>CAHIKZ030002673.1:55000-102500 GCA_903632075.3 Acanthosepion pharaonis
GCTCTCCACAACTTCGTATCTTTTGTAGCCCCTTGCAATGTTGTTTTTTCCTTCTCCTTATTGTCCCTCCAAGTCGATACTCTCCCATCTATTTAAATGAGCTCGTCAGGCAGGTAACTTGCAGTTTCCTTCTGCGTCTCTTGCCTTCCGCATATCCTGTGAATATGAAATTCTCTAAACTTCCATTTCTTCATTATGTTTCCTAGAAATTTCAGATGTTTCTGATCAAAGTATAATTGTCCGTTTCGTTTTCTCATTTTCCGTAAAAAAGATTCTGGTATAAAACATTTATGATATTCTCAGGCTCCTTCCGTAAAACCAAATGTTTGTTGCATCAAGTCTTCACTTCATCTAAGAACAAATTGTCCTTTATTCCCAGCTATATATGAGAACTGAAAATACTTGCAGTTCACCACTCCTTTCTTTATCTCTAACGAAACTTTCCTATATCTTAGCACTTTGTTTAGCTTTTGGAAAACATATTTTGTTATTTCAATTCACTTTCGGATTTCGGTGTCACAAATTCAATTCTCTATTAAGAAATTTCGTTGGGTTCGATCAGGGTAATTAGCAACCCTATAGAACGAAAAGTAAGACGTATAAAAAGGCGCGGGGGTACTTTTATTGAGTTAACGGCCAGATAACAACATTTAGTGTTTAAAAAAAAACACCGTGGAGAAGGCAACAGGAACCACTACACTATGGAGAATAAAAATGGCAATATTAATATAAGTATTAGCGATAGCCTCGTGAAGATGTATCAAGTTCATTAAGGTTAAGTCATCACCCGGCAAGCGCGTTTCGCTGTTTCTAACAAAATTTACCTTAACTCTTAATACATTGGGTGAATTTGGAAGTCACTTTCTGTTATTCCATTTCTTCGGATTTTTGAGTAGCATTTTCCATCATCACTTCCCAGAAAGTTAAATTTCTTCAGTTTCTAGCTCGCATCTTGGACTGACTCTATTGCTGAAACAATATATTGTCTTTTTTTACAATTTCTGGTTAGTTAAACCATTCTTCCAAATTTCTTTGCTAAAATTTAGCTGAGAGTTATCCTAAACGTCCACTCGTCTAGATTTCTTGGTCCTATTCTATATTTGATTTTTTATTCATGACCTTCCTCATCTTGGTATCTATGCTAACGACACAACAGTTTCCTCCTGCTTCGATAAGTCAAGCTTATCAGTCTGACAATGTCAAAATGGCAGCCGATGTCCAAAACAACCTCAAGTTCGTAGTTAACTCGGGCAAAATAACACCTCCAAAACTAAATTTCACTCCATTAATCTTCTAAGGGACTCCTCTCTGTCTTCCATCTGCATGGAGGATTGTATCCTTAAGGAAACTGAGACGTTGCGCCTTCTCGGGTTCATGTTCTTTGCTCATATGAAATCCAAAGACTATATTGAATCCATTGGTAGATCAGCCGTTAAGAAAGTCGGTTCACTATGTTGGGTGAGACAATTCTTCTCTCCAAAATCTATCTTACATAAGTATGACAGATATGGTCGAAATTAGAGATGGAAGGGAGAGATAGGAATAATTTTAAATTTATTTTTATTAAGATACTTAAGAATAAGGGAGGTGGGTAAGGATCAGACATTGACCTATTTAATAAGCAACTATATACATATATATATATATATATATATATATATATATATAGAGAGAGAGAGAGAGAGAGAGAGACTTTGTGAACTTAGCCTTTCTGTATTGAGTGTTTTCAGACTTTATTGAAATACAGTTGACATGATCTTTATGTTCAGACATCTACAAGAAAATTCTTTAATAGTTAATTACGACTTGTAGCTGTAGTTAACAGGGAACATCTTCGGTTTACACTTAAAAAAATTAAACTCTTAGGGTCGAAGTAAACATTGTAACTAGAAACATTTTCTTCATTCAACTTCGAATCGATGAGGTTTTGAAGACTGTGACCGTGTCACAAGATGGGTCAAAAAGTCACATTAAAAAACATGTGTGGATACATCACATTGACTGTTTTAACAAGAACAAGAAGATTTCATTTGTACCTTGTGTAATAAGCAGTGTAAGAATAAATCTGATCCCACCAGGAAGTACGTCATATATAATGGCTGATTGCTCATATTTTAGTATGTCTGTCTGATAGGGCGACCCAAACCCTCGTTCAAGATGATTTGTGACTTCATGCTAGCACAAACATCTAAGAACAATTCTCTTTGCCCAATCTCACTCACAAGGCTTGAATCAATCCACTGTGTGGCTTTCACCCACTTTCCCAAAGTACCACAAGCTGTGATCGCCTCCCCGGTTAAGAAGTCACCTTTCTGAGAAATCGACCATGTCTACATTCGAACCTGGCGCTCAGAGTTGGAAAGCAAACATTCTAAACATAGAAACTCAGTTAGGGTAATATAGATTTTTAGTGGCTTTATGTTTTTAAACACCGTTCAAGAGACCATGATCAAGAAGCGGCAGTGGGTGCGTAGTTAGGTTGCAGATATGGTTATCAGCGCAATCGCGTGGACAGCCAACGCTCGGTCACTATGACTTGAAAATTTCGTGTTAGCCCTTCCAACAACGGTTTTCGAACAGTTCCGCCTCCCAAATTTGTATTCACAAGGCTTGGGTCAACCAGTAGTCTGCTTTTACGCTACTTTGCAACACTGATGACCGCTAGGATCGCATCCCAGCGTCAATAGCAAGGAGATGTCATATCCCTGACATAAATTGACAATCAAAACACGGTTTCATGGTTGGAAACATTCTAACCACTCGTTTACGAGCCCGTACATATCTGCATATTAATGATGATGTATAGACAAGTACATATATGAATGTGCGTATGAATGCTTACATGGAATGACGCCATAAAAAGAGACAGCTGGAAATGAAGTTTGTGTGACAAAATAAAAGATGGGCCGAGGATGGCCAAGTCGACAAATGAGGAAAATGGAAGTCGTTGAAAATAATACATTGACCACATGTCTATTTGGCGCCTTTTATTCTTACTCATATTTATCGCTATATTTTCCACTTTTTTTCTGTAACTCACCCACTTTCACTGGCAGCACTATAACCAGACACTGGTGCAGACATCATTTTTTCCCACGTACTAACCAACTTCCCATTATGTCGACCTTTCCTTGGGGCTCGGCCAGTACTTATTTTTAGAAATAGTCAGGATGAAACACATTACTACCCGCATTCTTAGATACGTATACATGGGAGAATATGATATATAAATTTCGATGTATCAGAACAATGTTAGACAAATGAATGAAAAAGTGCAAAAACCATGTGTAACTCGTTTTGTCATTAGGACTTCATCAGACTAGGCCACCTTTTCCTAAACAAATATAATTTCATCAACAAAAACATTTCCACTTTGTCATTCATTTGCTTACTATGTATGCATGCTTATGCAAACAATACTCTCCCTCATCTCTCTATCTTTATATATATATATATATATATATATATATATATATATATATATATTGATGCATGTTTCATTAAATAATATAAACAAGATTTGTCTATTTATTTTATGTAAATTCTTTTCACATCGTCTCATAAGCTTAATAACATTATCACTGAAAGAAGAAAGAAAATCACAATATTGATTCATATTTTTTAATCCTATCTAAGCTTTCGGCTTACATAAGCCATTATCAAAGATGACAATTAAATTACAATATATTAAACAATAAACGGACAAAACAATAATGATAGTCTATTTTTGTTTTCATGGAAAACTGTCCAAGCACCGACAAACGCTTACATACAAGACGCTGGAAGCGAAAATCGCACCGCAGCTCATGACGTCACACATGACCACGCGAGAGTGTAAACGAGAAGTATTAAGTATGACAAGCCATTGGTATAAACCAATGGCTTCTGTTATAAACTATAGGCATTTAAGAATATTTGTGGAGATTTTATAGTTTATTTTGTTAAGGTTAGGTTTCAACTGTTTTATGTATATAGCTTCAAGAATTTTTAGTTTTTGTTTATTGTTTTCATGTTTAAGTATAGTTGTGTTTTCAACGAGGATTTTCCGGAATTGTGTATGTGGATAGGCATGTTGTTTTAAGAGCTGCTAAATACATATATTTATATATATATATATATATATATATATATATATATATATATATATATAGTTAGAGCAGAGAGAATTAATACAAATATAAAATTTGTCACTTAGCTGATTAGTGCTAGCTTATGCATCCTGAGTTTCGTAGACGGACTTCCAGCAGTAACTACGTTTATATATATATATATATATATATATATATATATATATATGTGTGTGTGTGTCCTTGATTGAATAAATTACAGACATTGTCTACTTATATTTATCATAACCCTTTCATATTCACAAATATTTTTGCGTATATTACAACTAAATAAGTCAAGTGATGCATTCTAACACTGTAACTGATTCAATTGTAATATATGGAAAATATTCGGAATATGAAAGGGTTATGATAAAAATAAACAGACATAATGTTTGTAATTTATTCAATCAGACATTATAAAAGAGAATTTTCTCCCTATATATATATATATATATATATATATATATATATATATATATATATATAATAATGTGTGTGCATTTCAGAATTATATTCACGTATATATGAACACCTGTTGATATTTGTAAAAATTTATATATATATATATATATATATATATATATATATATATATATATATATATATATATATATATATATATATATATATATATATGTGTGTGTGTGTGTGTGTGTGTTAGGTGTGGCTTGTGTGTCTAATACTTTTCCGTCGATTCGGCTTGGACTGATATTTAGCGAGGTTTGTCTGGCTGACCCTAATTACTGTGTAGTTAGTTTGATCGTCACTGGGTGCTCTATACAATATTCAGCATTAAATAAACCAACAACGGTTAGCATGTCTTAAAGTTAACCAACCAACTGACAAATGCTCTTCATATCAATCTATCTGTTTGCACACACTCAACAACTTACGCACACAAATCACACACTCACAGAGAAGGGGTGGAGAGAAGGAAAGAAAAACGAAAGAACGAAATAAAGGAGATAGACTGTGTGGACATAAGCATCAACACTGCAAATTGACTGTCAATTTAACACTTCAGTGCGATCTTTAGAGCTAAATTACGTTGAAGCTTGAAACTACACCATTCAGTGTCAATTCGTATATTCCCTACTATCTGTATCTATAAAGGTTATATCTCCGATATTAAACACTCTTCAGTTATAATTATAGCACAGTTCAACAATATAACAATAATGAACTCACCTGTCGTCTCTCTATGACGTATAGAGGCCTAATAGTTTTTTTTTTTTAACTGAACCAGCAGGGTACAAGCATTTAAATTATTTAATTATAATAGTTGTGAAGGCTTGTGTAGAACCAAGCCATACTTTCATAAAAATTGATAATAGTGATACGATTCAGAGTTTTCAAACAGTTTTCCTTGGGTTTTGAATTCACTTCCTCCTCGAAGTGTTGCCGACCAATGTTAGAGAGTCCAGTTTATCCTGCTACATACCGTATATACTCGCCTACATGCAACGTTTGAAGACCTAATTTTGAAGGTGATTTTAAGGGGGTCGCATCATACACGAGATATAAACATACATCACAAAACAACGTCAACAGTGGGGTATCGTGAGTGTTTTTTAACCGTAAAAAGCAACGTGAAAATCGACATTTAAGGACAATACTTGTTAGTTGCATATTGGATGCATAAAAGAGAAAGATTCTCGAACTATATCAATTCATAGTAATTTATCATTTATGATAAGGATAATTTTCCCTTCATTTTTTTGTAATTTTAAAACTACCCTTACTAAAATTATCATAGCAATATTAACCATCATTAAAACAAGTTTATATTTGTAGTATTTCAAACATTGGTGCTTTGACATTTGGACTATTTACAATGACTAAACACCGGCTTGGTGGGGGGGGCATATTGTTTTAGTACTAAGGTTATTGTGACCGGTAGTTTATTCACTTCCTTCAGCACTTGTGTTAGACTGACATACTGGCGTACAGATAAATTACAACCTCTTTTGAATTTAGAATATTATCTGTGCAAAATGAACGTGGATAATCTTATGATATATTCAATCAGGGCAAACATGAACATGACTCTTTACGTTTTCATTTTCTTTAATAACTTTGACTTGTAAATACTTTAAAAAAAAATAGCGGAGTGATTTTGAATATAATTTTCCAAGGTTTTCTATTTATATATATATTGTTCTTCTGCCATCCAAGGCTATAGAGACCCAACTGTGATAGGGACCCGGCTTGTTGATTCAACTGTATGTGTTAACCAGTATTATCTATCCCCACGGAACTCTTTACATCTCCAGGCAGAACTTGTTAAATAAACAACATAATTAAAATTAAAAAGTGTGTGTAATTGTGTGCTTGCACAAGCGCAAATGAATGGAAGCTAAGAGAGAGAGAGAGAAGAGAAAAGTTAGAGTAGAGAGAGAGTTCATAAAGAAAACAATGAGAATCATGAGCATAAAAAGAAATTTTTTATCTTAGTGTGACCTTAATTTAATAAATAAGAATATTTTTTAAAAAATAACATTTGCTAAAATGATAATAACAGTGATGAGACTTTCCAGCCATTATTGTCCCAGTTTTCGTTGCGGCGTTGGGTTCTATACCACTGCACCTTAGGGCCTATATAAAAAAAATCGAAAAAAAAGTCTAGTATCCCATCGCTTCAGAATTCTGCGTTGCTTGGCACTGCAAATATCCTGCGAAAAGTGCTATCTGTCTAAGGTCGTACGATTTGAAGGAAGACACCCATGTTGTCATAAATCTGACTGAATACGAAAAACCGTGCGGAAGAAGAGAAGATAATAATAATAATAATAATAATAATAATAATAATAAGAAGAAGAAGAAGAAGAAGAAGAAGAAACTAGCAAAAAATGAATATACCCACAGGCATAACAAGATAGTGACAAATGTGCACTGGAAGATATTCAAGAAGCACAAAATCGAAATCACCGAGGGATGATATAAGCACCAGCAAGACACAGTTACTCAAATAACGATATAACTATTCTCTGGAACACGACAATTCAAACTGATAGGGAAATAAAAGCCAAAAGACTTGATATTATCATAAAAAAAAAAAAACAATCAGGAAGTGTATTCTTATTGACATAGCAGTACAATCTGAAAGAAATACCTCCATGAAAATTATCGAGAAATTATCCAAATACAAGGAACTGGAGATCACGATTAACAATATGTGTGGAATGAAGACTGAGGTAACATCAACATATAAGTTGCCCAGAAAATCAACCTTCTAGGAACATACCATATACTAAGAAAAGTGCTACCAATTAAATGACAATTGCTGTTTAGGGTCTAAGGACCATCATTTGAACCCGGCTCTACAGGATACAAAGTAGAAAACATAACATACACAAATAATAATAATAATAATAATAATAATAATAATAATAATGATAAGTTCGAGAGTCATGATCACGTACGCCGTGAAGGGACACGCCATTTTAAAAAATAACTCGATATTTGAAAGGCACAACGACTCTTGATAACACAAAAACACACACACACACACACACACACACACACACAAATACACACACACACACACACACACACACACACGCGCGCGCTTTCATACATTGTCACACACCCAGCTATGTAAACAAGAATGCGCGTGCGATCCCACCGCCACCAACTTAAATGCACCAAATAACGGACATATATGTACACGCCTACGTACACACGCATATGTAAACATGCACTGACACACATACATGATCGTAACGTTTAGACTTACAGCTAAGATTACACACTAACATGCATGTGCACAGTCATGCACGTATATATTCGCATATACACACTCCTTCGCACGTAAGTGCACTTGTATTAAATACATACATATATTAACGGAGGTTTATTCAGTTTAACAGAAGGCCCAGTGTGATGAGGAAGAGAAAGATTGTATAGCACTAATTGTCTAGTTTGGAAATTTTTTTCAGTTTCAAATCTGTCAAATTAATATTCCGTTTGATTAAAAACAGTTGGGTTAAAAAAAAACAATCACAAAATCTAGCAGAAAGCAGGCAATTGCTTCAATAACAAAAACAAAACTAGATCAATCGATCGATTGAGTTTGAGCCACCTCTGTTTCTTTATCTATTCCCTAGCTACATATCTGGAAACAATATCGATTTTTAGGGACCTTTGATAAACGTCTACCTGATTAAAAATTCTGTACGAGTAATTGAGTCAAATACGTTTTCATTTAATAACCTGTTTCCATATTAAGATTCATGAGCCGTTTGTGGCTTTTCTAAGCCGCACCTCGATTCTTAGTATTTTAATATCATTAATTTTTATATATATCTTCGTATGTTAATAATAATAATAATAATAATAATAGTGAAAGGGACAACGACTCTTGATCATACACACGCACACACGTAAAGGTATAAAACTGCCTATCGCCATGCATTGTGGATGTCTTTGTCTACATTATTGACATCCAAAGACACACTATGTCTGATATTAAGCACTCATCTGAGGAGTGAGATGAGTTATATGAAGTTTCGGTAGCATAAAATTTATTAAAGGCCGGTAGCCTAGTAGTTCTAGGATGTCTCCTGGTACTAATTTAATCTATACCAACTTAGTTTTCCTGACTTGTACTTTTCTCTACTTTAAGGCTTCATTTTAACGTTATGCAATCGCTCACTTAAAATGCTACAAACGTTAATTCTAAACTCTTCTAATGTCATCTAATGGTAAAAAGAACGACCTTTTTAAGTTACCTAGAAAGTAGAAGAGTTAAAAGTTACAAAACTGTACAAGATTGGCATTTGAAATTATTCCTACGTTTCCGGGCTTTAGGGTATCAGTTCTTATGACCTCATGTCAGACTATTATAACTATGAGCCGGGGTCTATGATAAGTACGTCTTCCTTACACATATGCGTGTTCAGAAATCTTGTGAGAGAATTCTAATTTTATTGTTTTAGCAATGATTACAGATTAAGAAAAAAAGAAAGCATTAAAATTATGAAAAATATAACATTCAGATTATTATCGTTATATTTGGTTAACACATTTCGACGATTCTCAGTATAATATTGCTCCCGCTCCTACGATTTGTAAAGGGAGAAACAACAGGCACCTGAAGAAGGCTGGAGAATCGACTGTAAAGTTGCGCTAGTAACACAGTTTTTTTTGTTTTTTTTAATACTATGCCTTTCAGGATGTTAACGATCATGTCTTTCCAGAAGGTACTTTTTTTTTTATTACTTGCGAATTGCCATTATCCTTAGGAAAGATAGTGGGGTAGTTTTCTGTTATCTTTAATTTACAGTTTCACTTCTATTAGACAGTTTGCCAACCAGCTTACCTTGCTATTTTAAAGTAAACTATCGCTAGAAAAGAAGAGATGGATGTATACCCTTCCTAAAGGGATTTGTGTGAAAGTGAGCGTAACAGATTAATCTAGAATCTGATTATGCTACGCCAATCTCAAAGTGGAGAGAGACTGTCTTGAATATTCACTAAGGCTGTCCCAATGCGAAATAATGAAACTTGGTTACCATGTAGGCGCAAATGCATGTTGCGTTTGCTGTATTGATTGATTGATTCGTTTACTACAGCTTATCAACTATTTGCAGGTTAGATAAAGCCAGAAAATATTCTTTATACATTGTAAGAATTTCTTCTTTGAAATAATAATCGTTTAGTGATACAATTCTTAAAATTAACCCATAGCTGGGGAGAAGATGTGGAGTCTTTTCCAAAGATATTTGCGCGTAAATGAATATAACAAACCAAAATGGAATTGGAACTCGGCTCTCCGATTAATAATTCTGTGCCATTATCCATTAAACAACCCGCACATCCAGGCTTACAGCCCCTGGAATTTTCAAGTGCCCACCTATCTAGGTGCTGACCAGTCTCGACGTTTTTATTATTTCGGTGATTGTAAGGGAACCGATATTTCATCGACATATGGCCACAAGACGAATGCCTTTTCGAGATTTATTTATTGTTGATCGACTTACACGAATATGCTTCGAGAGATTGTACGGCTAGAAAGAATAAGAGATAAACACTGGAAAAGGGACAGGAAGAGGAGAAAAAGAATAAAATGTTCGGGAGGAGAATGAAGGGAAAAAAAAGGGAAAGAATAAAGGGGAGAGTTGGGCAACAGAGAAGAATGATAAGCAAAAAGAGGGAAAGAGAAGGAAAGCCGCTTGCCGTAGAAAACTGTTCCAGCTAAGTGCGCTGCTCGTATCGATCACGCAATTCGCGCTCAGATTTATTGATTTTTGGAATGATGGGAGCAGAAATAGCGCCAGGTGGCGTTGTTGCAGAAGTGTAAGTGCAATAGGTACGGAGCTAGGAAGGGAAAAATACTACATGGTGGGCGTTGCAACTGAATCCATGCTTTAAATTCGGAATCCAAAGACGACAGGTGGAGAAGCATTGCAAAGTGCAGATGTCTGTTAGCGTCTTTTTACTTTTGGCGGGAATTTCACAATGCGTAATTCTCCAAACAAATAAGATAATATAATCCGACAAGAAAGCAGAATTTTATTTTTAGTTTGTGTAACAGTAATTTCGGTGAATGC
This sequence comes from Acanthosepion pharaonis, assembly GCA_903632075.3. NCBI lineage: Eukaryota > Metazoa > Mollusca > Cephalopoda > Sepiida > Sepiidae > Acanthosepion > Acanthosepion pharaonis. The sequence goes on from CAHIKZ030002673.1 coordinate 65,661, forward strand.
TTGATTTCATTTTAAACTTCTTGTGTACGTGTTGGTATTTGTTCATATCTTCTCTGTGATATATATATATATATATATATATATATATATATATATATATATATATATATATATATATATTAAATTGTATTTAGGCAGCATTTTTCATTGATGCAGGTTTCATTAAATAATATAGACAAGTTTTGTCTTTTTATTTTATGTAAATTCTTTACATATCGTCTATATAAGCTTAATAACATTATCATTAAAAGAAGAAAGAAAATCACAATATTGATACATAGTTTTTAATCCTATCTAAGGTTTCGCCGTACATAAGCCATTATCAAAGATGACACACTCACACACACACATATATATATATATATATATATAAATATATTGCCATTTTTTTGCTAGAAGTTGTTTTCAGCTTCTTAAATATTTCGCCCAGTCGTGCTGTACAGAACTAAAAAAAAGAAAAGAAAATCTCTGATAAATTACTGCGAATGGAGAATATAATCGGTGTCTATATCAGGACGAGGGGGTCGTCTATCTATTGACTGGAAGGGTTTACTACTTTACATACACGTATATCCTGCCGGTCTAGGTGGTTAACGTTCGAGCTCTGGTTAAACATGATGCTATCGTAATTTTGCAAGGCAAGCAACTGTCCCCTGTTTAGAAATTTGGGGTAATACAGGTTGCGATGGATAAATTGTTACGCAGAAAAGAAAATAATACTGACATCACATTTTAACAGATATATCAAAATTACGTAATAATATCTTGAAATACTAAAGAGTAAATTTATAAAATCGCTATTGTCTTTTACCACCGCCTCCAGATGCCTTCGGAATTTCCTGCAATCTTTCTGAACGGTCTCCTTGTTTAAGTTGGTAAATGCTGCATCATAATCCTTGCCTTCAGCTCATCTTTGTTATTACTAGGAGTTTTGTTGGTCTCTCGCTCAATTGCAACTAAACATATAATAATTAATTTAAAGAAATAAACGCATCATGCCATGTAGATCGAAATATAGAAGACTGTAATAGAAGTTCAATGAACACCAAAGCTAGCATTGATAGACAGGAACATAGTTTTATATATATATATATATATATATATATATATATATATATATATATATATCAAAACTGTTTTGTAAAAAGGACATTTTTGTTGATTGATAAAGGTATAAAACTGCCTATCGCCATGCATTGTGGATGTCTTTGTCTACATTATTGATATCCACAAACACACTATGTCTGATATTAAGCATTCATCTTTCATAAATATAAATTATTGCATACGGGAAGAATATTCAATATTTATGATAGAGCTTGTTTGTTGACTGTAAGATATACGCCTTAATGGACTGCATATATATATATATATATATATATATATATATATATATATATGAGAACTATAGTTTTAAGATATGCTATATTTATGGGATAAAGTGCTCAATATCAGAGACATAGCGTGTGTAAATAGAAAAGTGAACATAGAAGTCAACACTTACAGGCGACAGTCTGTTTCATGCTAGACGCATAAGTCAGGCTTATATATATATATATATATATATATATATATATATATATATATATATATAGAGAGAGAGAGAGAGAGATAGAGATAGAGAGATAGATAGATAGATAGATAGATAGATAGATAGATAGATAGATGATATGGTGGACTCGTCGTATTCGACGTATCAAGGTCAAAAGCTCAGTTCCTAGGAACGGACAGCCCAGACACCAGAACATATGACTTGATTATAGTGGTGATGAATAAACCAACCTTTTTGAAGGACCAAATACAGAGACCTGGTGCACTACATGCCACAAGATCCTCAAACATGCAGCTTTTTTAATTCGGAGTTGTCCTTCTTCTAGACCAGTTGCCATCCAATGCTATAGAACCCAATTTGTCTTTCTATCTTCTCATAGCTGGAGGGAGAAGAAGAGGATTAATACCTTTCCCAATGTAATGAATTCGAGCCGCTATCCACTAATCCACCATACATATATATATATATATATATATATATATATATATATATATATATATGTATATATATCGACTTGTTTATATAGGTCACTGGGGGGTTAGAAGAAGTGGATGACGATGAAATCAGTTGATCAGTTTCTATTGTTTAGGTTTGTTGCTGAATGTTATTTAAGGCCCTGACATCCCGATTGGTTATTCTGGTTAGGGAAAAAGTTCATGTAAATAGATTAGGTCTAGAGGTCTTATTCATATATATAATTTATTTGTAATGTATTATTTTATCCATTTATATGTTTCATTTATTCAGAGAGCAAAATCTTACAGCAACACTTTAAACCAAGTAAAGTTTGCTCGGTGAAAATAAAACAAAAAAAAAAAAGGAAAGAAAAACAAACAACTATAGTTACGTTTCCAGGATTAGATAAACTCCGAAACAAAAGATAATAGCTCAGTTCCAAGATAGACACGAAAGTAAATTCCTTCCACGTTACCTACAACTACATCAAGATAAAAAAAGAAAACAATTTATAAAATAAATCTAATGAACTTTATTCTAAATTCCGGCCTTAGAATACTATATATATATATATATATATATATATATATATATATATATATATATATATATATATGCAAGAAAAATATGCGAAACGAATAAAATAATAAATGTATAATGCATAAATAATGAATCTAGGGGTCATGACTATACATTATCCTAGACTATTTACATACACACTTCTTCCAACTACCCAACCAGAATAAAAAGTAATCTAGATCTCATGACAATAAATAAAATTCAATGTTAACCATGAACAATAGAAACTGGGATGGGCTGGGTTTTTTCCACTGCACATCCCTTAATTCCCCAGCGAACTATATACACTGCGCTCTTCATAGGAATATATATATATATATATGTGTGTGTGTGTGCGTGTGTGTGTGCACTCACGTGCGTGAAAAAACACTATGCATCTTATTTTTTATATTTCATTATAAACTCCATATTTAATTTGAGTTTTCGGATGATAGTATAATGCAGATCATAAGTTGTTTTAAATTGCCTCCACAATCCAGTTGCTGATTGAAGAACCTCTAACCCGGCAACAGATTTTGGCCTTCGTACTAACGATAGAGCTGTCGCCATGCTAACTAAGATTAAGTCGGGGACGTAAGCGTCACATTAATTCTCAGGAACTGAGATATTACTTGATATTCATTTCACAGAAATTTGACAGGAATCTGACAAGAAAAATGAAACATAAAATGCTTTGTTAATTTTGAAACACACAATCTATCTATCTATCTATCTATCTATCTATCTATCTATCTATCTATCTATCTATCTATCTATCTATGTGTCTGTCTGTCTGTCTGTCTGTCTGTCTGTCTGTCTGTCTCTCTCTCTCTGTGTGCGTGTGCGTGTGCGGGAGTCTTTGAAATTTGTTTTATGACTTGCTTCCAAATCTGTTTTCCTTCTCCACAATAAATCAGGGTTATTTTAACTCCATTATTTACGAAACCAAACCAAAATAAAATGAAATAAAAAATATTTAAAACCATAAACTCCGCCCCATCGTTATAAGAATCTGCAGACTGTAAATGATATAAAACATAGATTTTCCTATTTTCCCCCCACCCTTCTGTTTGCTTCTTCCTCTGTTTTTTCACTGCTCTTCGGCAATGAATTTTACTTCGGGCGAATTGCTTGTCTCTCATTTCCTGATAACCAGTTAAATTCATAGAAATATTCAGAGCCAACAAGTCAGGCATTTGCATTGCTTGCAAAATGTCCCGGATGAAGAATTTGAAGAACTCATTACACAGCTGCTTATCGTTGTCTGCTAAAGTCTGGATATCGTCATTCTTCGGTCCTTTCAGATTTGAAACTATTTCCCTAAATGAAGAGAAACTTAGCGAAACTCATGAATTTTTTTAGAATCTGCTTCATTGTTGTATTTTACTTTGAAAAACAAATTCTGAAACCATAATCTACCTGTATTATAAAGTTCGTCTAACGGTCGTAGGTTGCTGGTTAGTAAAGCCTGTAAGGAAAACAATGGAAATAAAAGGTTGAATCAAGAAGTATGCAATCACATGAGAACATGGATTGAAAACGCAGTAGTTTAATACGACTGAAAGCTCTACACCTTAGCGACCCACTTCTTGCCACGGTTCCATGAGCAAACGTTCTACTCATAGCGGATGAGGAGACCATATTTTAATGATAGTGTAGAGAAGGTTAAGCAGTCTTCCTACACAACAACCTGTTCGTTTAATATTATTTCCTTTTCGCCTTTTCCTGATTTGCTTTTTGATCTTATCCTTTTCAAGGTTGTTGTTCCGATGAGCTTCCTCTTTGATAAGGCGTAAATTCTATGCTAGCAGTTTCTTCTCGCATTTTTCGCCCGTGGAACTCTCTTTCGGTTTCTTGGTTTTCTGCCAACTACAGCCTTCAAAAATTCAAATGCAACCTCTTCTGCTTTATTATGTTTTCTACTCAGCAACGTTTTTTCAATTTCCTTCGCTGTATTCATTTTCATTCACAGTAACGTCTTGCGTCTTAGGAGCTTTCTCACCTTGCTTGGGGGTGAAATGATTTTTTAAAATATTTTATCAGGGACCTGAGCTAACGGAAAATTTTTCTCAGAAATTTTATTGAGCAGCTTATATTGAGAGAAGTTTTATTATATATATCGGACTCGTGAGCCGCGATCATACACAACGTAGCTCACAATCACAATATTGTTGAATCTCAAGTAGCGTGTAATTTACTGAGACTGTACTAACTTACGTATCACTATTCATTTTTAAAATTTTTTATGTTTTTAATAGTCTTCTTATTATTACTGTTTTATTATTATTATTATTATTTCTTTTGATTTCTGTTGTATCCATAATCCCCTCGTGTCCCAACCAGAAACCTAATGTCAGATATGTCTTCATGATATTTTCCACTGATCATGAAAAAACAGAGGCAGGCTAAGACCATACACATTTCCATAGATAAAGCCTTTCGTAAGGTGACAACTGTACTTGTGAGCACAATCTTTTGTATTTTTTAATACTGGGAATCTCTTCACTGAGTCTCTCGGATCCTTTTCCAATCAATCCGAGACTTCAAACTACAATTGGAATTATTGATGTCCTCATTTCAAGAACTTTGTATTTTGATATTTTTTGAAGGTCTTCAAAGATAAATTACGATCTGCAGGCACTGCCATGTCACTAAGAAATGACATTCTTTACTTTTGGTTTTTGATCACATTATCTATTATTATTATTATTATTATTATTATTATTATTATTATTATTATTATTATTTCCATTGATTTCTGGTGTGGACATGTTTTTCCGGGTCACGCCCAGAGACCTAAGGTTAGAAATGGCATCATGACATATTCCATTAAAAAAAAATCAAACACAAAAACACACACATATTTTAAAAATATAAAGCCCCTCGTAAGGTGTGGGTTTTATTTCTTATTATATTATTATTATTATATATTTTATTTTCAGTCATTTATAAATCTTTTCATCTACTTTTGTCTATTTTGTCCTGCTACACTTCAGTTTCATTACCTCTTTTTTCATCTTTCTTTCTTTCTTTCTTTCTTAACCAATCCTTATTTCTTTCATTATTTATTTATACCTTTTAGTAATTTCACATTTTTAATTTTCTCTTTTATTATTTTCTTCGAATCTTCATTTGTTATTCTTTTCGACTTTTAAAAAAATCTTTTTTTCTTTCTTTCATCTCTTTGTTTCTTTAAAATCTGCAGCGACTGCCATGTCAATAAGAAAGTCCATTCCGTTTTTGTGGTCTTTGATCACAAAATCTGGGCGATTAGATTGAATTTTTCTGTGTGTATTTTAAAGTCCTATAAAACGGTTACAGGTCCTATATCTGTAACCGGATCTGCGTGGTATTCGTGCCAGTTTCTTGAACTTTATTCTCCTAAAAGTTGCAGATTTTCCTCTGCATATATTGGCGCACATGCCGAGTTTTATATTCAGTGGGTGCTAACAGCATGCAATCTGATACAAGATTTTCAATTGTTTCTGGATATTAGCAAAACTTTTCAGTATGTGTACTTGGTAATTTCTATTTAGCAAGCATTAGTCCTGTCTAGCAAGAATAAAACCTTCGGTTTAGGCTTTTAGCCCTGCACTACATAACCACTGATGGGCACGGGGTTTGTCTACATCAGCTTGTTCGATACAGGCACAATATTGGCTATCTTGCCATCGTTTCTGTATCTGGTCGGTTGCTTTTGCTTTCTTTTTTAAGTATTTTGCAGCTGCAGTCGGTGTGTTATGCTTTACTCGCATTTCTTCACGCATTTGAAACTTGTTGGCTTCCATTATTACTAAATAAAGTTTTTTTTTTACATGTTCTTTGACACAGATCATCATCTAGTTTTCTGTAATTTCCAGGTATCTTTGAAGGCCAATTGTTGTAGTTTTGTGAGACAGTTCTAGTTGAACTAATCCTCTGCCTCCTTCGGATCTGGGCACATACAGACGATCAACATATTCCTTAGTTCTTTAAATAGTTAGGATGTACGTTATGCCCTGTCAAAACTTCATGAATAATAGACTATAATATAAAGCGGAGAATACATATCAGTGACGTTGTCTGATTTAAGTTGTTTCCATCAGTTTGCTTGTTTCGGGCAGAATATTGACCATAAAGATGCTTATCTTGCCATCGTTTCTCCATTTATTACATTATATTTGCATTTACTTTCTCTTTTAGGTTCTTTGTGATTTCAGCATGTGTATTATGGCTTATTTATATGTCTACAGCCATTTGAAATTCTTTTTGAATTTGTTGGCTTCCTTTATTACCGATTAAAGTTTCTTATTTCTTTCATATTTTTTAACATAGATCATCACACAGATTTCTGTAGTCTTCATGTATCTTTGAAAACCGATTGTTGTGGTTTTGTAATTCTAGTTGAACTAATTCTCTGCCTCCTTCGGTTCTGGACACATACAGACGTTCACCTTCAGCCTTAGGATGATGCATGCTGTGGCAAGCGAGAAGCTGTCTCGTTTTGACATCCATTCGCTTAATGTCAGCTATGTTCTAATTAAGGATGTTGAAACTGTATTGAACCACAGGGACAGCCAAAGTGTTTATGGCTGATATTTTCTTTTGTGAATTCTACTCGGTATTTAACACCAGACGCACACGCCTGTAATATTCTTTTCTTACTTCTTCATTTGGGTATACAGGATTCCATTCCCTTCGCTGACTCCGAGGTGTTTATAGGTTTCTTCTTGTTCCAGTTCTCTAATCTTTGTGACAAAATCTAGATCTGTTGAGTGTATTTATGCAATTATTATTATTATTATTATTATTATTATTATTATTATTATTATTATTATCTACATTTTTGTTCGATACAACGCTTTACAAAATCTTTTACAAGAAACTGAAGATAAATAAAGCTAACTTTTCATAAAGTTTTAAAGTATATTAGATTGAGAATAAATTTCTGAGTATGTTAGGAGTACTGAGGATCACAATCTTTTTGTGTTTATCATATTGGAACTCTACTTGTACCTTAGTTAGCGCGTACGTTACGCCCAGCCAATACCTCCCAAATAATGAACTATTTCTTTTTTGTTGTGAGGGAAGGCGGAAAACATATCAGAGACGTTGTTTTGGTTTCAATGAGGAAAATATGTAAATAAAAAATCAAACAAGGAGAAGTTAAGGAAGGCGGTAATGTTCTTATGTATTTTACGTTTGCTTCAGTGAAATGGAACACCTTGTCAGTGTTGAATCTTTTCCTTTGTACTCACTTTAAATATTGACCCGCATTCATACTTATAATTGTTATTGAAACATTTTATTGTAGTTGTTTAGATCAAATATCTAAATCCATTTTAATTGTTACCGCTGTTGAAAGTTCTCAGATAATGTTTCTATTACTTTGTACGGTTCATACTTTGTGATTCTCTAGGGCCAGTCCACGAAGTTCTAAATCCTCTTTCTTGTAGTAGTTTATATAGGATTTTCATAATCACATGGATTGAATATTGTTAATCGTAATTTCAATTTCGAATTCAGCTAATAACTACGTCAAAGTATAAAGTTATTGACGCTATATTTTATTTAGAATTAACAGTATGGCATATGCAAAGTTGTGAGCGATTGGTTGAGAGAGACAATGAAGAAGCGGAGGTAGAAAGAAAGAGAATGTAAAGGCACCTGTTTACTCTAAATCTTCAATTCAAACATTTCTTTGAGGCGTGTCCGCTCAAAACCTGGTCGATCATGGCTCTTCGCAACCTCCTATCTTTTTGAGCTCTAAGTAATGCTGATCCTCATGCTATCGCTGCCAGTCCATGTCATCTATTTAAACATATTGGGAAAACATTCATTTTTACAATAATATCGGACAGTGTTTATTAGTCATAATGTTATCTTGACTTTTATCATTAGATGAAATATTTTAGTAACTTTTTATTTCATAGAAATTCTATTTGTTTTCATCGCAAATACTAGTATAATATGACTAAAAGTGACAACGATTTATTTAATAATAAAATTCAATTTATTTTGTGAGTATGTTTGCAAATTCGAAAGTGTGTAATTCTTAAAAATTTAATAAATACAACGTAGTTGAGAAATAGATAAAAATAATATTCTTTACTACTTTAAGAATTCTATAACTTGGCGTCTACTAAAGTGGGAAGCATTTTCAAATAACCATTCCACCTCAAGCATTCTTAAAGTATTGGCTGTTCAGATTGTGAAATAGTGATTTTTTTTTAAATTCCATTACAGGTTTAATCAGTTATCCGTATATTTGTTGTTTTAGTGATAACATTTCTTTCACTTTCTGTAAATTCTGTATCCAGTAGATTGGCATGGGAATCAAATGTCCGAAGAAAACAAGACAACCACCTGAACACGAAGTAGCTTTAACAATAAATATCTCTGATATATATATATATATATATATATATATATATATATATATATTATATATACATAAATATATATGCGTGTCTGTGTGTGTGTGTGTGTGTGTGTGCCAAAAATAGAATAAGGTACGACACAAAGATCTGTTTGAACTCCACCAATTTCCTGAAAGGGAAACGGCACAAAAAAGAAGTAGAAGAAGAAAAAGAAGTTAAAATGCGCATTTCAAACAGGTTGACGATAAATAAATCATTTTCTTTTTATGTGCCATGTCCTTTCAGGACGTAGGCGATCATGGCTCTCCACCTCTTCTATCCCTTGCGGCTCTCAACAAGTTCCTTCCCTCTGCCACCTCCCCCAGACCACGTTCTGTCATCCACTTGCTTAAGCCCGCTAGGTATATCACGCGTTGCTTTCCCTTGTCTCTCTTTCCCTCTATTCGATTCGTGAGTATCAGATTCTCCAGGCCCTCCTTCCTCATTATGTGTCCCAGGAACTTCAGCTGCCTCTTCCTGATGTTAATTATAAACCCCCTACTTGTTTGCAACCTCTCTAAGACCCCATCGTTGTTCACAGGTTTTGTCCATGATAGTAGTGACAACGTTAATTAACGTCCTTTGGCGCTGAATGCTCTGAACATTCAAATCTCTTTTTGTTCGTCTTTTTTATTTTCTTCATCAAACTTGCAAGGACGGATTTCTAGTAAGAACTCTGTGCATACATATCTAATGCACTTCAATGGATTTATTGACTAACTAACATCAGTAAACACATCGTACAGGTCTTCACACTATCCAAGATGGACGTTGACTCATTTTGTGTCGTGACATCCTCACTAGGCGTGTTTCTAGCTTTATTTCCAAATTAAACACGAATATGCACACAAACAATTGACAACAATGAACAGAAATATTTTTAGCGTGAATCTGCATAGATATTCAGATTTGTCTGTATCTGTGTCTGTATAATAAAGGGATATTTAATTTTGTTCGCCTCTCTGTTGCCGCTAAGTAACCGAAATAATACATTAAAAACAGAGATATTAAATCAAGGAACCCATAAATTATGTGGAATTAAAGGAAGTAAATAATAATAATAAAAAAATAAAATAAAAATAGCTCCGTTGATTTCAAACTGAATGATTTTTATCGTGGGCCTGCAAAGATTTTTGAAGGAAGATTATTTATAATGGCTAGATATAAATTACTATTATTTTTATAAAAAATTCATTTGTTTGTTTATTATTATTATATTAATGTATATTATGTTTCTTGCTTGGTCTCCGGTAGAGACGAGTCCAAATTATGGTCCTTAGGCCCTATAGGGGAATTGTAATTTAATTGATAGCACTTAGCATATGGGATGTTCCAAGTAGGTCGATCTTCTGGGAAACTTGTATGTTGATGTTACTTGGGACATTGTTAGTAAAATTGTTCATTCCTTTTCTCACGTGGTCCAGAGCTTCGATTACTATTGGCATAGTCTAAGTTTTCATTTCGCACATCCTTGTATTTGGACAATTTCTCGATAATTTTCATGGAGATGTTTTTCTCAGATGGTACTGCTATATCAATAAGCATACACTTCCCGAATTTCTTGTTTTTTTTTATGACAATATTAGGTCTGTTGGCTTTTATGTTCCTGTTACTTTGAATTGGTATGTCTCAGAGGATAGTTACATTGTTATTTTGGGTAACTGTGTCTGGTTGGTGCACATACCATCTCTCAGTGGTTTCGATTTTGTGCTTCTTTCATATCTTTCTATGAGCTACCATGTTATGTCTGTGGGTATATTCAGTTTTTGTTGTTCCAGATAACCAGAGATAATATAGTCGACAATTTCATTATTATTATTATTATTATTATTATTATTATTATTATTATTGTTGTTGTTGTTGTTGTTGTTTCCTTAGATTTCTGCTGTATAGTCATTTCCTTCCAATTCCAAACCTAAGGTCAGAATGGCAACATGACATTTTCTACTGAGCATTTTTTGAAACAAAAAAAAAGAAAGATCACATATATTTTACATAGGTAAAGCTCTTTGTAATGTGTGAGCTATATTTGTGAATACATTTGTTTATATTTCTATAGTGCTTGGTCTAAGAAGGATCCCTTCAATGACTTTATCACAACATTTTCAAATGAAATCGAGGTTACCAACTTCAACTGTAATTATTGATGTCCACATGTACCACATTTTTGAGATTTCCATTTCAAGGTCATATGTTTTGAGACTTTTTTTTTTAAAGATCTTCAAAGATACATTACAGCCTGCGTGGACTGCCATGTTAATAAAGAGACACATTTTGTTTTTTTGTGATTTCTGATCACGATGTCTGAATCATTAGCTTTGTTTGTTCTGGCTTATTTATTTATTTGTATATATGAAATCTGGGTGCAGAAATGCCTTCCCACTTTACATATTACACAGATCATAGCAAAATCTGCGTGGACGGAAACTCAATGATAATCTTTACTGCAAACTTAATTTTCTCTCAAAGTGTGACTCCTAGGGTCGAAGGGATGTCTTCTAATAAGTAATTCTTTTTTTTAATTTTTTTTTAATTGTTCACTCAATGCAAGGACCAAAATGCCACTAAATATAGTGGGCTTCAGTAAAGGCGTATAAGAATGGAAAATGTTGGTATGGTTAAAATATATCCTCAAGGACACATGGCACAGTGGATAAAGGCGTTGGTTAGATCCAGTGACAGACCCAAAGAAGGTGAGTTTAATTCCTGGTTAAGGCAGTGGAGAACTTTCAGAGGGAAAATTAGCAGGAGATAACTGATAACTGACATCCATCAAACTTGGCACGTGGAACTAGAACAGTCTACCCCAGTGATCGAAATAAAGGGTTCAGTTCGAAATTCCAACCACCTGAAGAAGGCCGGAGCGTACAACGACCGAAACGTTGTGACAAATATGGCGACAAAGATGAGGATAATAGTCCGACTAATGTAAATACTGTACATAATACCTCATCTCAGAAATATAGACAGACTCTTAAAATATATCTGTCGCTTTTTAATTATTTTTTTTAAAGTTAAGCCTACTTCCAATATACATTGAATTCCTTCCAATATTTAAATGTGTTTATCGTTTGGCCTGAACTGCAGCCAGACAGAACAAATTAGCGGCTTTAGAGATAATTCGTGGGAAGATCACTAGGAAAATTTCTCATGTAATAAAATACATTTGGGATTTATTTCTATAAACATGATTATACCATAATATCGGATGTGCCCTCAGCTTGGTTGATAACGTTTCGACCGCTGCACCATCCTGATCCCTTTCTTTGGTTGCTAATTCCACGTTCTAATTTCAATCCTTCCTTGGAATGTAAATTCTACCATCTAATTTCTATCCTTTCTCAAATTGTCAATTCTAACTTCTAATTCCAATCCTACTTCATATAGCCTATTCTGATTTCTTATTATTTCTATGGGTTTTATTGTATACATATTTGCTTCCGGGTCCCAACCAGAGAACTAAGGTCAGAAATGGTTTCATGATATTTTCCACTGATCATTTTTTTTAAAACAAAAAGACAAGAAAAACTAAAATCAAACACATTTTACATAGACAAAGCTTTTCGTAAAGTGTCAGCTATACTTGTGAGTACTTTTTTCTTTTGTATTTCTTAAGGCATGTGCTACAAGAGATTCCACTCAGTGAGTCTATTGGGATTTTTTTTTTTGTTTTCAATCAATTCGAGAGCTCCAGATACAACGGGAAATATTGATGTCCTCATCTACCACAATTTCAGATTTCCACTTCAGGATCCTTGTATTTTGATAGTTTTCTGAAGATATTCAAAGATACATTACAATTTGCAGCCACTGCTATATCAATAAGAAATCACATTCTGTTCTTGTGGTCTCTGATCACATTATCTATTATCATTATTATCCTTATTATTATTATTATTATTATTATTATTATTATTATTATTATTATTACTATATTCTCGACTTCTGCTATAGTCACACTAACAAGTCCACGGGAAAACCTAAGGCAGGTAGTGGTGTGTTGTTATAGCTACATTTCAGGATTTGTTTTTCTAAATCCCATAACATCACTAGCGCTATATGGACAAAGTTCCTCTTAGTGCGTGGCCTGTACTTATCAAGATTATTTTTGTATTTCTTTTTAGCTGGGATTTCCAGTGATTTCTTCAATGTGTTTTTGTGTTCCTTTTTTTTATCAATCCAAGCGCACTCACTATGACTGGTACTATTCTTGTTTTCAATTTCCATGTTATTTTTTTATTTTGATTTCCAGGTTTTATATTTCGATAGTTTTTCAAATTCTTTGGTTGCTGTATCTCAGAATGCGGGGCAAACCATAGTAGGCAAGATTTTTCTTTCCGGTGTTTGACAATTATATCCCACCTATTTGATTCAATCATCCTGTTTGTAAAGACAGTGTAATCCCATAGAATTGCGATGTTCATATCAGTGTTAATTAACATAATTTACAAAATGTTTGCACATTGTTTGGTTTATCATGGGGATTTTTATATTCATTTGGTGCAAGTATAGAACATCCTGATATTAGAAGGTCTATGTTTTCCTGATATTTGTCACAGAATCCGCATTTTCGATCCACACTATTATATATGACATTTGCCTGAAAGTTCTTAGTGAAAAGACTCTGGTCTTGCGCTGCAAGAATAAATCCTTCATTTTCAGACTTTAATCCATATGCTCGTAAACATCGATGAGTGTTAACTTTATCAACATCGGTTTTATTAGCCTCGTTCTGGGTATTGCCCATGTAGAGGTTTGTCTTGCAAACATTCTTTCATCTGTTCAAGAGTTTTATTCTTGGCTTTATTGTTCATACTTTTTTTTGCAACAATTGGTTCTTGGGTTTTGTTTTGGTTTTCTACACACTCTACAAGATGTAAATTTCGTTTATTTTTACAACCTTCTTTCATGATTGATTTTTTTCTTTCTGTTTTAGTGTTGTTTGACTAATTGTATCATCTAACCCTTTGTTGTTTCGATTATGTTAGTAAATCAATAGTTATCTTGCATGACAATTCTAATTTAATAAGGCCTCTTCAACCTTCCTTCTTTACGGGATATAAATAGACGGTCTGTCAGCCTTTGGATGATGCATGGTATTCTTAGAAAGAAGCTTTAACGTGGTAGAATTCATTCGTCTGATGTCATTCAGAGTCCAGTTGAAGATGTTGAAACTATATTCAATCCCTGGTTATTATTAGCCATAATTCTGATTTGAAAATTCAGTTCATTTCTTAATATCAGTCGCACCCTCATATAATACTCTTCTTTTAATATTATTTCTTTCATTTTTTATGGTGAATTCCTTCACCCTAATTTACACCAAAGTATTTATAAGCTTCTTGCTCTAAATCTGTGGTTGTTACACCGGGGTCTAAGCTATTAAAATGTTTTTTTTTTGTAGTAATCTTCGTAAAATTGTGGCTTTAGCACATTCATCCAAATCGAATTCCATTCCAATATCATCACTGAAACATTTTACTGTTTTCAGAAGACCTTCCAGCTCACTTTTATTTTTAGCATACAACTTCGTAAGTCATACATGTAAAAGAGATGGCTTATTTTCTTTTGAGATATCTTATAGTCATATTCCGTCCTGTTAAGTTCGCTGGTTAATGCTATGAGGCATATACATAATAGTAAGGGAGACAAAGAGTAAGCTTGAAATATTCCTCTGTTGATGTTTATTTCACCAGATTTATAGATTCGATTTATATGATTGAGGTGAAGTGTTGTTTTCCATATCGACACTCTTTGTTTGATGAAGTGATACTTGTGCATATTTAAAGACTTTAAGATCCAGCAATGGAGTACACTATCGTATGTCTTAGGTAATCAGTCCAGGAAGTACTGAGATTATTATTATTATAATTATTATTATTATTTTATTTTCATGTTTAATTTTCAGTCATTTATAAATCCTTTGATCTGGTTTTGCCTACCTTGTCTTGACACATTTCAACTTTAATACATCTCTTTTCTTCTTTCTTTCTTTCTTTCTTTCTTTATTTATTTCTTAACCAATCCTTATTTGTTTCATTATTTATATATAGCTTTTAGCAATTTCACTTATTTACATTTTCTTTCTTTCATAACTTTTAATCTTCATTTCTTATTCTTTCATCTTTCTGCGTTTTTATTCTTTCTTTCTTTCTTTCTTTCTTTCTTTCTTTCTTTCTTTCTTTCTTTCTTAACCAATCCTTATTTGTTTCATTATTCATTTATACCTTTTAGCAATTTTACTTATTTACATTTTCTTTCTTTCTTTCTTTCTTTCTTTCTTTCTTTCTTTCTTTCTTAACTTCGAATCTTCATTTCTTATTCTTTTCGTTTTCCTTCTTTCTTTCATCACTTTGTTTCTTTCTTTCTTTCATCACTTTGTTTCTTTAGAACATTTTTCTACTGTTTGTTTTCCTATTGTTCTTTTTCCTCAACATTTGATCTCTGTACTAACATCAAGGGCCCCAACAACAGACAATAATCCGATTGAATCATGCTTGGTTAAACACTCGTCGAGACGCATTAAGCCTCACCTGCAGACTTTCAGACTCGGCTCAAAAGTCAGGCTCAAAAACTTCACCAAGATTTTGTATGAAAACAAGAAAACATTACTTAATCTTTTTTTTTTGTTTTGCTTTGCACAAAAGACAAAAAAAGATTCATTTCCCTCCAATAAAAACTTTGCTAATTTTTTTCTTTCTTTGCTTTTTCCTTTTAGATTTGTTGAAAACATGCCTTTTTCTCTTAGCATATTACGTTTGCTGTCGCAGATTTTATAATGCCACATTGGCTGTTATAAAGAAAAGACGTTTTGATTTTGTGTAAGGATTAATTTTCTTTTCCCTTTCATTTATCAGGATGTTACACTAACACTTGAAATTTAACTGAGCAGCTGCTAAAGCCGTACTCTTTATGAATCTTTACTCTAACGAGATATATTCACCTGACTACTCGTAAATAACTATATCTAACCAGATAGCTACACTTGGAAACTCTTCTCTAACCAGATTGCTACTCTTGGCAACTCTTCTCTAACCAGATAGCTACACATGGCAACTCTTCTCTAAGCAGATAGCCACACTTGGCAACTCTTCTCTAACCAGATAGCCACACTTGGCAACTCTTCTCTAACCAGATAGACACACTTGGCAACTCTTCTCTAACTAGATAGCTACACTTGACAACTCTTCTCTAAACAGATAGCTACTCTTGCCAACTCTTCTCTAATCAGATAGCTACACTTGGCAACTCTTCTCTAACCAGATAGCTACACTTGGCAACTCTTCTCTAACCAGATAGACACACTTGGCAACTCTTCTTTAACCAGATAGCCACACTTGGCAACTATTCTCTAACCAGATAGCTACACTTAGCAACTCCTCTCTAACCAGATAGCTACACTTAAAAACTCTTCTCTAACCAGATAGCCACACTTGGCAACTCTTCTCTAACCAGATAGCCACACTTGGCAACTCTTCTCTAACCAGATAGCTACACTTGGCAACTCTAACCAGATAGCCACACTTGACAACTCTTCTCTAACCAGATAGCTACACTTGACAACTCTTCTCTAAACAGATAGCTACTCTTGGAAACTCTTCTCAAACCAGATAGCTACACTTGGCAACTCTTCCCTAACCAGATAGCTACACTTGGCAACTCTTCCCTAACCAGATAGCTACACTTGGCAACTCTTCTCTAATCAGATAGCTACACTTGGCAACTCTTCTCTAATCAGATAGCTATATCTAACAACTTTCAGAACAACTTTTATTTCTTTTGCCAATATTAACTTCAATTTTGACTGCATTGACACTAATTCTTTCGTTTTTGATTTTGTCTTCTTCTTCTTCTTCTTCTTCTACAATTACTTCTTCTTCTTATTATTATTATTAGTAGTATTATTAGTATTATTATTATTATTTCCTTTGATTCCTGTCGTATGCTCATTTACTTCAGGGTTCCAACCAGAAACCTAAGTTTAGAAATGGCATCATGACATTTTCCATTGAGCATTTTAAAAAAAATAAATAAAAAAAATATAGACAACCTAAGACCGCACACATTTCACGTTGGCTATCATGAATCCCTTCAATAAGTCTATTGCAATCTTTTCCAATCAATCCGAGGGCTCCAACTACAACTGGAATTGCTGAGTTCCCCATGTGCCCCATTTTTGAGATTTCGATTTCAAAGTCCTTATATTTTGATAGTTTTTTGAAGATCTTCAAAGATACATTACAGTCTGCAGGGACTGCCATATTAATAAGAAAGCACATGTTGTCTTTGCGCTCTCTCATCACGATGTCGGGCGATTAGCTTTGATTGATCTATATGTGTATTGTAAAATCCCATAAAATTGTTACAGGTCCTATCTCCGTAACCAACTCTGGGAGGTGTTCATACTAATTTCTTGCAGTTTCCTTTCCGTAAAAGATATTGGCCCACTCTGTCATGCTGAATTTATATTCAGTGAGTGTCAATATCGCGCAACCTGATACTAGATTTTCAATTGTTTCTGGATATTTATCACAGAATCTGCATTTTGAGCTGACACTATTTTTCGGTAATGTGTGCTTGGTAATTTCTAGTTAGCAAGCATTGGTCCTGTGTGGCAAAAATAAAACTTTCGGTTTCAGCATTTAACCCTGCACTACTTAGCTACTGATGTGTAAAGGGTTTGTCTACACCAGCTTGTTCGATACAGGCACAATATTGGCTACGAAACGGTTTATCTTGCCATCGTTTCTGTATCTGGTCGGTTGCTTTTGCTTTCTTTTTTAAGTATCTTGCAGATGCAGTCGGTGTGTTATGCTTTACTCGCATTTCTTCACCTATTTCAAACTCCGTTTTCAAACATTTTGGCTTCCATTATTACTAAATAAAGTTTTTTTACATGTTCTTTGACACAGATCATCATCTAGTTTTGAAGGTCAATTGTTGTAGTTTTGTGAGACAGTTCTAGTTGAACTAATCCTCTGCCTTCTTCGAATCTGGTCACATGCAGACGATCAACATATTCCTTAGTTCTTTAGATAGTTGGCATGTACGTTATTCCGTGTCAAAACTTCATGAATAATAGACTATAATATGAAGGCGGAGAATACATATGAGAGACGTTGTCTGATTTAAGTGAAAGAAAGATAGAAAGAAAGAAGGGCGATATACGTAGTGATAACAACCTCATATGTTTAACGGCTGCTTTAGGGAAATGAAAAAAAAAATCAGTTTCAAACATTTCCCTTTTTACCCTCTTACTTTTTATATTTATGTTTGTCATTTTAATATTTGGTTAAATTTGTTCAACCATGCTATAAGACAATTTTATATGCGTGTAACTCGTAAAGAGCTTATTCAATCATGAATTTAATAATTAAGATTCATCAGAAAATGAATAGACGGAAACTGAAATTTTCACAGGTATTTCTCGTTATTATTATCATCGCCTTTATTATTATTATTACAGCATTTCGACCATTATACTTTTCAAATTTTCTCGGGTGTCTGTTGTATTTTTAAATGTTTAAACTTGCTTTGAAATAAATTGGGCTCACCTTTCTATTCATTTGACATCCGGGGCTTCTGTCTGAGATTTATTGCAAATGTTTTTCTTCGAAGTAAGCGTTGAATTTCTGAGCTTCAAATGAACTCTGTAGATTTCAACATCATTTCTATTTTCGGTGTTTCGTTTCTGCAGTCTGAAATACATCTTTTCAGAGAAACTTTCAAATTTTCTTGAGAGCAAAATGTACGTGATGAAGGCTGAAAGTTGTAGCGGCCGAAAATGATGTTATAAGAAAAAAAAACAACAACAAGCGACTAGAAATGAAGCAATATGTAGACATTACAAGAATTTGTGCAAACAAATCCAGATTAAATTGAATTTAGTTTTGTTTAAAACAAATATAAAATAAAGAAGAAAATTTTTCAGTCAAGTACAGATGTCAAAAAGCCTTTATTGTTCTGTTTAGCGTCCTGATTTCGCAAACGATTCATTTTAAAATGTTTATTTGTATTAAAAAAACGCTAAAAACATAATGTGGGTGGGAAGAGAGGATCTTCATTGTTCTATTTTTTTGACGCAGTCGGTCACAATCACTGACCGAATTTTTTTCCTCTCACCAAAATTTCATATTAACACTTCCCATTTATACTACAGGTGCCATAATACCACAATTTTTCTATGAAGTTCTAATTAGTCCCATATGTATAATGTTGTGCTGGGGCGAATAATAATGGAAATCCCTATGAAATGACAATGTACCCGGGGTAACAGTCACAGATTTAGAGCAAGAAGAAACTTATAAGTACTTCGGTGTAAATGAGGGTGAAGGAATTCTCCATAAAAAAAATGAAAGAAATAGTCCGAAAAGAATACTATAGTAGGGTGCGACTGATATTAAGAAATAGCCTTGCCATCCCAGTGACTGTATATATTTTCAAAATCATCAACTGGGCTCTAAATTACATCAAACGAATGGATTCTAACACGAAAAATTCTGTCATCAATCCATAAATCTATTGCGCAAACTTTATCAATGTTAATTAATAATCCCAATGAAGTCTCAGAATGGATCATTGAAGGTATTATGTATCTCCTACCAAAAATTCGTGAAACAGATGATCCGAAAAATTATAGGCCAGTAATATGTCTGTTTAACTTGATCACATCTGTCCTGGTAAAATGTACTTTCGTTTTTCTCAATGAAAACAACAAAATGCACCTGAAAATTGCTGGAAAGAGGTAGATATCTCGGCAGAGCATGGATAGATTACTGTAAATCCTTTGATAGTGTGACAGACTCCTGGATTCTGAAGGCTTTGGAAATGTACAAAGTAACCTCGGTGATAGTAAATTTCTTTAAATATTTCAAAGGACTGTAATATACCTAAATCACACCAAAAGCAATACCACTTCCAGTTGCTTGAATATCCGACGCTTTCAAGGAGATTTCCTGTCATCCCTCCTGATTTGTCTCTTCTTAATCACCCTTTTGTATGAACTAAGCTATAATAGCTACGGATACAAAGTAAACAAGAAAGTATTGAATCATCTATTCTAAACGGATGATCTCAAACTCTTTGCCAAAGACGACAATGAGTTTAAAGGTCTCCTAAATACTGTACAATATGTCAGTAACGATATCTGTATGGATTTCGGATGAGATAAATGTGCAAAAGTGACATTCAGGAAAGAAATAATTACAGAAACACACTCAATAGATTTAGATTTTGTCACAGAGTTTAGGGAACTGGAACAAGAAGAAGCCTTTTCTCAATGAAAACAACATTCTTCCCTTGGAACAGAAATAGCCTTGCGATCCAATTGTGGTATTATGGTACCTGTAGTATATCTATGATATCTAGGAATTAGCAAAAGAGATGGAATACAGCATACCCAAATGAAGGAGAAAGTAAGAAAAAATACTATAGATTTCACAAAACAGAATATCAGCCATAAATACCTTGGCTGTCTCTGGTGCAATACATTTTTAAAATCCAGAACTATACCATAGCTGATATTAAGCGAATGAGCGCCAACAAGAGAAAGTTCTCACTTGCCACCGCATGCATCATCCTAAGGCTAATATTGATCATCTCTGTGTGTACAGATCCGGAGAAGGCAGGGGATTAGTTCAATTAAAACTGTCTTACAAAACCACAACAATCGGCCTTCAAAAATACCTGGATACTACAAAAGACCGGATGATGATCTGTGTTAAAGAACATGAGAGAAATAAGAAACTTTATCCATTCATCCTCCTTGTTTGAATCCCAAGTTTGAAGCCTTGAAGCCACGCCTCACCGTGAAACAAGGAATTGTAAGACAGCCTAGCGGATAAATTTTCTTGTTTCTTCAGCTTTCAACAATTTCTTTCTTGGTGATTTTCATTGCGCAACATAAGTCAAACTTTCTAAACTAAATTTAACATTAAAGCAAAGTTTAGTAATTCATGATCAGTTTCTTTTTCTGACAATAGTAAGTATGTAGTTGTTTCATACAGAAAGAAACTAAGCAAGCGAGGAAGAAAAAACACATTAACAATCGTCGGCAAATTCCAAAGTTGCTGATGTGTTTTGGCTTTAAATGGAATCAACAGTGATATACAATGGAGATTATTTTTCATTAATTTCTTTTCCTCCTCCAGCGAGAGTTTTCTGTGTCACTGTGTATGCAATTATTAAATAAACCCTACCCCCGATATCACAGGTTATATAAACAGCTAAATGTTACATAATGGCGTAAACATGCTTAGTAATAAAACAGTTCACTCATGTGTATCTCCATAAATAACTATGAATTTAAACAAAAGCGTCTAAGCAAACAATATTGTATCGTTATTATTCAATCATGAAAATATTTTCGCTGAATTTGTATGACTTTACACATTTTTTTCAAACTCTCCAGCAAATTTAAACAAAATATTTTAATCAAACGAATTCGGGGCGTCATTATTAAGTCATGAAAATGTATTCCCTGGCCTTATACATCATTCCAGGTATTAAAATTATTTAGGATTTCCACCAGTTGTAGAAAACATTTGAATTCTAAAACTTTTTATTAAGCCATCTAAGGATTTCCATGACGTTTTATGACGTCATAATACTTTACGATTAAATCTCATATCCCAACATGCCCAACATTTTTAAAATATCTTTTATTCATATAAATTCATAGCATCATTATTCAGGCATAAAAAGATCACTTATCTTCAAAATTAGAGAGAAAAAAACTGAAATTTCTTTAAAATAACGATGAAAGAAAGCTTAAAAAACCTAACGCTCACAGAGCATAACGAGGGCTGGTGAAACAAATACAGAAAAACAGCGGGCTACGTACCTGACAAACTTGTGTGGATGAAGGATAAAACATCTTCACAAATGGGAGAAATGCTGCTAAGAGACGAGGCTGGCATCCCGCTCTCACCCTTTCACTGTCGAACCTACTAAATGTAGCCGTCTCTTCTACTCCAACAGCTTCATGTTTCGCACCTCTCGCCTGTGGAACTCCCTTCCCTATTCCAGTTTCCCTGAGAGCTATAAAAATATTCAAATGTAATGTCAATCGACATCTCCAGTTACCTTGATCTATCCACTATCCTTCTCCTCATCCTTTCCTCTATCACTCCTATCTGATCTTGCTCCAAATCTTCTGTAACCCCTTGCGTCCTAGTGGCTTCCCGCCTTGCTTCGGGTGAAACGCTTAAAAAAATACAAAAAACAAAAAAACAAAAAACGAGCAACAGGGGTTTGGAGATTGTGGAGAGCAATTATTGTTCATGTCCTGAAGCGATACGGATAGAAGAAGACGTCAATATATTCTCTGAGGACTTCTTCTGGTGTATATCGATCTCTGTTGTAGCATACCTACGTACGACAATGGGTATGTCCTAATTCACATAAATACAGTAGTAAATACTGTATGTTGTTCTACAGTTGGAGATTCGTCTTCAGCTGTGCTGGTCAAATTCTTTGCCTCCAGGCTTAGAGGATCCCCAGACGAGGCTATGTCGAGGGGCAGTGTCGTCTCCGGAAACTGCTATCCGACCCCGTTATATACGGGGTCTACGGGGAATTTTTGGACAATCCTATGGGCTCGGATACCCCACATTAAATTCGGCCTTGTGCCACATCTGAGCGTATGGGGCTGTTAGTAGATATCCTGCAATTGCAGATTCATTGTAGAATTCCCTTGACTTACTTCTAGCAGTTGACTACTTCTACGAGCCGCTGGCGAATCTTCTATGTGTTGTTCTTGTCCTAAGTATTATCGTTCATTAACAAACTTCGTCTGATTATCTATTCAGTAACCTTCCCTAGGTTACAACAGTAACCCATAGGTATTTCCGAACTGAACTCTTTATTTAATCTACCTGGGTAGAATGGTCTCGTTCCACTGCTTATGCCTAGGGATATTTCATCTACTTCTTATTTTTAGTACTGCTTAGTTATTGCTCACCCTGTTTCCACTGAGTCGAAGTACCCACCCAGGGATTGAACTCACAATTATTGTCACCAAATTCAAAAACCGACGCTTTAATCCACTAAGCCATTTGTGAAGTTGTAGATCAAAGTAGCAGGAGTAGTGGATCAAAGCGTTGCGAGTTCAATCTTTACAGTTAGGACACACCATGATAAATCCATGGAATCAAATTACCCCTCCATTCCTCTGTATTTAAAACATAAGGAGAAATTTCCACTTAGCTTATCACCCCAAAACCTCCACGTGGATGCTTCCCCGAAAACTACAAACTTAACCCCTTCACATTAAAGTCCGTTATCTTTCCTTCTTATCCTCATCATTTTCACTTCCTCTTCAATTCACCCACCTGATTTATAAAATAAACATGTTAAAAATAACCCTCTACCTTGAGTAGCTCCTGAGGCTTGTATTGGGTGAATATTCGCATAACCCCCCCCCCAACAAAACGTCGACCTTGGCGATACTGCTCTACGGGTGATAGAACGTTCGTGTAACAACAGTTACTAATAGCAATGTGCCACAAACGCATAACATAAAAATATACAGTAATGCTCTAACGTGTCTATCAAATACACACAATTTGATCCAATTCAATTAGCTTGAAAGAAAACAGAAAATTTACGTTTTCTTGGCGAATCTGGTTTAAGTACATTTGTTCAACACTCGTTCGAACTATTTTGTAATATAAGTCAACCTCTAAAGTTTAGACCCCGACAGTACACTGGCCTGCGTGTTAATACATCATTAGATGGGCGACGATTTTGAAATTTTTATCAAAATATATACGGTTCCTTAGCATGAAAATACCATACACAGGGAAGCATTGTTATCATTTTGTATTTTTCTCCTCACCCCACCACAAAGAATACTGAGAATATCTCACTCAGGACAGTTGATTAACGAGGAAGTTTTAATTATAACGTGAAAGACCATTAAACTACAGTTGAGTGATTTAGATGATTTGCTTTTACGGCTTATCTACCCATTGTAGCTTATTTAAAACCGAAACTTATTTTGAATTGTAAGAATAATTTATTAGTTTTGAGAATGAGTATTGCGTTAATTTTTTTTTAGAATAATGTTTTTTTTTTCCCAGATACAAATACTATTATTTAACCCAAGAACAATGAGGTGGGGAGAGATAAATGAATACCTTTCCCGATGGTATCTGTGCGTAAGTGAAGGTAAAAAAAAAACCGCTTGGAATCTCCGAATTCTCATTCCACATCTCTATCCATAAGGCCACTCGCATCTCCGTCATTTACCTGCTGCTAAAAACCAGAAAGAGACAACAGTAACTCCTAGCATACATAAAGGGAGAAAAAAGGCTTAGAACATTTAACACCCACAGTGTATACTGAAGGCAAGCGAAATAAGAGAAAACTATTTAATAAGTTTGAGTGAATAGATGTTTGGAAAATGGACAAAGAAATATAGTAAATAAACATAAGTTATAACGAGTACCAAAAAACGATGGTGAGTTATGGTCAGTCAAGTCTTGAACGAGTTAGAAAGAGTTAGATATAAAGTGTTGTCAATGGCGTATACGCTGTATTAACTCACCGATATGCAACAGGGACGGTTGATGTAACTGGTGACGAGATCTTGTTAATGAAGTTGTCAAAATAAGAACTGCGCTTATGGGTGAGTCAGAAAAGAAAACACTGAAATAAAAGTTTGATTTTCTTTTTAGTGACATATTTAGCAACACAATATTTGAGATTTTGTGTGAATCACAAATGTGATTGGCAGCGGACTGTTTTCGATTCACACAAACAGATATGGGAGTGTAATATCTTTCTTCTACCTACGGAGTTACATAAACTTTTCAGGGAAAATATTTCTCTTCCTGTGATAAGCTGGGCGTGAAGTTACGCATTGTGAGTTTGTTTCGTAAGTGCGTTTAGACTCAACTGTGTACTTTATATCAAGTCAAACTATACTCAATAAATGATGATAAAGACAGATATTGAGATGCGAAAAAAAAAAAAAAAAGAAAAACCATTTTTTTCTTTTAGCGTTCAATCTTGTGAATGTTGATTTTTCTTATTTTGTCATCCTTTTCTATTTTCTTTTTTTTTTTTTCATGTTTCTGTTTTTATACTTTCCACTTTATTTCTCGCTCTTCCATTTTTATCATATTCTCTGCTTTTGTCTCTTTCATTGTTATTTTTTACATTGGTTCCATTTTTCCTTTCTTTGACATTGCCTTTATCCGTGTTTCTTCATTTTTTTATTTATTCTACACTAAGTTCTTTTATTCTTCCGCCGGTTTTTTTTTTCTTTGTTGTTTTTCTTTGTAACTAGTTCGATGTTGGTTATGTTGCTAATGCAACTTGCCCCGTGTTACATGTATTAGTAGTTGATAGAGGATTACTTTTCTCCTTTTTTATACTGAAAATGAAATGAATAAAACGTACAACAATAACACACAAGAATAAAAATTTGAGACACGTGTTGAAATTAATGACAGAAAAATGTATTTTTCTTTTCGTGATGTTATTTACAATTTGTTGGTTTTAGTATATGTTAAATGTTCTCAGGATTATTGTCTCATTTTGTTTCTGTAAAATGTGGGTTTATATGTCTGTAATTGTTCCGAGAATTTCGGGGTTAAGGGAAGCGTTTGAAACCGTCAACTCTGGATTTTCACGGAGCGAAGAAGATACGTCTGTGTTGTTCATTTTACTACTGTTACCTCTCTAAATTGTGGTGGAAGGGTTGTTTTTATAATGATGAAATTTCATATCTTTATTTCTAAAGTGATGAAATATCATCATCATCATGAATCATCACTGATGAAAAGGTTGTTTTTAGAATGATGAAATATCATCATCATAACAGATACTTTGTTTTTTCTTTCAGATTGGTTCCTTCTTTTGTTTATTAAATTATCCGCTATCCTTCTCGTTTCTTTCTTTCTTTTACATTATATTTTTCTTTGATTTATATTTTTCTTCTGCACTAAATCCTATCTTTCTTAAAGTAAGTATGACCTTAATAAAAACATATTTTCTTCCATCTTTCTTTTTATTCTTTTACTTTCTTTCTTTCTTTCTTTTACACTAGATTCCTTTTTCTTTAATTCTTCATATCGTTTTTCTTTCTTTTTTTACACTAGGTTTCTTTTTCTATCTTTCATTCTTTCTTTCTTTCTTTACCTTGGTTTTTCTTTTCTTTCCTCCTTTCTTTACTGTGGTTCTTTCTTTTTTCCTTCTTCCTTCACCTTGACTCTTTCTTTTTTCCTTCTTCCTTCACCTTGACTCTTTCTTTTTGCCTTCTTTCTTCACCTTGGCTCATTCTTTCTTTCTTATACACTAAGTCACTCTTTATTCTTTCTTTCTCTCTTTTACACTAGATTCTCTTTATTTTCATTTTTCATACATTCCTTCTTTCTTATAAAATACGTCCCTTATTTTTCTTTCTTTCTTTCTTTTAATTCCGTGTGCTGATATGGTAATTGTCCTAAATTCTTTTACGATTTAATTTTCCATGAAAATTTTCTTGTATTTATACCACGAATATCTGCATATATACCTTTCTCCTTTTTCTTTGCTGATTGTCTTTTTTCTTCTTTTTTTAATTAGACATTAGTTTCACTATCCGTTGACGTCTAAACGACTCACAACTGTTTATATTGAAAAGGCGAATCTGACTAACCCGAAAAGACGTTCAAGCGAAGAAACCTTGAAAAAGCCACATTTTTAAAGACAGCACGCACTGTAAGTTTTAAATCTATTTTTGAAAATGATTCACTCTTTCTGATGAAGATGTCATGTACATTATTATACGTGCGTCAATCATATGCTCTGTTTGTGATGTTTTATCAATATAATTAAATATATACTATGCTTTTGTTTCTCTTATCCCTGATTTCGCATACTACAAAAAGTTTTCCAATCTTCAAAGGAAGACATTTCTATTTTAAAACAGTATAAGCTTGAAATCCCATTTGTGACGCCTCAAGTGTTGATAGTCTATAATAAGTATATGACGGAAATCCTAATTTTGAACGCAATGTTTCAAGAAATTTGGGTGGAAACGATCTGAAGCATGGCATTGTACAAAGCCAAACAATGAACTGGTTCTAATGCTAAAGGATCTGTTGACATATAGCATCTAATAATAATAATAATAATAATAATAATAATAATAATAATAATAATAATAATAGCTAAGAGAAGTGAGCAATTTAAGAAAAGAAAAAAACACAATGTTTGGCAGTATTTTAACAGAATGTCTGTATTCTTCAAGTTATATTTTTTAAAAATATTTCAAGTATAAAAATATAGAAATCTCCCCAAAAGTATAAGTCTTTGTACAAACGTTGTTTGTCTACGATTTAATACTGATTAAATACTGTTGTTTGTCTTGTAATGCAAAACCGGCTGCACTGCTAAAGAACGCGTCAAAACAAATGAAACGCTGCCGGCATGAAGTCATGCAACTTAAATGTACTTAATGTGATAGTGATCTTGTTCATCTTAGAATTTACTGTGAGTTGATTAGTTACTAAGAGGAATCAATTAAGTATTATTTTATATTTAAATTTATATTTATATTTAATAATAATAATAATAATAATAATAATAATAATAACAATAATAATAATGGAATGTATCTTTGAAGATCTTCAAAAAGCCATCAAAATACAAGGACCTTGAAACCGAAATCTCAAAAATCGAAATCTCAAAAATGTAGCACATGGGAGCATCAACAATCACTGTTGTAGTTGGAGCCCTCGGATTGGTTGGAATAGATTCCAGTAGACTCATTGAAGAGATTCTTGAAAGCCGATACCTTAAAGAAAGAAGTACACGAGTAAAGCCCACATGTTACGAAGGGCTTTATCTATGTAAAATATATGGGTGTGTCAGAAATCAAAGGAAATAATAATAATAATAATAATAAATAATAATAATAATAATAATAATAATAATAATAATAATAAAAGCTAGGGATTTGAAGAAGTTATGGAATCTGACTGTTGAAGTAATCCGTGTATTAAGGAATGCGTTTGGAATGTCATCTAGATATTTAAAAGAGTTCACGTTTAGCTCGGGGAGGATAGAAAACAAAATACTGTATTAAATTAAAAAAAAGTATGTGAAAAGAAAAACATTTTTCAATCATTTATTCAATCTCTAGTGTTGAAGAGAAATAACTTATTTACGCACCTCATATAGGAAACTTACCAGTAAAAATTAGCGTTCAAAATTAGGATTTTTTCAGGCTAAACATTTTGAGGTGTTATAAATAGGACATCAAAATTATATTGTTTTTAAAAAGGAATATTTTCATTTGAAAGTTGGAGAACATTTTGTGACATGTGAAATCAGATGTGAGAGAAACGAAAGCATATCGTACAGGGAAAATTATAAGAAAAATCACAGGAAAATTATAAGGAAAATTGGAATTGTAGATCTTTGTCTACAAAATAGTAGACCTGTAGATTTGTAGATTGGAGACCATCAGAAAATTGCTATCTTTTATTCTGCAGGGATTCTCCGAAATCTCTTTGAGTTGTGAGTAGTCACATTAATACCATGCCTCAAGAATAGAATTTCTGCTGATTATATCAATGTCCGACACTAACAGAATAATAATAATAATAATAATAATAATAGTAGTAGTAGTAGTAGTAGTAATAGTAGTAGTACCTCCTATATTACAAAAGCGAGCTACCTCCTATTCACAAGAACTCATTCCGGTACCAGCATGCTGGTTGGTATTGTTGACTTTTTTCGAGACCCCCCCATACACACAGACCGGATTGATATTCTTAACCTTCCTATTAGGAATTGTGCCAGTGAGGTTTCTTCTTGGGTCAAAGCAACATCAACCTTCTCGAAAAACAAAATCTTCCTCATGGGTCGCACCGGCCTGTTCAGCAGCGGATATAGCCTAGAGGAAAAACTTTTTTTACCGTCTATACCGACTTGACAGTTCTGATCACTTTTTGTGGCTGCACGTAATAAATATAAATAAGGGAGTTAAGGTTTTACTGACAGAATGAAGTACCGTAGAGTTTCAAAGAAATTTGGCTCTCGTTACAATTGACGGCACTGTAATAGTGTGTGAAATAAGAGTAAATTCTTTTGCACTTCATTCAGTTTGAGGTGTTAACATCTGCTGATAAAGCATAATGTTTTACACTAAATTATAGAAAATCACACCAAAACTACCACACTGTATAACATTATATCAGTATATATTATGAAATTGTTTAGTATAATTTCCATTTGAATTAAATGAAGGCCTTATTTGATGGCACAATGATTTAGTAATAATCTGTTTGTGCCCTGACTCTTATACATATACATATTTCTAAAGTTTTATATATTATAAATTTTATAAGACTTTCACTGATCACCGGAATGAAATTTCAACACTGCGATTTTGATGCTAAACTTAATATTAAAAAACAAAACTAACGATTTGGAAAATGTATTTTGTGTCATTATTTATCATATGAAACCCGAACTTTCAAATTGAGTGCAATACTAGTTCCAAAATCGACCTGCCCTGTTGTCTAAGTATGTCTTAAACCTACTTTAAGAAAGATGGGATTCCATTTTGAAAAGCATTAAGATTATTTTAAAGTTTCTGAAACTACGATCTATTCTTTGTTTATCCATTATGATTAAAAATGGCATTACGCAGTCTTGAATATATTTACCAAGTTAAGGTAAATGTGTGACAATTCCGATATTGTGGCATACCTAGAGAGAGACCCAAAACCCTGATGAAGAGCTTAGGAGACTAATTCACATACAGCACCAATCAATCAATTAAATCAGTTAAACTCCGAATTAATGACATATAGTAGATTAAGTTTTATTGTGTCAGCCGCTTATTAAAAGCAGATTTTGAGAATCTAATTCAAATACCATTTACTTATTTGGAACAACATGACGTTTACGAAGTTAAGCAACGTCGATCCTGGCCAGTACTTAGATGGCTGGCTCCTTGGGAATATCATGTGCTGAAAGCTTGGATGTGCAGTTGGTATAATGAATAATGTTTCGGAATTGTTAATTGGAGTGCCGAGTTCCGTTTGGTTCGTTATATTCAATTACGCGCAAATACCCTTAGGGAACACATGGATTCACTTCTTCTCCCCATCTATGGGTTAATTAGTAAGACCCAAATCCCTAAACCATTATTCTCTCCAGAAACAAAAATAATCTTACAATGTAAAAATATGTTCTGCCTTTGGAAGACCTGCAAATGTCTCTCTCTCTCTCTATATATATATATATATATCTCTCTCTCTCTCTCTCTATCTATCTATATATATATATATGTAGTCTCTCTTTTTATATATATAATGAGAAAAAAGAGAGAGATGTATATATATATATATATATATATATATATATATATATATATATATATGTTTTCAACTATAAAATTATAAAAACATTTTTTTTCTCATTTTATTATTTCCGTTAAATTCCTCAACTAGATTCGGCCAAAATGGCCATCAACAGGAGAAAAAAATTTTGCTTGCTAGTAGCAGTGAACTACAGAAATGAATGTCTTGATGGAGACATATATATATATATATATATATATATATATATATATATATATATATATATATGTGTGTGTGTGTGTGTGTGTATTTATGTAATTGTATATTTGGGCAACAGTCCCTATTTAATACAAGTTTCATTAAAAACGAATGAAAAGCTCGTGCGATTAACCTTTTTATTTCATTTTTGTTGTATTCGTAGAAGTGTTTTCTTTTCTGAACAGAAATTGGCTAAAATTGTCGAAATGTTCTGTATATCCGAGGCTGTTCTATTAGACATTGTCAAGGATGTTTTTTATTGTTTATTTTTAACTAAATGTGTAGATAGTTTCATATATTTATAGAATCATAAGAATGTTTTATTATTTTTTAAACATGGTCAGCACATTGTGGCCATGTTCATAGTTGATGTTATTGCGCATTTTTTTTCCTTTTTTATCATTAGTGCTTCCATTATTTTTAGTTATTTTTCTACAAGTGAATGAATGCATCTTTTTTTCATGTTTCCTCCATGTATATTGCGGATGGAGTTTGGTAGGTTTCCATGTATGTTTAAATGAGTACTAAATGATATATCGCCCATCTCATACAGTGACCATCTACCTTGAGGGGCTCTTGGGTGAACTTTAGAAAAAGAAACTTTGGAATTCAAGTATCACTATGATGAAAGTATTTGAATTCACCACTATAATAATAATAATAATAATAATAATAATAATAATAATTCAAACATTTAATCTGACGTCACTCATAGGTAACACTATTTCATTATTATGTTTTTAACTTTTTTTTACAATGATTTTTGCTCTGTACAAGGCCCAGGGGATACTCAAGATAAAAACCCAAACTTAGACAGGAAACAATTGATAAACCGTTACCCATGTTCAAAAAAGTCCGGGGTGTGAACCAGATGATAGGCGACCCTATCTAATCTTCTTTAGAATAGGAAAAGTAATTCAACAGTAAATAAAAGTTCAAAGATTTAGGCTGAGACGTTAGACGTATAAACTTAACTCATAGTTTAGAAGGAACCGAAAACTCAATCCTAAACAGGAAATACGGGTAAAACCTGTTCAATGATTGATTGATTTGCCTGTTTAAAAGGCATATCAACTCCTTCTGGGTCATTTAACGCCGAAATTTAATTTTCTTAGGAGCTTGGAAATAATAACAATACATGTTATTCTGCTTTCATAACTGAATACATGGTAGATGATACTCTGCTTTTGTGCATATACATCTATGTGTGGTCATAATTATTAGAGGCAGTGATGTATGTTTTACGTTGTGGTATCATTAAAGTTATATTTTGGAATATTGCTTGATTTCTTTAAGAAATTCTCGGATATTATATGGATTAATGTCATGAAAGTGTTCTTTTATGATGGTTGTTTGGTTGTTTGATTTTACTTATCAATATGTATGGGCTATTTAATGGCGAAATCTAAATGTTTTGAATGCAATTGCATGCTTAAATTACAGGTAAAAGGTATTTGCTGGTATGACTACTTGACTGTTGTCAATGGTTGACTGGCGATTTACTTTAAATTTCTAAAGAAAGAAAACTATTTTCATGGTAAAACAATGCGATACCATGAATTATCTTGTTTGTGTCAATTATGGAATATAGTTTGAGTTGAAATTTTACGCTTGGGTGGGATTGATCATTAGGTACAGTCTTAGGTCTTAAGTCTGTGAAACTTAAGTGATAATTTTGACAAAAGAATTGGATGTTGGAATAAATGACACAAAGCAGATCTTAATAGCTCACGTTTGTTTTGATCAGGAATATAACACACTTACAGATGGAATTGAGGATGACACCTGTGATAATCAGGTCAAATGACGATGGGATTCTGAAACATGTAAAATGTTTCACTGAAGTTCGATATGAGCGATACAAGGCCATTATTTTTGATAGGCCCGCCAGTGAGAGAAGGGCTGGTATGAACCTTCTCGTCTCTCTTCCGATACGACACAGGGTCATTATTTTGTTTGGACCCACAATCATATTGTGTTCTTGGGGGCTTTCCTTCCTCCCCTTCAAGGCGTATGACACAAGACCATTGGTTAAGAATTATTATTGACTAGCCAATACCATTTGTCAAGCAGTATTATTGGCTGACTAGCCAATACCATTTGTCAAGCAGTATTATTGGCTGGCCAATCCAAGCAGTGCAATTGGGGTTTTCAACCCCATAAATCGCAGAGAAGTATGACTGAACTGGTCTCGCCGCTAGTAAACACTCTCCCTGCCGAATAACCGTGGTGCCTCACTTAGCTAAAATCTTATGCTCTGCGCCGCTTTTTGAATTCCTTCCATCAACTGCCTTCATTTAAGTAGTTGATTGACCCTGAGCACTTTAGCTATAACTGCAACGGCCAGTCAACCTTTTTCTCCCAGCTTAAGAATTCCTTATAAGGAGAAACTTGTACAAATCACTTTTGCTTATGCATTCATAATCTTAATGAGACATAGTTCCATAAATAAAAGTTGTTATTTTTACACATGAGTGTTGTTGAAGTTAATTAAATTTCAAGCATAGCCAGGGCAGAGTGGAGTCAAGCCTGATAATCGACATTTCTTCACAGACATTCCTGCGTATACTGAAACACACCGCGGGGGCGCAGGATTGGTGCAGAACGATTTTGTAAGACCAAAAGACACAGACCAAAGTAAAAGTGGGATTCTGAGAATATCAGATAACGATTCATCATGTGTTAGACTGTGTCCCTCATAACAACAACTGTAATCAAATTATATTGATAAATACGATCCTCAAAAATGAAATAAAAAATCAACAAAATCCCTTTCAAATCCGCCATTTTTAAAAATAATTTCAAGCGAAGATGCCATTAAGACGCGAATAGTTTTTTTACAATGATGTTCACTCTATACAAGTCCTGAAAGTCAGTCGATGTAGAGGGTTACAGAGTAAATGTGGAAAAGATAACATCTAACTTTAGACTTTAGCACAAACAATAGTTCAATATAATTAAAGTTAATTGATAATTTCTCACCTTAAAAAATACGTAAAACATATTTGATTACGAAAAGTTGAAGATTTAAAATTTTATAGAATAATCTTAAGTATCATTCACAAGAAAGAAATTACATGATGTCCGATTGAGTTATCTCCCCTCTTTATACGTGTAGATTATGTCTTTATAAGATTTTCTAAAGTCAATAAATAAAATGTCTGTCAGCCAATGCGGGTATTTCATTGATGTCTAAAAAGCATGAATGGCCATATTTTAAGCATTGCTACAACGCTTTGATAGAATTTCTTCTCTAAGGACAGTTACTTTTGCAGCATACCTTCTCTTCCTCTCCATGTCATAGATAGCCCTGATATTGTCCAAGAGTAATATAGCAGAAGTCTCTGAGATTTCAGCCCCAGTTATTGTTCATAGTTGATATTACCGAATCTTTTTCACGTATACGGCTGCAAGACAGCGTGGGTTTGAAATGAGATTTTTTTCTTCTCTTAAATGAACTCTCCTCGGCCAGCAAATACTTGACTTTGTAAAACCAAGATGTCTAAATAGATAAGACTAAAACATACGAAGAAATCGTCTGACATTACTAAGCAGTGAATGTTTAAAATCTTATAGGAAGTTCTCACTTATTAACCGCAAGAAGCAATAACGTAACATATTTATTACGTGATGGCAGATTGATGATTCTCAGGGTAGAAATAGCTCAAAGGTTAATATCGTATAGTGCGAAAAATACAAGAGGTTTTTTGTTTTGTTTTGTTTTTGTTATAAATTTCAGTTTGAATTGGCATCTGTTAGAATTTAGCGCTTTTACTTTGTCCATATTGACGTTAAAAAGCCTTGTCAATTCTTGTAAAAAACGTCAAGAGAAAAGTTTGGTTGGTTGGTCGTTTTTGTTTAGCGGCATATCAACATTATGGGTTATATAATGCCGAAATATAAATATTTTTTTTACTCTATTTTATTACTTTTGGAGACAATAGTGTTTCTAGTGACACAAGTCTTAAAAATGAACTCGTAATTGATAGAAGAAGAGGGGGATTTATACATTTGCCAAGGATATTTGCGCTTGTGTAGAAAACGAAACCAACTGGAATTATGACAAGCCTCAATTATTGATTGATTGATTCGTTTTCTATGGCTTATCGTCCCTTTGTAGGTTATTTAAAGCCAGAAAATATTTTGAATTGTAAGAATATTTTTTAGATAATAATTGTTTTGTGATACAAGTCTTTCTAATGTAGACATAGCTGGGTGGAGAAGATATGCATTTATAACTTTCCCAAGGTTATTTTTGCGGAATTGAAAATAACGAAACCAATCCGAGTCCCTCGGAGCCATTATCCATTGCACAACCTGAATATCCTAGCTACATTACCTGTTATTTCCAAGCGATCACCCGTTTAGGTACTGAGTAGACTCGCTGTTGCTTAACTTCGATGATCGTAAGGAAACCGGTGTTTCAACGTGGTATGGCGGTAAGCCCAAAAGAAAAGGAATTTAGTCTTTTAAAAAATATAAAATATTCTCCCACATCTTTTACAGGCAGGGATTCCTGTTAAGCGGTAGTTTCAATAAAACGCGGAAACTTCAAATTAAAAGAAAATATGTTTATATATATGTATATATGAGTCTTTTTGTATGTGTGGCGAGAATAATTATTATCATTTGTCCTGTGTAAGAATCCAAATTAACCGCAATTTGTACTGATTTATAAGGAAAATGGAAACAAAAAGACGCTTTTATTATAATCAGAAAGAGACAATTGACACCCACACACTGAAAATTTTTCCCTTTGATTTGTTTTAAATATAAATTTGAATGACTCCGATCTAAAATATAGAAGGAGAAAGCCAGAAGATTGAGGTCACATCGGCAAGATCAAAATGAGACAATATGGACGTCAAGTTGAGCGAGGAATCACCAATCAGTGGGTAATGCCTTACAGTACATATACTTGGATAGTATATTTCATTTTGATCACAGTCCACCTCGGGACTCTCTTTGATCAAAATGAAATATACTTATCCAAGTACATTGGGTAATGTAGTTTCAGAATACGGTTATGTGGTCTATCCCCAAAACTCTAAGAGGCGTTCGATAACAAAAAACAAACAGAGGTTATATATATATATATATATATATATATATATATATATATATATATATATATATATATATATATATATATATATATATATATATAGATTGATATAGTAAATATTATAGCAAAAAATCACCAGCAAAACGAATCCGAATTCACCAAAGGTTTCATTCAAGGCATAGTCACTGCTACTATAGAAACCGACAAAGAAAATATATTACCACTGAGACATCTAAATGCACTAAACTATATCTTATATATCTGACAAGATAGTGGAGATTAAGATCATAAACATAGTAAAAATAAGTCGTAACTCAACGATACAGACACATACGAAAAAATACACAAAAAATAACTACCAAAACACAAAACATTAACAAGGAAATCATGAAACTAAGTAAAAATGAAACCAAATCGTGGCATAGACTTATAGAATATCACACGATGACACCCAAACTTTACGGTTTCACTAAGACCCACACAATTGGTATCCCTATGAACCCTATCATTTTCTGGAATCGGCCGCGCCTTCCCACAAAATAATTAGACCCATAACAAAAATAAAATTTTAACATTTGATTTTATGATGGGAATAGAAGTTTATTAAGTAATGTTTATTAGTTTAATCCTCTCCTTGGAATAATAATCCCATAAAATATAAAAAAAATTCAGGCAATCTTGTTGCAAAACTAAGGGAAATAAATATGACTGAGACACTTATAGCCAATCAAGAAAATCACTTTACACTAATGTCCCGATTGAAATGTTCAAATCTCTTAAAAATCATCTAACACAATCAGAGATCAACCTCTACCTACTAATAATAAAAATAATAAAAATCTGCAGTCTCATCACCAACCAATGCTATTTTACATTTAATAACAATATTTACAAACAAAAGTTTGGATTACCAATGGGAATTACCAAGTACCAATGGGAATTACCAGTTACCAGTGGAATGATGTGTCTTCTTAGAATTTGTCGCATGTGTTTCTTTCCAAAATATGATACCTAAACAATCAACTTACTTTCGATATATTGATAAGGCTCTATTAATAAATACCCGTGATACTAACTTATCGGATCTTGTAGTTAATCTTGTTTGCCAGCCACTGCCACCAAGCGGACAGGGAAATCGTCTTATCCTTACACCTATCTCACCCTTCTCACGAAAATTCACTTTTTCAGACACCTTAACACGGGATTTAGGTTTGAACATTGGGGATCTGGGGACAGCAATGTAGGACCGAA
>CAHIKZ030002673.1:105000-122500 GCA_903632075.3 Acanthosepion pharaonis
TAATTATTATTAAACTGGTTATAGCATGGGAATATTTTGGGTTTCTAGCAGATATTCTGAAAAAAAATCTAAAGTCTTCTATCATCCTCTTACGTAGTAATACTAAAAAGATTCAAAGTCTTCTGTCGTCTTCTTACATGAGAATACTGAAAAAATTGAAATTCAAAGTCTTCTATTGTCTTCTTACGTAGTAACATTCATCCCATGTGATTTAAAGAGTGGCACGTTGCAATAAAGTTCAGTACGATTAAACATTCCTGTGCAAAAGGGGGCCATGCAATGGAGACGCACAGGGGCTAATATTATCCAATCAGAAACTTTTGAGAGACGTTGAATTATGGGCTGGCAAAAGACTGGATGGTAACTTCAGAGTACTGTTTTGCCTATTTGTGAGGCTTCAATGATGGCAGCAGTTGTCAAATGAAAATTCTTGCAGACGTAGGCCGGGTTCTGGATGGCCACATATTAGAGACTCTACAGAAGATGGACGTCTTTTAAGGGCAACACTAATAGATCGCAAAGCATCCCCGTACAGGATCAGAGGAAATGTTGCCTCAGAAGTGTTAACACGGACGATTGGGAATCCTTTATTTACAGCTGGACTTACGGGTGCGTGGATACCTAGCCACACTTCAACTTACGCCACGACGTATACAGACACGTCTCTTGCAATTTGGGATACGATTCATCTGGGGAATGAAATATAGTTTTGTAATGTTCTGTTATTAGAGCATATTTTGATTTCCTTAGCGTAGACCTTAGAAATTTCTCCCGTGAAATTCATCCATGATAAATTTTCCCATGATCTATATCGAAGATCATCCGACACAGCGCTGATAAACAATCTTTACAGTAAAGGGGAGTTTATATAGATCGGCGGGGCAGCAATGGTTAACTTTAGACCTAAACAGGTTAAGATTCTAGTTATCGGGGAAACATCATCTTGGGAGTCTGTTCCACAGAGTAGTGGTTCGCGAGAAGAAGCTTTTCGAGTGAAACTTACTTCTCATCGATGGAATACGGGGGGAATGTGGGTGGTTTGCTAATATGCAAGTGACATGGTGGGTCCTAGCCGTGAAGATTAGACCTGGCGGAACTAAAAGATGTAGACAATACGTGCAGTACCGATAGAGCATTGAGAAGCTCGCCACATCCCACCTGAGAGAGAGAGAGAGAGAGAGAGAGAGAGAGAGAGAGAGAGAGAGATTATGATTACGATTTCCGGTTAAAAAATTGGTGACTTTGTTTAAGATTCTATCCTATAATAAAAGGCTTGTTTGTTAATTTATTAACAGAAAAATAATTTATATCGCCACGATAAATACTTTCTGTCAAAGTTGAAATTTCATAAATTTAGACTGACACCAGCCTACCGAAACCATATTGCTTCACATCCCCACTTTCTCATGTTTATTGCCATTTCATATAAGAATTCGATTCTCATTTTATGATGTAAACATTACCAATGTTGTTGAAGGGTATTTAGTGAGAGAGATATTATAGTGATGGTATTTGGGATGCATGGGCGTTTTATCGAACAGTAGATAGGAATGAGATTGTATATAATATTAGCAAACTAAACGGAGAATATAAAAAGAGGCAAATGGCAGCGTGCCTATCGAGGTTCTCTTATTCGTGCAAACGTGTGTGTAAAATCCTATTAAATATGTAGAGAGACTTACAGTGCTTGTCTGAACAGTACAATATTCATTTTTTATGTCAAGGATCAAACGTCAGCTGTCCTCCTCATAATAATATTAATCTTTTTTTTACTTTTCATCTCTCTTTCAGCATAGCCATTTTAACAGTAATATTCTGCTTTAGGTGGCTCTTGAGCCTTGTGTTGAGTGGAATTTACTATATTAAAAAGATTTCTTGTTCTGTTGAGAGAGAGAGAGAGAGAGAGAGAGAGAGAGAGAGAGAGAGAGTGATTTCTTGTTCGGTTGTTTGCAACAGAAGTTCTCTGGCAAATCATCTCATAAAGCAAGAAGTTTTTTTTTAATGTTGCAATTTGGTAAATATATTAGAATAAACCATAACTTATCCCGTAGGTAAGCGATTGTATACGGATACATAAAAAGAATTCCGTAAATATACAAAATTAGAAAGTGGTGTAAGACAAGTATGTGCCTTCCTACTGGACTTATTCATCCTATACAGTGAGGCTAGGATTAGAGGTCCTTCCAGGACCTCTAATGCTTTAGATATGCAGATGACACAGTGTTGATAACGGACACAGAAAGGAAACTACAGAAACTCCTACAGGAAGCAAGAAAGAGAACTGAAAAGAAAAGACAAAACATCAATTGTAAAAAGATACAATCCATATTGTTAGCAAAAGCGACGCTCTTGAAGCGACGCTATTTGAACTACGAATTGGAAACACCAAAATCAAGCAACTGCCAAAAATTAAATATCTAGTTAGTGTTGTATTAGTTGGCGGAAAACGTCACATCGAAATGCGAAAGGTGCACTGGAATGGCAAAAAGAAACCTTGCAATGTGTATATCGGCGCTCCTATATGGCAGTGAGGGTAGAATAATCCCCGCAGATGAAGAAGAAGAGTGAGGCAACAGAAACGTTGTTCTGAAGAAGGATGCTTAGAATACCACAGACTGAACGGTTTTAAAGAATATGGGAACAAAAAAGTCATTTTTAAATAGAATCAGAAAAATACATTTGACATTTCTAGCGCGCATAATAAGGAAAGGGGATTTAGAAAAATTGACACTTACAGGGACAGAAGAAAAAAAGAACGAATAATCTGCCTAACGAGAATGTATAAATGGTTGGCTGAATAGGGATTAGGAGGGTTAGTAAAAAGAAAAAAAAACTTACTAAGAGCTCAATATGGCACGATGATGTCGAGCGTCATTTACTGACAGGGCACGGCCAATGGTGGGGGATAGATTATAAATACTGAAAAGGTTTACGACTGAAAGTACGGATTCGCGTCCGTTTGCTGAATGCCGGAGTTACGCAGCGATGAAGTTGGCCACTACATGAATAATGAATGCAAAACACTAGGGAATGTGAATGGGTTGTGGCCTTGTCCTGTTCGAAGTTAGACTTAGTAAATAACTGGAGAGTTCATTGTGAGAATGACGCAAAAGCTAGATGACAAAAACTATGTCATGTCAGACCGCAATGGCTCATTTGATGGTTTATTCTCTTTCTAAAGTCACGCGAACTTAATTACTGCCATAAAATGATGCCTTTCAACTTTTTTTTTGTCTGAAATAGGTGTTAATAAACACGGTCGAACACGTGTACCTCTGCACGTATACATTTGAACATATATAAGCATATATAAATGCACACGAGCGCACGTGCGTACACACACACATACACACACACACACACACATATATATATATATATATATATATATATATATATATATATATATATGTATAGTTTATGAAAAAATAGATAATCCGTATGGGTAGACCCAAGGAGGATGATATCCGGAGAGCTCAATATAAATTAGAGTAAAATATGTTTGAATAAAAACAGACTGATTTTAAGGTTCCATGGAACATGGAACCTTAAAGTGGTCTGTTTTTATTCAAACAATAAATATATATATATATATATATATATATATATATATATATATATATATATATCAGAAATTTAAAATTTCATCTTATTTGTCGATTTTGACTTTCGGATATAGGTCTCGCACGATCATTGAATTTAAGCAGCGGCGAATGAGGTCATTTTTTTGTATGGGAAAGGCCTAGTAGTGTATTGCAACTTCTTATCCGAAATATGTTGCAGCTTTAAATAAGCCACAAATGTTAGATAAACCGTAAAAAAAAGGAATCAATCGTCTATGTGTTATCCACAGGGAATTTAATAGTACAAATGAATTTATTTACGAAAATCATCCAGTTCTTAAATGACATTTCTTGATTTTCTTGGATACTGTCTTATATTTCCTACTAAAATTACACACACACACACACACACACACACACACACACACACACACACACACATATATATATATATATATATATTGCATGCTTTGAGTCAGAGAGCCAATTTCAAATTCAAGTCAGGGTCGTTATATTAACTTACGCGCAAATACCCTACAGGAAGTTAAGAATCTTAATAGGTTATAGGTTAATTAGTAGGACTTGTATTAGTAAATTAGTAAATCTTTATTATCTTCAAATGATTCTCAGAATCTAAAAATATTTTCTGACTTTAAATAACCTATCTGATGTTTACAAAATAAACAAATCAATCAATTTATGAACACTTTGTTTCCGATAATGAGTTCTCTCCCCTCCCTATAAATAGATCAGATTTTAAACAATATATGTTTGCGTAGGCTTGGGGGCATCAGCGTGGTGTAATGGTTAGAAAGCTTGTCGTACTAAAACAATTACGACTGAATAGTGAGTTCGATCCTTACTCGTTGGTCCCTGCGTTCGGCCTTGGGATACATTTAAGTTACGTTTAAAAAAAACCGCGATATGTGTTTGCTGAAAATTTCAAAGGCAACCTTATCCAATATATTAAAACAAATTTTTTGGTGTCATAATTTCAAGAGATGCGTTAAATATCCGATGGACAGCGCAAATACCGGGTCACGCGATATGGAAAAGTCTTCAGAAATCTGTCAGATGTATCGTTCTTTGACTAACGGCTTTTTTTTTTAAGTTTTTACTCATCTCTTATTATATTTGATTATTTATTACTGACATTGGGATCTTCTCCGACTCTTAGATGTATCGGCACGCTGATGATGGACATACCTCCAGTCCACAATTTAGAGACATAACACTTTTTTTTTTACAGTATAAGCTGTTCCAAGCAGCCCTGCCTTTTTCGCACTCCCATTGATGCAATGTATCCCCAAAGCGTCTTTCTGGATTCCTGAAAAAATCCCGAGTGCGCCAACTACGAAAGAGGCAATATGGTTTGCTTCTAGGTACATTTCTCTATTTTGTTCTGCCAATTCTTGGTACCTCTGTATTTTCGCCTCTCCCACCTTAATCATGTTCTCATCCCAAGTACTACAACGTCTACCAGGAAAAATTCGTGGTTACTCTTGTGCACAACTGTAATGTCAGAGCGATTGCTCTCCATCTGCTTGTCAATAGAGAGTATCCCAGATGAGCTCATTCTTAGTTGCTGACGGTGATGAATGCTCATAACATATTCTTGCGCAGTTGAGGCTATAACGCCTTCATAGTTTCCAAATATATTCCGATAACTACTTGGTTGGGCACGCGATTAAGTGGTTAGAACGTTTGCTTTCGGATCATGATACACGGGTTTGAATCGCACCATGATCGGTTTGTCAGGAAGGTAACTCCTTAATGTTATCGGCCTGTCGAGGCGATCCTAGCATGCCAAGCCTTTGGAAAATGCCCGAACACCATACCACGAGTTGAACGAAGCCGTACGAGTAAAACTGGGCAGACGGAACTAAAGCTAGAACGAAGTCACAAGTTAAGAGCTAGAACGAAGTCGCAAGTCATCGTGACCGAGTGTTTGAGCGTACTGGTCTTGTTCAGACTGTTGATCACACCAGATAATCCGTTATCTCCCAGAAACTGTAACTAAGGTCAGTTCAACATAGGTGCACTATAAAACAAATGTGCCAGAGTTGGCGTCTGTAATAGGTATTGGCTAGTTGCCCCAGTAAACAGACATACTCGTATATGAGCGGCTAGCCTTTAATTCCTCCTTTTTATGCCATTTATTATGATTTTCTTTCGCACGGTCTCTGTATTCAATTGCATAATTTGCATTATGTATTCAAACACAGTTCTTCCATCAAATCATATGACCTTAGAGAGAGAGAGCACCTTTCATAGAATATTTGCAGTGCCAAGTAATGCTAACTGTTGAAACGATGGATTATTAGGCTTTATTCCGATATTCTCGATGTAGACCTAAACACCCCAATAATAATTGGGACAATACCGGCCTCAAAGTCCTGCATTCTGTCAATTTCAAACTGAGGTTCAGAGTTCTCCATGCGATTTTCAATTTCTTTGACCTTCGAGCATTCATAAGTCATTATCAATTATGAAAGTCGAAAGTACTCAGACATTGGAGAATTTATATTTAAGTATGAACCAGAACCCGGGAAAATGTTCGAAAAGAGAGAAAAAATAAATTTAAAAAAAATCCTTAACAAAAAACTTTTCCAGGATATCTAACCAAACTTATATAAATGCGAAATTGTTTCCTCCTCCCCCTCCCCCTCCCTCTCTCTGTCTCTGTCTCTCTCTATTGGTGCACCATCGATTTTCGGTCTCCCTTGGTTCTAGAACCGTACCAGATTATTCCCGTTGCCGGACTAACAAATGTAGCGTCATAGCAATTCAGTAATTCAATTATAAACTTCTGGCAGCCTAATTATGACTTTCTACTTTCTCTGTAGTATCATGGCCTGTTACATACATTTATTAAACTTATATAAATTTAATTTAAACTGGCGATTACTTGAAAATCAAATGTTTATTCGGAATGTTCTCCAGATTGCATGTGGTGCCAATCTAAAATCGGTAGTATATATATATATATATATATATATATATATATATATATATATATATATATATATACTTTATTCGAAAATTAAAACATAAATATGTTATAAAATCACTACAAAAATAGCCATTTTGTTTCAACACTTCTGGTGCCTTAAAAAGTGATGGTGTTGAATGTAGAATAAAAGGTACAAATCGACCAAACACCCCTCGCTAGGGAAAACGCCTCTCGCTAGGGAAAATTTTTTCTCGCTAGGGCAAACATCGTCGTTCATAGTTGAAAGGTTTCTGTTGACAAAAATTAGTTTATTATTATTATCATTATTATTATTATTATTTCCTTTGATTTATGTTGCATACACATTACTTCCGGGTCCCAACCAAAGGCCTAAGGTCAGATGTAGCTTTATGACATTTTCCACTTTTGTAAAAAAAAAAAAAAAATCAAAGATTACATACATTTTACGTAGATAAAGATCTTCGTAATATGTGAGCTGTACTTGTGAGTATATTTTTTTTTATTTCTTGGATGCATGGGCTACCAGGAACTCTTAAACTCTTCCAATCAATCCGAGGGCTCCAACTACAACTGGGATGATTGATGTCCTCATGAACCATATTTTTTTAGATTTTCACTATAAGAACCTTGTATTTTGATAGCTTTTTGAAGAGCTTCAACGATACATTACAACGTTCAGTGACTGCCGTGTCAATAAGAAAGCACATTCTGTCTTCGTGCTCTTTCATCACAATATCTGGGAGATACTTGTTCTATCTGTTTGTATTGTAAAGTCCCATAATGCACAGACACACACACACACACACACACACATATATATATATATATATATATATATATATATATATATATATATATATGAGTATGTATGTGTGTGTGTATAGCATTTCAGCCTATGCAAGACGTTATTGGCGCTAGATGATAGGGGAGTACAACGAGTGAAAGGGAATGAGCAGATTTTTAGGACGACAAGCGAAAAAAAAGGAGTATAAATGAACAGAATTTAGGAAAAATGAAGATGGCGATTAGCGTTTACATTTAAAATTTTGAAGCAGTGAGTACTGGTGGTATTAAAACAGTGCTTGATGTATAATAGCAGACTCTCATGCACGTTCCAATCGTCAGATACGGATCGAAAACAAAATGCATATTTATTATTATAGTAGTCCATATATATATATATATATATCATAAAAGGTCTGGTCGAAAACACTAACATTCTATATAAATCACATTACCGGAAACATCACGCTATAAGAAAGGCCTCGTAGATAATCATCTCTTTT
The DNA here is from genome assembly GCA_903632075.3 of Acanthosepion pharaonis. NCBI lineage: Eukaryota > Metazoa > Mollusca > Cephalopoda > Sepiida > Sepiidae > Acanthosepion > Acanthosepion pharaonis. The sequence goes on from CAHIKZ030002673.1 coordinate 112,824, forward strand.
TCACTATCAACCATAGCTTATTTAAAAATAGTAAGGTTGTGTTGAAACATTAAAAAAAAAGAAAGACGCTCATTCGAATGCAAAATAACACAAAAATACATTTTAAGCAGTCAAAAGATGAAGAGAAATTAACAACACCTAAAGAAAATCCCCTTGAACATGGCTAAAGAAGTGGGCGAAAGCGCTTCAGGCAATGGACAATATGGATAAGTTTTGCACAGCCTTACTCCGACTGAACGGAAAATGTAAAAACACTGTAATACTAAATAAAAAAATTAATTAAATTTTTTCTAGAACGTCATATTTAACGAAATATGTTTAGAAGAAATGTCGCTGCCTAAATATACATTAATATATATATATATATATATATATATATATATATATATATATATATATATATATATATATATATAAGCAAATATAAATGGATATAAATCCGACAGAATGAAGAAATGTCAAAAAAAAACAAACAAAAATCCTTAAATGTAGTTAAATGAAAGAAATGTCGACGTCTGACGTTTCGGTTTATTAAACCTTTTTCAAGACAATATTCATCAAAAATACAATTCAGTTCAATATGACAAATACGATGGACATAAAAACACAAGTCTTATTCCGAACAGATAACTGAAAATTTTTAAAATGATCAGCCTTCCGTCTAACATGGTCACGTTGTCGTCACATGGGCGACGCTTTCAAAACGTATTCCTGAAAGTTTGTGATTATTTTGAAATGAAAAGAAAAAAAAGAAAATGAAAAGAATTCTATTAGGTTCTAAAATTTTTATGTGTATGCTTGTCGAGCATCAATCTCGCTAAAAAGGGAAATATTAAAGAAACCAGGTCTAGTATTCACCGTGCGTGAGATGGATATTATACCTGCTTCATAAATCCTCCTGAGATTTTTATTATGAAAATATTTTAATACTTTCACGGAATCGAAAAAAAATTATGATCTGCTTTAGTTGTGTGTACAACTAAAGCATTGTTAAAATTACCGAGACGAATATCTCGTTTATGTTCGAAAACACGAGATTTTAAGGACCTACCTGTTTCACCCACATATTTTAGGTCACAATTTTTGCATGATATTTCAGGCTCTCTTTTAAATAAGTTGAGAAATATTGATATAGATAACAAATTACTAGCTAGCTTAGACATCAAATCTTTATATACTAATATACCTGTTGATAAATGCATTAAACAATTAGAGAACCACCTTAAGAAAATTGACTTTAAGCTACCTATCTCGAAATGCATCAAATTATGCATCCTTTGCACTTCACATTGTTTCTTCCAATATAATAATATTTATTATAAACAAAAATTTGGTTTACCGATGGGGAGTCCTCTCTCTGGATTCCTAGCATGCATATTTCTAGAATTTCTTGAATCTGGACCTTTTAAAGATGTCATTCCATCTGATACACATTACTTTCGATACATCGATGACATTTTATTTATCTACCCACATAAGCATGATTTAAACGAGATTACTGATAGATTAAATAGAATAGAACCTACTATTGAATTTACCTATGAACTTGAATCTAATAATTCCTTACTTTTTTTTAGACATATTACTCATTAAAAATAAAAAATAAATTAGAATTCAAAGTATATCGTAAACCTACATGTAAAAATGACTATTTACATTTTTACTCTCACCATGATACTAACACTAAGAGGGGTATTGTTATTGGATTCTATTTGAGGGCTCTTCGCATCTGTTCATCAAAATATTTAAATGATGAATTTACATATATTGAGGATACCTTTTCAAATCTTTCGTATCCGAGACAATTATTACAGAGAGCTAAAAATAAAGCGTTGAAAATTCACTCATCAGCGCAAAATGACACCTCAAAGGCCACTACAAATAGATCAATGAAAGATACAATTTCAGCTACCTCTGATAATATTTCGTTTGGTCGCATCTTTTTACCAAATAACCATTTGACCGAACGTATCTCTCATAATCTAAATGCATTAAAAATTAGAACTACTATATTACCTACTAGGACTATCCGTAGTTTATTAAATAGCACCAGCAGACAACATATTACATCCGATGCTTGCATCTATCAAATATCATGCAAAAATTGTGACCTAAAATATGTGGGTGAAACAGGTAGGTCCTTAAAATCTCGTGTTTTCGAACATAAACGAGATATTCGTCTCGGTAATTTTAATAATTGTTTTTAGTTGTACACACAACTAAAGCAGATCATAATTTCGATTTCGATTCCGTGAAAGTATTAAAATATTTTCATAAAAAAAAATCTCAGGAGGATTTATGAAGCAGGTATAATATCCATCTCACGCACGGTGAATACTAGACCTAGTTTCTTTAATATTTCCCCCTTTTTTAGCGAGATTGATGCTCGACAAGCACACACATAAGAATTTTAGAACCTAATAGAATTCTTTTCATTTTTTTTTTTCTTTTTCATTTCAAAATAATCACAAACTTTCAGGAATACGTTATGAAAGCGTCGCCCATGTGACGACAGCGTGACCATGTTAGACGGAAGGCTGATCATTTTAAAAATTTTCAGTTATCTGTTCGGAATAAGACTTGTGTTTTTATGTCCATCGTATTTGTCATATTGAACTGAATTGTATTTTGATGAATATTGTCTTGAAAAAGGTTTAATAAAACCGAAACGTCAGACGTCGACATTTCTTTCATTTAACTACATTTAAGGATTTTTGTTTGTTTTTTCAAAATTTCTTCATATATATATATATATATATGCGTGTGTGTAAAAATTTATATATTTACAGTATATTGGTAAAAGGAAAATAGGAATAACGACAAAAAGAAAATTTTTTTTTTTTATATATATATATATATATATATATATATATATTTGTGTTTGTGTATGTGAGTATGAATAAAGAGAAATATATTCTGAAGTTTTTATATGTATATATATATATATATATATATATATATATATATATATATATATATATATATATATATATATATATATATATATATTGGGACTAGAATATCGAACGAACCTGAATCTGATAGTCGCGCCAGTAAATGTGTTGGGATCGAAATTTGAAACGATTTTAATTGTCGACTTACACTTAATTTTACGCACAGAGACACAAAATATATATATATATATATATATATAAATATATATATAAAAGAAATATGTTGTAGTGGTTCCAACGAGAGAAAAGTATGTATATATATATATATATACATATATATATATATGTGTGTGTGTGTGTGTGTGTGTGTGTGTGTGTGTGGACAAATGAAAGCGTGAGTGTTCTTGAAATGAATTCTATTATGAAAACAAAATGGATTTTCCGATGCGTTACATATGTTTTATTGTGCTTATGTCTCTAATACATATATCTGTACACGGTGGTCGACTTTTGCATCGTCAGCCATTACTACCAGATCTTGCCACAAATATTGTGTTCCCCGTTCTCGGTAATATTCTCACGCACCCCAGTGAATTACGAACCCTTACCCCAGTTCCTGCAACACTGCAGCATTATTTAGGCCAGTTGTTGCTGGTGGCCACCCACATTTATTAGAAATAAATATTTCATTCTTGCTTTAGTTTTTATCCCAATTCTGTTTTTGTTTTGCCACATTTTTTAAACCTCCTCTTTCTTCGCCCTTGTTTCTTTCTTTCTTTTTTCTTTCTTTCTTTCGGGCTCTATTTCTCTTTTATTTTCTTCTGATCTTCATTGGCTTTCTTTCTTTTTTTCTTTTTTCAATGTTATTTCTTTCTCCTGCATTTCCTTCTAATTACTAAACCGTTTCTTTCTTTCTTTCTTTCTTTCTTTCTTTCTTTCTTTCAGGTCTTATTTCTCTTTTAATTTCTTAAAATTTCCTATATCTTTTTCTTTCTTTTCAGCAAGTTTAATTTCCTCATTAATTTCCTTTTAATTTCTGTTTGTTTGTATTTGCTTGCTTCTGTCTTTCTTTCTTTCTTTCTTTCTTTCTTTCTTTTTTCTTTCTTTCTTTCTTTCTTTCTTTCTTTCAAGCTCTATATCTTCTTTCTTTCTTTCTTTCAAGATTTTTTCTTTCATTTTCTACAAATTTCCAATATCATTCTTTCTTTCTTTTCTTTCTTTCTTTCTTTCTTTCTTTCTTCTCTTTCTGAATTATGTTCTATTATTCTTTTATTCTCTTTGACTTCCTCTTCAAATTGATTGTCTAGCATTTGCTAACACAGACCTATTTAGATTCATTCGCAAGTCTTTTCTTTATTTCTAACGAAAATATCCTATCCTTTAACACTTTGATTCTGGAAAACATCTTTCGCTATTCCATTGCAACTTCGGACTTCTGTGTCACATTTTCCTTCATTTGTTATTACTTTACCCAGAGAGCTGAATTTCTGCATATGCATAACTTTGTCGTCCCAAAATGCATAAGACACATTTTTTTTTGTTTTTTTACAGTTAACACTACTTCCTTTCTCTCTTCTTTTTAAAGAGTTCTCTCAGTTCTTCGTTTGAATCAGTTATCAACACAATGAAATCTGCGTATCTTCTGTTAAGATTTTTTCCACTAGTAGATTTTCCAGTTTTCTTAGGATCGTCTCGTCGTATAGGTTTAATATATCCGGCGAGATGGCACATTGTCTTAATTCGCTTTTTATTTTACGCATTCACGGAACTTTATACGTGTACAGGTTGTTTATTCAATTCTACTATATTGCTAACCATTACCCAAAGTGCCCAAGAGTTTATTATCTGAAATGACTGCACATTGGCCGACGCATATAAATAGTTTTAGATAGATAGATAGATAGAATAGAAGGAATAAAAAAAAACTGGGATAGATAGATAAAATAGAAAGGATATTAAAAAAATGGGATAGATAGATAGATAGATAGACAGATAGAATAGAAAAACATGAAAAAAACTGGGATAGATAGATAGATAGATAGATAGATAGATAGATAGATAGATAGATAGAATAGAAAAAAACATGAAAAAAACTGGGATAGATAGATAGATAGATAGATAGATAGATAGATAGATAGATAGATAGATATTATCTGAAATGACTGTACATTGGCCGACGCATATAAATAGTTTTAGATAGATAGATAGATAGATAGATAGATAGATATATAGAATAGAAAGAATATAAAAAAAAAACTGGGATAGATAGATAGATAGATAGATAGATAGATAGATAGATAGATAGATTAGAAAGAACATGAAAAAAACGGGATAGATAGATAGATAGATAGATAGATAGATAGATAGATAGATAGATGTTTTACGGGGTTTAAAATATACACATATACTAACCTTTAGGGTAACTGACAGCGACGAGGCCTATTTGAAGAGGGCGCTGTGTCAGATGTCAGGGTGTCAATAGAAACATCTTTTTGCGTCATCCGCTCCCATATTCAACAGAAGTTAAAGAAACCTGGAATTACCTGCAGGATATGCGTTTAGTACCTCTTGACTGTAATGTGGATGTGACTTGAGCCAGTGTCATTAGTCTGTTACCACAATTTTAGCCAGGCATCCTTAGTCATAATAACTAATGACCTGTGATCAACCACTGCGATGTCCATGGTGGGCAGTAATGGCTCCCATTCGATACACACGTGACTTCATTAGTCGATGGATGTCCAATTTCTCAACAATTTCAGAAATAAAATGCCCCATCCGCTTAGAACTCCGATGTTCACGGTGGCAAGCTTGGTGTTAGAGCACTACTGATATAGGTCTAGGCAAATCCATGACATTAGGAAAGAGTTGCGCTGACTACCATTATCTTTGCATAATCTTATCCCATGACTTTTGACGCTTCAGTGTGTGTTAATTGTCTAGAATTGTCTAGAGTATATATTTACTTAGTTGCTTAGTCTCGCAGAGATCTGTAATATTGGGACACGCAGTGTGGACTATCTTACTTCTCTTGCATTAGGTTGTTCAGAAAATAATATGCGGGTTTAAAATAAAACTTTTAATTGTATTTTCATATATTATAAAATAGTTGCGTAAAACTACATTACGCATTCGTAATGATTAAAGTGTACTTAATGGGAATTTTATATCAATATCTTTCAAAATTTAACTTAAAATATTATATACTCCCCATCTTCAGCATGAAAAAAGAAGAGATGCCTTTACTTTTTTTTGCACGAGTATAGGCTTAGTCATAATGATTCTCAAACTGCTGCCAACGTTAACAGAGCATGATTTGAAAGGCCTAATTCTGATCGGAAGGTACAGTGCTGGTTTCTGAAATTCCGCAGTAGGGATACGAGCCTTAAAGATCAAGGTGGCGGAGAACGTCCGTCTGTAATTGACAATCAACATCTAAGAACGTTAGTTGAATAAAACACAAGTAAAAGTGTTAGAGAAATGGTTGTAAAAGTGTTAGAGAAAAGGGTGTAAAAGTGTTAGAGAAAAGGGTGTAAAAGTGTTAGAGAAATGGTTGTAAAAGTGTTAGAGAAAAGGGTGTAAAAGTGTTTGAGAAATGGTTGTAAAAGTGTTAGAGAAATGGTTGTAAAAGTGTTAGAGAAAAGGGTGTAAAAGTGATAGATGATGGGTGTGGGTGTTTCAACAATATCGGAGCACCGTAAGTAAATTGGAAAGATAAAGAAGCTTGACGTTTAGATATATGTTCGAATCTGCATCTGCGAAAATTCGAATGATTTATTTCTTGATAGAATAGTGATCTGGAATGATAAGTGGATCTTTTGGTTGGCTTGTTTTATTTTACGGGATATCAACATCAATGGGTTATTTAATTCCGAGGATTTTTTTTATTATTGCTGGTAATATTTTCTTTCAAAATAAAATATAGTTGGTAATATTTTTTTCTAAAAATGTATTGCTGGTAATTTTTTTTCAAAGTATTTCTGGTATGTATTAAAACCGATTTTTACACTTTCATAGTGTTTTGACCCCAGTTTAGGTGTCAACTATTTGCCCATAGCTGTGACCCTAACAGGTCAGGGTGGACCCGGGTCAGGGTGGACTTGGGAACACCAGCAATTAAGAGGTGGTCCCACGCTCCTCAAAACCTCCTGATCAGAGGCCTTGCTGCTGAATGTAGTTTATCGTCTTACCAAGGACCCGGGTGTAGTTTACCGTCATACCCAGGACGGAGTGGATTCTTTATGATAATCGTAAATGATTGACTCAATGGTTTGGTCATAACGAAAGAGCCAAGATTATGGTGACAGTCTGGTGATCTGCTATTGGAGGTATGCATTATAGTTTTCTGAATTCTAACCAGAATATCAATACCGAAGTTTACTGTCAGCAACTGGATGAAATGCATATTCAACAAAGCTAATTGGAACCAGCACTCTTTAATCGACCCGGTTCAATTCTACTTAATAACAATTTCCGACAACATGCTACTCGTATAACATTACAGAAGCTCACCGACTTGGGATACGAAACTTTCCACATACACCATATTGCCCTGATCACTCGTCTATTTATTACCACTTTTTCAACCATCTTTTTTTAAAACCAAAAAAGACATTCCGTTGCAAAGAAGATCCAAAAACTGCATTCCAACATTTCCTGGAGTCCAAACTTTTATAGTTTTATTGTAAAGGTATAAATAAACTTATAACTCGATGACAGAAATGTATAGATGTTCAAGGTTCCTATTTTGACTGATTTAAACACTGTTTAATTACATTAATTCAGGAATAAAATCAGACATTATTTCCCGAACAACCTAATACAAACAATGAGTTTAGAATGTATTGGCCATGGCCTGCAAAATGACTTTACTCTCTGTTGGTTGTGCTTCTTTCTTTTCCCCTCTGTACTGTCTCATATGTTAACCCTCCTTTCGCACTCACTATATATCTTTCTTTATCTTTCTCCCTCTTTTACTCTGTCATTCTTAGCGTTGTTGAAACAGTATCTCGCCAGATGTTTGTGTTAGCATTGATAAACGTAAGCTACTCGTTGGAACTACTCCTTCTTAAGTGTCTTGTTTATAGATGCGAATACAACAAGATTCGATTGTCGCCTGCTTTTATGCATTTGTCTGTTAACATTTTCGTCTGTTTTGCACAAGTCTCCGGGCGACAAGAAACTTTTCTCTTTTAATTGCTACGATTTACGTTTAACACTTAACATTACAGTGTCCAGTTTAGGAGGGGGGCAAATGAGATTGTGGTTAATGGGAAACGAACCAAAAGGGATTATGTCATATTTTTATGCTCAGCTTAGTTTTTCACAAAGTCACCTTCATAATAATCATAATCGTCAACATCCCTCCATAATGCAATTTCTAATACGAAACGAAATTTGAAGCGTCTGTTAGAGTGATTTTCCAAGCGTAGCTTAGATGTGGCAAAAGGCCGAAAGTAGGGGGGGGCACCCAGTGAGAATCGACCTCACTACTCAGTCGTAATTGTTCTAGCGAGACAGGCCTGCTAACCATTACACCGCCTCGAGGTGCCCAAATGATTTTCTAAGGCCGAAAGTATGGGGCATCCAGTGATGAAGCGTTTGTTATATACTAAGTTTAATCACACTAGCGATGATTAACTAAGCTAACTCGTTTACTATTACTCTATTTCGATGCGTCATAAAATATCTACTAATCTTCGTTTGTCATAAAGCAGCAACAATGTGTCAATGGATGAGACGCGAACTAAGTCATTAGTAGTAGTTGTTAAACCAGACTAATTCGTTAACCATTACCCAGTCTCAAAGCGGCCTGAACTGTTTTCTTAAGCTTTGACATGTGAAAAGACCACTGTCTGAGGCACCCTGTGTGGATCGAACTCACTACACAGTAGATGTCTTCGATCAGATTTGTTCGACAACCATTACACGTTGCAGTGCGATTCAAAATAGTAAGCTTTTGGAACAAGGCCTCAAGAATATGGCACCAATGAGGTGCTGAATTCACTAGTCTGTAGTAATGATCAACTAGAGTTGCCCGGTAACCATTATCCCACACTGACAAGACCAATATATTGTGAGGTTTGACTCAGAAGACTAGATAAATCAGGAATACTTGCATATTTGAGAACTGGGTTGTTTTTGGTGTAAAAAATAAAGACATCTTGTTAAATCCTTACTAGTATTTGAAAGTTTTCATGTGTGAGTATTTTAGCAATTTATATCCCAAATATTAATACGTAATAAGTTGCTATTTAGAAATAGAAAACCAAACCATCATTTTGTGTCCGGTACAGTCTTATGCCAATAGTAGTTTATGCATGCTGTCAGAAACGACAGTATATTTTTAAGTCCTTACTAGAATTAGGAAATTTTCACAAGTGAGATTTTAAATAATTATTTCCAGTTAAGATTGAGGTTCTTTGATTATTATGGAATCGAACTTTTCAACTTCAGGCTTCATAAGCATTTTGAAACTCTCTATCATAAATATTATTGTTATCTGGCAATGAAGGTAACGATCACAGATAGGTGATTTTTTTCTTTTTTGTAGCATGCTGTTCTTGCTAATAAAATGGGATCGACCCAGTGCAATATTTTTCCCCATTTTAGAAACAATTACTGCGCAGGCATTGCTTGATATCCTAAGTCTTGCAATGATACCTTACGATGGTCTTACTCGAAAAGTAGGTAGCAGCCATCATAGATAGATAGATAGATAGATAGATAGATAGATAGATAGATAGATACTAAAATATGAAATAGATAGATAGATAGATAGAT
>CAHIKZ030002673.1:127500-175000 GCA_903632075.3 Acanthosepion pharaonis
CCTCTCGTCCCTTACCTCATTTCTCGAAATTATCTTAATTTTTTTTTAATACCAGTTCTAAACTACTTAAGCGCAATAACACAGTTCTTTATCTTGCTGGAATAACCCAGCGAAGGTTTGGTGAAATTCAAGAGCGAAAATTCAGTTGAGGTTTCTTCAATGTAAATAAAGAAATGATAGCACATATTTTTTTTTCTAATTTCCATTATGGTGTTATTTCAAGATTCTTGAAATTGTCTGCAAGACACAAAAACATTCTAAGTAACTTGGCAAATAAACAGATTGGTCAATCTTTTCAAATGGGTTACAACAATATTTACAAAAAACAGCACTACATATTTCTCTTTAAATGATCTTTTATAAAAGTGTTCATTATAGCGTTGCAAAATGAGCGTGTCCAGATTTCATTGTTACATAATTTAAAAAAAAATCCTTTGATTCTCGCCTAATTACAGAGAACAGTCTACCGAGTAAGCTTCGTTTAAGATGATGGCCTATCATCTCTGGATATTGTCTAATTTACTTCATTGTTGATTCTCATAAGGAATTCACTTTTAATTGTCTTTAACTATATCGCCCAAAATGATTTGGGGACGAGAAAAAACAACTGTTGAAATGTTGACCAACGGACAATTAAAAGTTCATTTTGAACTCATTTTCCTAACTTCAGAATTTTTCCTTGTAAACAGCATACTTAATTGAATCACATCTCATTTTTCCTAGTTTCTGTGTGCTATTTACTGTAACTTCTTTCATCAAATTCATCAATTTAAAGTCCTTTATCTTTCAGGAGACACTTTGCTCTTAAGCTCAAACTCTCCTCCTTTTTCTTATCCTTCAGAAATCATTTCTAGAGGATGCTGCATGAATGCTGTTACAAAATTTCAAATGAATTCTACTTCTGAATTTTTTGGTCATTATATTGTTGCATATGATTTACGTCCAACAACGTATATAATTGTTTTTTTTTTTCGAAGTGTTTTAGTAATTTACTGGCAACAATATCTCTAGACATTAAAAGAAAGTATGTAATTGAGCAACATGAACGCGGATTGACTCCGCCTGAGATTTTTAAAGCTAGAAAACAACTTGAATTCTATAGAATGTTTATCAAAATGAAAATCTATTGTTACAACGAGACTTCCATTAAAAATAGATCGAAACTGGGACGAGCACCAACCCTTAGAACGCCAAAAGCCATTAAATATCAAGTGTAAACGAAGGTCATTGAGAAAATTAGGTAAGGAGGCCGGAACATCGGAGAGAACCATGCGGGGGATATGTCGAAATGATCTAGTGGTATCGCCCATCTTTCAGTAGCCGCAATGACAAAGAGGTATCAAAGAAGTAAGCAGTTGCTGAAACGGATTCGTGATGGTACGCTGCAAAGAATAATCTTCCCTGATAAGAAACTGTTCACAGTTAAAGACGCTTTTAATCATCAAATTGATCCTATTCTTTCAAAAAGTCGTCAGTCCGTTCCTGAAAAAATGCCTCAGAACCCAGAAACCGGCCTTATGGTTTGGGAAGCAATTTAAAAAAAAAGGAAGGTCTCCTATTCTTTTTATACCACAAGAGGTAAAGACCAAAGAAGAAGTGTACATACAGGACGTCTTGGAAAGTACTTACGGTGATGAACCTTGGACAATGCAACAAGACGAGCCATAAGACGCGTGTAACGCAGCAGTGCAGAAACTATTGTCCTCGTTTTGTTACCAAGGACTAATGGCATCCCTTATCACCAGTTATGAACACCCTTGATAATTGTTTGTAGGCAGTTCTTGAAAGTTAATTCTGTTCTACTCTGCACCACAATATTGAAGCTCTGAAGGCAAAAATGAAAGGATTATGACACAAAATACTCAAGGAAACTATGTGCCGCCATCTACGACTTTTCCGAAAAACTTCGACGTGTGGTGGACGCTAAAGGAAACCATATTGAATGAGATTTTCTGGTGTTTGTTTAGCAGATTAATGCTCTATGTGTGTTAAAATTGTAGGCTGATGTAATAAATAAAATTGTAGGCTGATGTAATAAATTTTGTTTCACTTTGAGCAATAAGTTAAACAAGAGGGGAAGACAATAAGAAATCTACTTTTTATATTCAGCAATGATTTTGAAGAATTTAAAATGATCTCGTTTCTACATACAATTCTTAAACCCAAGCAATAAAAAGCTGAGTAAACGCCAAAGACACTTCTCAGTTTTTTAAAAATATTATCAAAAATTGAGCAGGGAACGAATCATTACTAATTATTTTATTTAAACTATGATCCTACATTTTTTTTTGTTTTTTTAGTAAAAGTTATTGACATGAACGCTTATTGTAAAATTTGAGCCAAATCATGATTTGTATCAAAAATGGTTTAAAATAAATCTGAAGATTGTTTTATTGAACTGATAATAAGTTATATATGAATGGATTTTGGCATTTTCGGTAATAAATGACTTCATGAATTTTCTTAATATTGCACTAAATATATCGCGGGAAACTTTTTATTTATATTCAACTGAAATAATTTAAAACTGAAATTAAGATATATTTGCCTCTGTACACTCCACTAAGTAATGGTTAACTGTAAACTGTAAGAAGACAGGATATATGCTCGTTAGCAAGAGGGATTGCACGAGATACGAGCTATGAATTAGAGACATCAAAAACAAGCAAGTACATGAATTTAATTATCCGTGAAGTACTTTCACAGACGACGGAATGTATGACACCGAAATCTACGAGTACGAGCAATGGTTAACAAACCCGTTTCGAAGAGCAGTTATATTTTTTATATTGATGTTCACCTTGTACAAGTCCCGAGAGCCAATTGAGCTAAAGGGTTACGGAGTAAGAGGTACGGTGTAGATATTTGGTGAAGATAACGGTTAACCCTAGACTTGAACCGGTTACGGTTGTGGTAATCGGGTAAGCATCCACTTGGGAGTCAGTTCCACAAAGTCATGGGCTCATATATGCAGATATACCTCAAAATAAATCATTCTTAAAAATACAAATAATGGCACACACACACACACACACACACACACACACACATATATATATATATATATATATTTTAAGTTATAAAGAACTTGGTAAACCGAACCTTCACCCTACCTGTTTAATTACAAAAATTACACTACCCATCAATTTCTAATCACATTTTTCTTCTCATTTCATTGTTGGAAGTGTTTAGTTGATGATCCAAAATCCTTTAAAAAGGATTTTGGTGAAATAAATTATTGTAATTGTACCTTAAAGTGGTCTGTTTTTCATTAAAAAGTTAATATATATATATATATATATATATATATATATATATATATATATATAATTAATTCATCGCTTCTAGAAGAAACCTCAACAGAATGGACAGTTAGGTCGTCAAGCAAACATCATACCCCAACTAGACTAACGGGGCTCGATGACGAAGTGGTAGCGAATTAGACTCGATATAGCGCCGCTCAATCATATATTCCGTGGTGGAACTCATCCGAATTTTTCCTTACCTATAGGACAGTGCCCCCACGAGCCACGACTACAATCACCAAGCCACTCCATCCAGAGTATTTAAAGCCGGTTCAAGCAAAGATATACAAGTGATAGAAATTATTAGAAGGATTTGAGATAATTGTAATTAAGTAATTCCTCGAGTCTAGAAGAAAACTCAACACAATGCAGAAACCTATATATATATATATATATATATATATATATATATATATATATAATATATATTGAAGCAGCCACACTGTAGAAGTAATTGTTAACAAGTCCGATTTGAAAATCTGTTATGGGCTCGTATACTTTCTGTTAGTACTAAAGTTCACCTAGTACAAGGCTCAAGAGCTAATCAAGGTAGAGGATTACTGTTAAAATGGTAATGATGAATGATTGTTTGATATGAATGAAAGAGGGGTTAGTAGTTAGTGAAGATTATGAGGATATGGAGGATCGATGAAAATTGGCCCTTGCCTCGATGTGGTTAAGATTGTCATATTCTGGAAAGTACCTTTGGTAAGCTCAATACATAGCGCCGTGTTCTGGTCAGCAACCTCATCTTGCTTTTCTATTCGCTAATAATTTTACTATGTGATTAAAGTAATTCAGGATTCATTCTTGGCGGTTACAGTTTTAACGATATAAGATATGCAGATGATACAGTGTTGATAGCAGACACGCAAAGAAAGCTACAATCACTCTCACAGTAGAAAATAAAAGAAAGCGAGAAGAAAGGACTAAGTATTAATTGTAAGAAGACATAATGTTCGGTTGTCAGCAAATGGAACAATCCAAGATGCAAACTACGAATTGGAAATACCAAGTTCAAAGATTACATATCTGGGAAGTGTTTTCACGGGGAATGCAACACCGAAATCCTAAGTTGTATTGGAAAAGCAACCAATTATTTCTAAAAGGTAGAGACAAATGTCATATTAATAGGAGGAATGTTGGACAATTACCTCACAGATGAAGAAGAGACTTGAGACAGCAGAAAGGTGATTCTATGGAAGAATGATGTGAATGCTAAGGACATAACATATGAATAATGAGGAAGTTTTAAAAAGTGGGAACAAAAAAAAACCTGATACATACAATCAGAAAAGTGACAATTGATTTTTTTTCTGGGAACGTAATGTGGAAGGAACGCTTGGAGAATTTAAAACTCACAAGGCATTTTGAAGGCAAGAAAGACACAGGGAACGAATGAGTTTATATCAATCTATGTCAGGATAAAGACTGGGAGGGATGAAAAAGAATCAAAATGTTTCTTAGACTAAAGAATGACAAGAAGCATTATAGAAAAGAAGAAAATACACCACCATTAGGTTTTGTTCACTTTAACTAATCTTTGCTTACTGTAGCATAAGTGCAAAAAAAAGAAAGAAAAAAAGATGTTTACGTTTGGCTAATTTTCAAGCGGAAAGAACACATCTTCCTTGAAAATCTGCATTCTAAATCCTAGCTTTTTCCGAGAAACGAATACCGACTACTGATATTAATAAGGTAAAATATACATGGATGTTGGATAAAATGAAATATGCATATCGACATAGTTTAACCTTAAATATAGATATAATATTATATGTTATATTGATATAGCATTTAATATTAATTTAAAGGATGAATATAGTATTTATATGATTTATATTAATGTAGGATGTGCGCGTATTTTTGTGGTTATCGCCGCATTCAAATTCTAGTCGTGGCTATTGCATTCGATTTCGCACAAATTCAGAAGCAGCGACGCAGGCAGACATTTCTATGGGTATACAGGGGAACTCGATTAGGACCGCTTAGGTAGGTTTTGTTCATTTTAACTAATCTTTGCTTACTGTAACATAAGGGCAAAAAAAAGAAGAAATATCTTTACGTTTGGCTAATTCTTCAAGCGGAGAGAACACATCTTCTTTTCAGGTTATACAGGGGGAGCGGTTATACAATTACAGCCATGTACACCCGGGCAACGTCGGGTACATCGGTTAGTGATATATAATTTTTGTTTCGGCACAATGCGTATTAACGACTTAATGTAAAATATTAGCTGAGTACGAACAGACTCAATAACAAACAAGCAAACAAAACATTTTACTGTAAAGGTAATAATGTAAGATAGAAAAGCTTATCTTTACTATTTCAATAGCATTCAATTTTCATTTTTTTTTCTTGTTCATTAATATTGGGGAGGGCCGTTTAACTTGAAGAGGTCTGTAAACAATTGTCGTCTGCAACAATTGCTTAAGAGTGGGCAACATAACCTTCCATTATGAATAAACTCTGAAATTGGTTGTTTTAAAATATACACACATATCTTAAATTATAAGCTGCATTACAAGGGCACTTCTACGTGCTGTAATGATTAACAATGGTTGTCTCGTTAGATTAATTACAACTGAGTAGTGAGTTCGGTCCTCACTTCGTGCTCAATACTTTTGTCCTTGTGTCATATCAGTGCTATGCTTAGCAAATCACTTGGGCACTTCGACGTGGTCTAATGGTTAGCAAGATTCTCTTGTTACGTCAAATATTACTGAGTAGTGAGTTCGATTCTCAGTGGGTGCTCTATAATTTCGGCCTTATGCCACACCTAAGCTGCTATGAGCTGAATTACCATCGTCATATTTACCTTTGTTGTTGTTGTTATTATTATTCCTTTTCTATAAACAGTTTCACGGTGATTGCTCTTCTGAATTCTTCCTCTATAGAACATATGAGAACTAATTAAGACTACATAGAGACTTTGAGGCATTATGGTGGCTGTAGCAAGAATGGTAAGTAAGAATGTGTTGTTTTGGTGTAAAGAATACTATGGTATATTTGGGTCAGTAATCGTAGCTAGCTAAGTTTAAGATAAGACACATTGCAGACCAGCCTTTCCCTATCTCCGCCTTATGTCCTCTGCCACATTTTTGTATTATGAGAAAATAAATATTACTTTCATCTAGAGTTTCTAGCCGTTATGAATTTAATCGCAGTATTAGATTGGCGGCAAGTTTTCATCACTTTACAGTTGAAATGTCTAAATGTATCCGTAAGTTATTTGCTAAGAGTTTCTGTTCTTGAAATTCTCGCTTGTAGAACTCTAATCCGGCTTCTTTGTTTCCAGCCAAATTTGATCTTGAAAACTTTAAATGCAATGCCAATCGTTATCTATTGTCTTCTTGATTCCTCTTCTTTTATTCTCGCTGCTTAATAATATTTTTTTATTTTTATTATTCTTTCACACTCAGTAACACCTTATGTCTTAGTAGCTTTATTGAAATGGTTTTAAAATATTATTTTTCACGGCATACGATTTTGGTTGCTGGCAAACATTTATTTTACTCTCATCATACATCATGTAAGAAAAATAACCGATTAATGTCTATATCGGAATATCCCACGAGATTTTTACTTTGCTGTTCTCCAGTACTTTCTTCTTCTTTGTGACCTTGTTGATAATCATGGCTCTCCACACTTTCTTATCCCTTTTTAGCTCTTAATAAATTTTGTATTTTTGTTATCTCTATTTTTTTGATTGAATTTTTGATTGATGTTCATTTGCTAACGGGTTTCAAACAGAGAGCTAAGATCAGAAATGGCATCATGGCATTTTCCCCTCCATATTTGACTAAAAACAACATAAAAAAATCACCCTCTACACTCATACAGATTTTTACATCGATAAAACCTTCGTAAGTCGAGAGCTGTTATTGTAAGAACAATTTTTGTATTCGCTTAAAACTTTGGCTGCCAGGAATATTTTCACGCTGTCCTTTTCCAATGAAACGCTGGGCTCTAAACACAAATGGAATTACCGATGCCACATTCTTGAAATTTTCGTTTCAAGATACTTGTATTTTAATTATGTATTGAAGATTTTCAATAATAAGAAAACGCTGACAACTTGTCTGTTTTATGTTGAAATCCAAGCGGCGTTAAAATACTGACGTTATGCGACATTTTTCCTTCTCGCCAGGAATTGCTGTCTCTCAATAAGGACCCAGTCAAATGAATGAAATCTTTTTTCCTAAAAATATTTAGAATTTTTTTCAGCGTTAAATTTTTCAAACACTCTGAAATATTTTGTTTGTTTATGAAATATCTCACTTATTATTCATGCTAGAATATACATAGATATATGTGTGTGCGTGTTAGTCTTAAAATTAATGAATGTTTTGACATATTTCATAAAAATATAAAATATTAAATATATATATATATATAAATATAAAAAATTTCATTATGTATATATATACATATTCTTTTCACAGATATGTTTTTAGTTATATCTCACTTTTTGTATACACAGAAACACACACTCACACCCACACACATACATACACACACACACTGGTCTGACAATTATGTTTAAGCATGAAACAGACTGACGCCGCTGGGTGCTGACTTCAATGCTCCTTTTTAAATTTACAATATTTACGTATGCTCTACTCCTGATATTGAGCAGTATAACCCATACATATAGCATATCTAAAATATATAATATATATATATATATATATATATATATATATATATATATATATATATATATATATATATATGCATATTTATACTATAGTAGTAAACAAGTTAGTCATATTTACAGAGCTTACCAGAGCAAAGATCAAGGAAATATATATATATATATATATATATATATATATATATATATATATATATATATATATATATATATATATATATATAAAAATTCATTAACCTTGAATATCAGCGTGGTCGAACCTTAGATAAATGCCAGGTAAGAACTTGGCATTTGTCTTGGGTCGAACATCAAGCACTTGACCAATATAGAATGTTTCTATTAGATGATTTCGGGCCGGAAATGGTTAGTAACATAGTCTATTTGAGAATTACTACCTGTGGCCTTGTTCTAAAATATGCTAATCTATGTAAATATCAACGTAATTATTCATTTTTGGAATATTTTCTTAGCTTGATACATTATTCTTCTACTATATGCTGTGTCTCTTCGGCACGTAGGCGGTTGTGGCTCTCCACAATTTTCTGTGCTTTTTGGCTCTAAGTAATGTTTTTCTTAATGCGGGGTTAAATATATAATTTAGAGTGACTTTAAATGATGCACTATTTGTTAACTTGTAAAATCCTAGCTAGCCGAGGCTGATTATACTACACTATCTGTAGCATAGAATACAAGCATTTTCAACGACTTATAACACCCCCCCTCCAAAAAAAAAACAACGATCATCATTATCATCCTCCAACTATCGACCTTTGAGTTTGTCATTGATATTGTCATCATTGGTGACTTTCTTTCCAAGCTCATAATAATAAACAACATGCTAATCAAAAGAATTATTAAGGACAACAGAATGATGTAAAGGAAACAACGAAACGAGGTCAAGAGATAGAGCAGAAACGTTAATTTTTATTTTGGGGGACGGGCGTAGGGCATCAGAGTTCAGAAGAATCTACGTGAATGATTTAAGCGAAATGTCTGTGAGGGAAGGTGACTTAAGAGGGGGGATTCTTTATGATTAAGATTAAATCAAAGTTATGCAAGATTTCAGTTTGCAAGAAATCATATTGTTTTATACTTTCTTACTGATGCACATAAAAAAAAAAAAAAAAAAAACATTTGTCTTCAATTAAACTGATTACTCGTCTTCCAAGAGAGAACAAATGTCGTAACTAGTACTATTTGACTTGGCGAACCCTGATCTTAAATTAGCGTTACATGCAATATATATATATATATATATATATATATATATATATATATATATATATATATGTGTGTGATGGTGTGTGTGTGTGTGCATGTAATATGTATTAATATATTTATTTATCGATAAATTCTAATTTGTGTAATTCTTTTACACACACACACACACACACATACACACACACACACACACACACATATATATATATATATATATATATATATATATAATGTATATCGTTAATTTGTATCTGTTCCAACCATACATACAAATTTATTGTTTTAGTATTATATATATATATATATATATATATATATATATATATATATATAATATAAAATACTAAAACTATAACCTTGTATGTATGGTTAGACCGAGATACAAATTAAGCGATACATTATATCCCAATAAATTTAGAACCATATTGCACCATGAACCCCAAATGAGTGCAGTGTCAAATTTCATTAAAATTATTCAATTGATTCTTGAGCTAGGGTCATTTATTCTGGTTTTACGACATTTTTAATAGAAAGTTCAGTATTTGATGTTGATCCACATTCTTTTATCAATCCACGTATATAAATACACACTTACATAGCCTAGCTAATATGTGCTTGAAAAATAGTAAACTATCATCATATATTATGACAATGTTATTAAATAAATGTTATTATACATAACACAACGCATATATATACAATTTCGTTACACTATATTAGAACTCTTTATATACAAATATCTCGGATATTTGACAACTACTTGATACATGAAAAGGCTATGTGGGTGCTTCATTCTAAAACGTAATCCATTGTGTCACCTGATTTAAACAAATAATGTATAACACAATTAATAAAAACCACAACATAAAATTATAATTTGCAATAGCGTAATCAAAGACAAATCTAAATGCCTACTACAAGGAAATTGCTTACAAACGAACATAATATACAAAGCCAAATAAACGCAAACAACACTACAATGTACTACATTGGCGTCACAGAAGGAACATTCAAGAAAATAAATTACACTCACGGCCTCTCATTCTTCAACAGAAAATACTCCAACAGCACCACACTATCTGCATACATATAAAAAATAAAAGACAGAAACATCGCACCAAA
This sequence comes from Acanthosepion pharaonis, assembly GCA_903632075.3. Taxonomy (NCBI): domain Eukaryota; kingdom Metazoa; phylum Mollusca; class Cephalopoda; order Sepiida; family Sepiidae; genus Acanthosepion; species Acanthosepion pharaonis. Next base: position 137,806 of record CAHIKZ030002673.1, read on the forward strand.
AATAAACTGGGAAATCATGAAGATCGCACCTGTCTACAATAACATTTCAAAGATATCTCTTCTTTGTCTACACAAGAAGTGGCAATAATCTCTCACACACAACAAAAGGAATTACTAAACCATAGATCGGAAATAATTTCAAAATGCAGACATGAAAATAAATATCTATTATCACAGTTCATGTCAAACGGTTAACACCTACAACATAACTGAACACAACCAGGAATGAAACAATAAAAAAATGGTATCAATACTACCACCACATCCACTAACGCAACCACCGCCACCACCACAACAATCAATACAGACCGATAAAACTATTACTACCGTTACCTACACTACCATCACTCCTATCTTTCTCTTTATAACCATCTCCTCTATCATTTGTTATCGTCATTATTGTTATTATTATTATTATTACCACAATTATTATCATAGCTGCGATTGTCATTATTGTACCCACTTTTTTTTAAAATTCCGTCATTAAGGCTAAATCTACCTTTAACGCATCAATATCTATTATTAACATTATCAATAATAATTAATATCACAGCTATTGTCACTATCAGCATAATGACAATCCTCAACAACAAACAAGCAGTTAGAGTTGAAAATACAAACATCATCACCACCATGACCACAAGCAGAACCCAGCTTAACCAAAGTTATGGTGAAAAGGCCCAGACCAATAATAGTGTATGTGTGTATCTACACATCTGTGTATGTGTGTGTGAGGAAGTGTAAGTTTCTCTGACAGTCCATGCGGTAGATCTGAAAAGCATCAAGAATACCCCCACCCGCCATACACTTAAAGAGCTAAGGTCCCGACACCGAAATAGAATTACAACTGCGTATGTATGTATGCCCGAACGCACGGATATGTATTTGCGCCTGGCCTGGAATTGCTTATATGGATGTGTTGGTGTGACATAAAATGCGTACACATGTATGTATATGTCTATGCGCATGATGGTGCCACTCCAAACAAATACAGATGTAGATTCCCCCCTCCCGCCATCAATCATAGTTAAACAAGCATAAATAGATCCAATTTTTAAAAAATAAATCAGTTTGTCTGATGTTCGCAAAAGCGTGAAACCCAAGGTGACCAATTCATATACATGTAACTTAGCTCTATCACTGATATTGAGCGCTTTCCACTAAGAACCGAGTATAATATATATATATATATATATATATATCAAAGTATATAATTGGTATACACGGAATGAATTCCAATAACCAACAATTACTATTCTTAAAAGAGTGCTCAATACAAAGTAGAGCAGATATAATTATTTTTTATAAAAATTTATAACATAAGTATGTTATAAAATGATGGTGTTGAAAAGAAAATTTATTTTGTTTCAATATTATCACTTGATAAGACACAGATGTGTGTTGAAAAAAAATGGCTATTTTTGTAGTGATTTTATAACATACTTATGTTATAAATTTTTTTTATAAAATAATTATATATATATATATATATATATATATTTCCGTTTGTCTCTATAAGTATATATGATTTTATGCACATTCCTGATAGAAAAGTAAGGGTAACACATTTGATTCTTGTCGAAGGTCCAAATTTTCTTTCGCGTGACCTCAGTCTAGGCCGCGTTTTGTTAATTTAACGGTTTAAGGAAAAACAACTCAAAGACGTGCACCTTCTAAAAATAACGTATTTTAAAGGATTGTATATATATATATATATATATATATATATATATATATTATATATATATATATATATATATATATATATATATATAATTGTATTGTATATATATACATGTGTGTGTGTGCGTGTTCTAAATATATGTATTTATATATTTCTGTTTCTCTCATTCATATATATATATATATATATATATATAAAATTCAAGATAGGCTACATACATATTTCAAACAAAACAATATTGTCTATTATGACCCACTTGGAGAATGTTTGCCCAATAATAATAGCAATTCTTTCATTCATTCATTTAATTTCCTGTGCTCACCATTCCCCCTAATTTTGTAGAAATTGTGGTTCATGGTGACATTCAAGGCAAAATATTACAATGGCTTGCCGGTTCTTTTTGCCTCTGGCTTGTTGATGTTGCCCCGTATCTACTCTCAGAAGTTCTTTAGCGCACTGTTAAAGTTATTGTCCTCTGTGGCGCAGGTGGGTTGGGAGTAAGATCTTCCTTTTCACCGGTCGGGGCGGGAACCCTACTGACTACTCTCACACAGTTTAGTTGACAGGTCGATGCCGTTGATCGGGGTTTGGCCGTGTCAGTGTCCAAGCGACTTCTTAGAGCCATTTGTGAGAGTTGGATGTAGGCCGTGGACCAGTACAGTTCTACATTATTATTCACCTGAGTCAAGCCACGTCGACCGCTTCGCTACTATTGACGTTACACTTATAAACATACATATATTTTACACTGTAGTCGGAATAAACAGTTATCAAATTATACCACTTATTATTATTACTTTAAATGTACCATTTATTACTTGAAATGACAATAATAGAAACCAATCAATAAGAAAAGAAAAAAAGTATAAAATTCTCATCAAATATATGGAATAATTGACTATTCTGAACCAATAGTAAAAAAGTAAACAAAACACCTTATCGACTCGAAGAGGTTTGGCTAAAAATTTGAAAATACGTCATCGTCCATGAAAAAATATTACAATTCAATCAATAAAAAGAAAAGGATAAAAGAATAAAATTATTGTAAATGTTGTAAAAATGTTTGAATGATAAATGATAAGGAAAGAAATGGACAATACTGAAGCAGTAGTGAAAGACAAATATTACATATAAATAATTCTTTACATATGTAAATATTTATCTTTTTATATCTCTTCCTATTTCTATAAAAACTTTCTAATTTCCTTTGTCTCCCTCTGTCCCCGTGCCTCCGTCTTACTTTGTCACTGTCCCTGTCTCTGTCTTTCTCTTTCTGTCTATCTCTCTTTCTTTTCTTTCTTTCTTTCTCTTCTCTCTCTCTCTCTATATATATATATATATATATATATATATATATATATATATATATATATGGAGAGAAGTGTAAAAGGAAGACCGAAAGCCTAAAAGGTATAGAGAAAAAAAGTGCTCAATACAAAATGCAAAATCCAATATATACAGCGAAGATATTTAACAAGAGGCTAAAATGCAAACCAACCTTGCAACGAGGGTTTCTCCTCAGACAAGTGGAAGGATGTATCAGTCAAAGGAAGCGACTCCAGTATACATAACACCGGATGTGAGAGGGTAGACGTATGAGGATGGAGGGAGGCGAGAGAGAGAAGAAAAAATTGTAAGTGATGAAAAGAGGGGAAAAGTTGTAAGTGAGGAAAAGAGAAGGGTAATGAATTATTCTATTTCGCTCATCCGGGTTCATAGGTACCTAAACATAGTAAATAATATTTACTTACTAAAAGTAAGGAAATATTTTTTAGGTACCTATGAACCCGGATGAGCGAAATAAAATAATTTTTATTTCGCTTTATATCGCTATAGACTTGGAATTTTTTTCTGAACTTTTTTTCAAATGTTATTATTACTTTATTTTTCTTTTATAAACTCTTCCTTCAAATTCAATGTGTCAGAAAATGTTTGCACAGAATATAAATCAAAGTAAAACAATTCATCTGTAAATACTTTAAAGAATTTTTATTTTTATTTAACTAAGTCGGTTCTGGTTTTGTCTCAGTCTAATGATTGGTGCATTCCGTCGTGGCCATATTCTATATCCGCTTTCTTAAACGATTTAACAGAGAGTGAAGTAACGGAGGACTTTTCAAGAGTTCAAATGCCGCTCTCAAGGCTTGAAACCGAAACATATTGATTCATTTACCTCGTTCTTGCAATAAATCTATTCCCGAACAAGTAGTCAACGCTTTAAGTTCACATATTTTTCGTTAAGTAGAGAGAAAAACGTCATTTCTTTTTTTGAGTTCCCATACATAGACGGATGCAACAGTTTTCTTAAACGTAAAACTCTTTGGCTTTAATTATTCCGCTTATATTATGTAATGATTCTAGATAATAACGGTAATGGTAATATTAGCCGTGTCCTTCCAAAGAAAAATTTGGCATTCATTGATCAAACTGCTATTACTACATTCGGTTGAAATTTATAAAAACCTCCTCTTAAAACTATATTTTTTAGGAATACAGGTTTAGAAAGAAAGTTGCCAATGACAACAATATCAACGACAGACGGAAAGTTCGCGAATTGGATGATGATAATGATGATTCGATGCTTTTTTTTTTGCTTGTTTTTTTGTAAGTAGTTGAAAATGTTCACTATTTACATTATTCGGACTATTGTCCTCAACTTCTTCGCCATATTTATCACAACGTTTCGGCCGTTGTACGCTCCGGCTTTCTTCAGGTGGTTGGAATGTTGAACTGAATCCTTTATTTCGCTCGCTGGGGTAGCCTGTTCTAGTTCCACGTGCCATGTCTAATGGGTGTCAGTTATTAGTCATCTCCTGTTAATTCTTCTTTCCAAGTTCTCCATAGCCTTAACCAGGTATTGAACTGACACACCTTGGGTACTGTCACTGGATCTAACTAACGCCTTTATCCACTGTGCCAGAATTAATAGGAGATAACTGATAACTGAAATACCCAATTTTCCCTTGTGTCTTACTGGTGTTATTAAATTAATAATTATTAAGATTATGTAGCGTGGGGAAATGCTGAAGTTTTGGAAATGCTGAATTTCAAATTTATGCAATTTTGAGTTTTAAATTTTAGAGTTTTAAATTTCCTTCTTTTTTTAGTTTAAAATTTTTGAATTTTAATTATTTTATCAGGCGTGTCTGGACATATGGTCTTTGTTTTTGATTTTCTCACCTTTATTTTTAAGTATCCCAAATTGTGATAACACAAGATATATTAAGAAAATTGTATTGCTGCAAGAATCTGGATGATTTAGAAATCAGTCAAACCTCTATACATTTTCGCCCTAGTAAATTTATTTCTCTTTTAATTAAACTCATATTTTTTGTAAAACGAGACTATGGTCAGTCTAATGCAATGCGTGTGTTTTGTAAAATATCTCGTTTGGGATTATGATTTACTCGGACTTTAGTTTGAAATAATAATCTCTTTTGGGATTAAAATTTACCCGGACGTTAGTTTGAAATAATAAAAACAAATTTGAAAATCAAATTAAAGTCAACTAGATTGATCCAGTTTTGATATGAATCAAAGATTAAACAAAGGATCAAATTGCGTGAAAAAGATTTCAGTTAAATAAAGCAAGTTAAGCTGTTAATGAAGAGAAAAAAGTTCAAAACAAATAAGAAAATTTAAATGAATTAGGATATTAAGGATTAACAGAAAAATCGGTTAATAAACGCGTTCCGAGCGAACAAAGTCGACAACCAAAATAATTAATGTTTTTGTCCGTTATTTCCTATGAGAATGAGACGAGATGGCACGAAAGTTGATTATTTGATGAACTCTCTGCACAAACTGGAGGTTTTTATAAAGCGCATTCTTTCTCAGACAGAATCTGCGACTGCCAGAAAGACAACAATATTACTCGACTTGCCTTTGGTAAATTGCATTTCAGTCATCAACTACGTCCTAAGAGAATTAATTTTACATAAAGAGCCACAAGCAATTCATGCTAAGCATCAACCTTACATTATTTAGCAATAGTTGGAATGTGTTGGTGATCAAAGAAGATGTCCGATATATAGTCATGGCCGCAGTCTCTCGCGCAGGCTAAGGTTACTACTGTTTCCACACAATACACCTTATAGCAAGAACATTAACAAAACATTAACAAGGGAACACTTGAAAATGGCTATTGAATGGACCAAATCGCTTGGAGCAATAATCGTCTAGACCCCCCCAAAAAGAAAACTGTAATAACATTAAAAAAAAAAACATAATAATAATTTATTATTTGCCTTTATGTTGCATTTAATGAAATACCTCTAAAAAGAATGTTTGCTGCCTAAAACACACACACACACACACACACACACACACACACACACACACACACACACATATATATATATATATATATATATATATATATATATATATATATATATATATATATATGCAGTGTTACATTAGAACATGCACATACCCACTAAAAAACTGTACATCTTGTTTCAATGCTAAATTTTATTTTTTTTTAACATTTCATCAGGTGGGAAATCACGATGCTATTAAAATATTTTGTTCCGAAATGCAGTTAACGAAGCATATCTTCCATTTCTGTTTTAAGCTTTGCTATATTTATGGGTTGAAGTGCTCAATATTAGGGACAGAGTGTATGTAAATATGAAAGTGAACGTTGCGGTGACAGTCTGTTTTATTCTTAAACGCAATCATCAGGCCATCTATGGATATATCCAGTTGGTGCGTCATTGATTATAGCGATAATTTTGCTCGTAGATTCGTTTCTGGTCAATGAAAATCCACCATATAATAATCACGCCCAGGACAGTAGTTGGCGTTCAATCAACAAATTCAAGCCAGAGATGGTGGGAGGGAATGTTTGTGAAAACTTTTACAGTAAGAAATGTTAAAAGTTGGGATTGCAAAAAGATGGGTGTTGGAAAATGGGAAATAGGTAATCAAGGAAACTTTTCGTCAAACTTTGCAGCAAGAGATGTGATGTTTTTCCGGGTTCGAATTTCAACATGGTCAATTTGTCCGCGTCTTCTTCATTATGTAGACGATCTCTGCGCGCGGTACCTTTGGAGTGTGCGTGGAAACCATACCACGGGTCAATCCAAGACTTTTGAGTGAAACTGAATAGACGGACCTGTTTCGAAGCTGTCAATAGGTCTAGCTCGAAGTCACAAGTCATCGTGACCGAGTGTTTGAGCGTAGATAGCGTTCTTCTTTTTAATTGATCATGTGAGATTGTGTGCTCTCTCTCTCAGAAACTGTAAATAAAGTCAGTTCTTTATAATTGCAGTTTAAAACACAGGTGAACTGTGTCAGCTGAACTGACAGACTGGTGTTATATATATATATATATATATATATATATATATATATATATATATATATATATATATATAATTTAATTTAAAGAAAAAACAAACCACTTTTAAGGTTCCATTGTTATAATTTATTTCACAAGAGATTTTATTTTTCTTTGGATCTTCAGACTTCACTTTCAAGGGTGAAAAAATGAATTTAAAATTTACACTTAAGCATATATAATGTGACATAGAGGATGGTGAGGTATAGTGTGAGAGACATGGTGGAAATTAGAGATGGAAGGGAGAGTTTATTTATTTTTATTTTTATTGCAATACTTAATATTAAAAAGGAGTGTGAGTAAGGATCAGATATTGACCTATTTAATCGGTCAACTCATCGGAAATGATATGTGAAAAAAAGGAAAGAAAGAAAAAAGAAAAGAGTGAGAAAGAAAGAGATAAGACATGGATATATATATATATATATATATATATATATATATATATATATATATATATAAAACAAGAAAGTCCTGATTCACTTGGGAAGCGGAAATCTTGATCTTTTTCCGTGTAATTTCGAGCTTGTTCTACACGGTCGCGCCATCAATGCTAGACCGCATATACACAAGCTAAAGAAGGAGTATTTTGCTTTGGTTACTCGAGTTGGGCTTTGTTTATGCAAGACAATGCCAGGCCGCACACTGCCAGGTTGACTAAGGAGAAGTTCAAACAGATGGGTGGTGTTCAGATTCTTCCACATCCACCATGCAGTCCCGATACTGATCCCAGTGACTATGGCCTATTCCGCTTAATGACGCACTTTCTCCGCGACCAGCGATTCAACACTTTTGACGAAAGAAGCGTGTTTTTCATCTTTTGATTCAAAGCTAGCGGATTGGTATCTGGGACAAATTCGGATACTGGCTGATCGCTAACAGAAGATCGCCGCGAATGATGAACTTTAGTTGGTGTTGCGTCATAAAATTTTGTTGATTTCTTTCCGCTTCATAAATGAGTCAGTACCTTTCTGGCCAAACTAATATGTGAGTGTGTGTTCGTGCGTATGTGTGTGTGTGTTTGTGTGTGCGCCCGCGTATTTCCGCGTGCATGTATGTGCACGCATTCATATAAAGATATGCGTATAAATATATGTACATTCGCGCTAATACATAAAGATATATTCAAAAACCGAATTTTGTCTAGTGAGAAACCTGCTGAGTAATAAATTCACTAGGGACTAATGGTCGGAAAGAAAACACCAATCACACATAAACGTGACTTTGTGTATATGAATATTATTTTATCTCAGCTTCTATGTCATCATTATCATCATTGTTTTCCTCTGACCCTCTTATTTTCTATCTATCCTGTGAGTATCACATTTTCTAATCCCTCTTTCCTCATTATGTCCCCTAGAAATTTCAACCATATCTTCCTGGTTTTAAGTCCTTTTTGTTTCCATTGCATTCTCAGTATCCTTCTGTAGTACCAGATATATTTATGTCCGTCTCTCTTTCTTTCTTTCTTTCTTTCTTTCTTTCTTTCTTTCTTTTCTTTATCTCTCTCTCTCTCTCTCTCTCGCTCTCTCTTTCATAACAAACTTTAGCAGACACAATCATTAATCTTTTAAAACTATGATTCTGCTAAACACTAGCCAAGTTTTAGAAACCAGGGCAAGAAATATTCTTATCCATTATCTCTCTTTTTATTCCATGATTCAACTAATACAAGCCTCTAGAGCCACTCAAGGTAGAGGTTTACTGTCAAAATCGTATTGATTAATGAGTTATGGCTGAAATCGTAGCTGGTAGTTAATGACGATTTTGGTGATAAGGGTGAAAGATGACGATTAACTGTTGACAGGACGGTCAAGATTGTTTATATTCAGAGAAGCACCCACGCGAATAGTCTGTTCCACAAAGTGGTTGTTCTTGCGAAAGAGAGTAGACGTTTCTCTCTACATTTGGAAAGCAAGGGGGAATGAGGCTGATCTTAAAGCGCTGTCATAAAAATCACATTCGTATGCTAGACTGTCAGAACAATGAGACATGTTCCCTTAAAACTAGATTATTTATCCTCGTTACTGAAAATAGCTTGAATTGAAAATATTTTATTTCGCCTACCCGACAATTTCAGGACTTGTTAATTAATAAACAATACTTGTTAATTACTAGACATTACGTCTTTGGGTCAAAGCACTTAGAAAATGAAGGCGTTGTTTGGTTCTGTTTTCCTTTAAATGTTACAGGAAAATAACACTAAATTGGTTGACGAGTATACGTTGTTAGGATAACACTGAAATTCAATAAGGGAGCTACATTAACAATGACATGAGAAGAGTGTTGACTTCCTAGACACTTATCAATATTTTCTTACAAAATTTATTCATTCATTCTTTCTTTTCGTTGTTTTTTCTTTATTTTCAATTATCCGTTTTTTTTTTATTTCTTCCTCATTATCTTTCTCGTCTTTACCATTATCCATTTTGCTTTCTTTCTTTCTTTCTTTCTTTCTTTCTTTCTTTCTTTCTTTACCATTATTCGTTTTTCTCTTTCTTTCTCGCTTTTCTCATTATCTTTTCTTTCTTTCTTTCTTTCTTTCTTTCTTTCTTTCTTTCTTTCTTTCTTTCTTTCTTTCTTTCTTTCTCCATTATCCTCTTTCTTTCTTTCTTTCTTTCTTTCTTTCTTATCTTCACCATTATAATTTTTCTTTCTTTCTTTCTTTCTTTCTTTCTTTCTTTTTCATTTCCGTTTCTTTCTTTCTTTCTTTCTTTTATCCATTATAATTTTTCTTTCTTTCTTTCTTTCTTTCTTTCTTTCTTTCTTTCTTTCTTTCTTTCTTTCTTCTCCATTATAATATTTCTTTCTTTCTTCTTTTTCATTCTTTTTCTTTCTTTCTTTCTTTCTTTTCTTTCTTTCTTTCTTTCTTTCTTTCTTATCCGTCCTGCCTTCTTTCTTTCTTTCTTTCTTTCTTTCTTTCTTTCTTTCTTTCTTTCTTTCTTTCTTATCTTCTCCATTATAATATTTCTTTCTTTCTTTCTTTCTTTCTTTCTTTCTTTCTTTCTTTCTTTCTTTCTTTCTTTCTTATCCGTTCTGCTTTCTTTCTTTCTTTCTTTCTTATCCATTATAATTTTTCTTTCTTTCTTTCTTTCTTTCTACTCCATTATCATTGTTTCTTTTTCACCGTTATCCTTTTTTCTCGTTTTCTTATTCGCCTTCTTCATTATCCATTTGGTTTTCTTTCATTCTTTTTTTTTTTCGAGAATTCTATTGAAGAAAGACGGTTAAATATTTCTTATACAGACCTAATTGCCAGCTATGTGAGTTTCATTCTCATGATGTGCCCGGCTATTGTGATCTTTTGCTAAAGTAAACTGAATGAATTACAAACACCAAAGCCGACCTCAATCGGGATCGTAAAATCATTGTCAACTAAATGATCCTTTTATTAAATGCATTCTCCAAGAATGCTTTTGAACCAAGACGGAAAATCGGAGTCTGTTCTACTATGTAACCTATTGCTCGGGGTGGGAGAGATGGATTTATTCATTTCCCAAAAGTATTTGCGTGTAGTGAATATAAATCAAACGATTCGAATTCGAAGTCGGTTCTCCAATTTTTCATTCCGAGCTATTATCCATTACACTCCCTGTATATGCTTACTGAATGACACTATATATAGTATATCAGAGTTACCTAGCAGTTCTCACAGTTCTTTGTGAAGTACTTTATGAAACGCTTTTGTATAATCTAGGAAACATCGTTTCATTACGTCTGTCTATCGTCCTATCAAATAGGAATGAGCCATTGTTTATTTTCGGTAATGGTAGGGTACAACTAACTAACTAAAGAATGAGAAAACAAGGACAATTTTAATATGATAATAATAACGGTTTATCCCAGAAATTCGGACAGGAATAGAGTAAATTTTGACTATCATCCTGTCTCGGAGAATGTCTTTTCTTAATTTCAATGCCAACGAGAAACCACCCCCTATTTTTTCAATGGAATCATAACAATTCATAGATTATTTTTTTTTTACAGTGGTGTCCACCCTGTACAATACCCGAGGGATATTCGAGGTAGAGGGTCACAGAGTTAGAGGTAAAGCTTTTGCAGATATGTGTGGAAGATAATGGTTAATCATAGACTTAAACAGGTTAAGATTGTAGTGACTGGGGGAAGCAACATCTTGGGAGTCGGTTCCACAAGGCAGTCATTGCTGAAATGCTGCTGCTTGAGTAGAACTTACATCTCACCAGGGGCATATGAAGGGAATACTGGAGAGCACTCGCCAATATATGGGACTAGTACTCCATTTTCGGCCTGAACTAGCTCTTGTAAAGGTCGAGGATAACGGGAGAAATGAGGTATTTGCTGGAGCAGTACAGGGAACCGCATATTTTCTCGTCATCTTTAGCGATGTATCCACTTGAAGTCTGGGTTGAGTTTATGTTCTAATAGGCGTTCAAGGCACGAGGGCTTTGCTGAGGGAATATCTGTTCTTTATGAATGGTAAAAGTTCTGGGTCCGATCGGCCATGGTGGAAGGTCACTAGATAACAAAGAAAAGGAATCTGTAAAGAAATATGATCATCTAAGTCATGAAGATATACGGTAATGGATGAAACAAGTAAAAAGGAATTCACAAAGAAAAAAACACTTATTCACAGAATCAGGAAGAGACAGCTAAAATTCATTGAACACAAAAGGAAGAAAGAGAGTTTGGAAAACTTAAGCCTCGTAGGGCATATTGGGTGGGGGGAGATAGTGGGGTAGCAGCGAGTAACCTACCTGACGTGCTTGTGAAAATGAATGGCGGAACGTGGGTGTGCAGGGGACTTAATAAAATGAAAGAAACTGATAAGAGGCACAAGGGATAGGATTGTTTTGGTGTGCCATGATCGCTCATGTCCTGAAGGGACACGGCGCGTAGAAGAAGAAAAATAAAAATAGTAGCGTTTCCTTATAAGTGCTGCTGTCGGCTGAAATCTTTAATTTAAAACAATTTTTCCCGGGAAATAGTTTTCTCAAGTCCAACAGCTGTTATCGCTCTTTCTAGTATTGCCTTTTACCTGCCTTTTATTTTAGGTAGTGTGAAATCTCAGCATTTTGTCTATGTCATTATTCTCTCTACGACTGCCATGTGCTATCCATTTTAGTTGGTGCAGCTGTTGAAATTCATCATGTGATGATATTTTTCTTATCTGGTCAGTCCTTTGTTTGTGATACTGTAGCGCCAGTCCACGAAATTCGAATAAGTATGATCCTCGCTGAGACATACAAGCTTTACTCGCTCGAAAATCTATATATATATATATATATATATATATATATATATATATATAAATATATATATATATGCAAAATCTGTGTGTATATAAATATATATAGATATATGGAATTTTTTTATATATATTATTTATATATTATATATAAAAACTTATTGGAAAGCGCTCAATATCAGTGATAGTTGATATTTAGTTGCGTTGATGTGAGTTTGTCTGATGATCGCAAATAGCTTGAAACCCAGGGTCAAAAGTCACATCAATCCAACTAAATATATATATATATATATATATATATATATATATATATATATATATATATATATGTGTGTGTGTGTGTGTGTGTGTGTGTGTGTGTGTGTGTGTGTGTGTATAGATAGATAGATAGATAGATAGATAGATAGATAGATAGATAGATAGATAAATAGTGGTACTCTTCTTAGAGTCTTTGCACTTGTTACTATGCTATTATTATATTATAGGTGGTCTCCAAAAATTTAACATCACGTCGAACATACGAGACGTAATAGACTCGGTGGATGAAGTAATCGTCTATAAATAGATTTGTGTAAGTTCCCACGCACTTTTTGAACTGGGCCTGGAGGCAGCGGTCCGTTTAGATGGTTGTAAGTTTCGTTTTTGTTTGTATATAGGGGCATAATTGACCTTGGCGTGTTTGGGGATTCGCGTAGAAGTGAAGCACATAAGGTCAGAGTTGAGTTAAAAAGAAATAAAAGAAAAAATGTGAGTGAGAAAAAAGAGTGAGCAAATTTAAAGATACAGTAAAGTATGAACACAGAAAATGTATCACAGAAGAAACCCTATCTTAATTAAACTTTCTAAAAGAAAGAACGAAAGAAAGAAGGCAAAGAGAGTTTATGTAAGAGGATGTTGAGAAAGAAAAAACCGGAAAAATGTGTGTAAGGTGAAAGAAAGAGTGATAGAGAATTAAACAGAAGAGTATAAAATGCAGAAAGAAAAGGAAAACACGACAAGATAGAAAGAAAAGGACAGAAAAAAAGAAAATAATCAACAATAAAAGAGTAAAAGGCGGAAACAAAGATAAAGAGAGGTTAGATAGACGAATAGACAGAAGAAAAAAAGAAAGAGAGATGAAAAAGAAGGTAAGATAAAAACAAATAGAAAAAAAATGGGTAGAAAAAAGTGAAAAAAGAAATAAGAGAAAATATTTCTTCTCGAAAGTAACATATCCGGATTTTTTGTGAGAAAGAAAGACACAAAAGAAAAAATGTAAAAGAAAGTAAATTCCAAAAGAAAGTATTTTTTATCGGAGCAGAAAGCAACATATCCATATAGAGAAAGAAAGACATGAGAAAAATGAAAAAGAAAGTAAATTCCAAAAGAAAGAAAGAAAGAAAGAAAGAAAGAAAGAAAGAAAGAAAGAAAGAAAAAAAAAACAAAAAAGAAAGAAAAAATGAAATAAGAAACTGAAAGGAAATGGCAGAAAGAAGTAACAAAGGAAAATATTTTTTCTCAGAACAGAAAGCAACATATCCATATTGAGAAAGGAAAATACAAAGAAAAAAGAAAGAAAGGAAATTCCAAAGAAAAGAAAGAAAAAAGAGAGAAAGATAGAAAGAGGATAATGAAAGAAAGAAAAAAAATTAAAATTTGAAGAAAAAGAAAGCAGCTTTTACAGAAGTATTTCCGCTTGCTTGCAATTTGTGTTGGAATTCACTTTGTCATCAGCGCAGGTCTTGAAGTTAAACTTTGAGTTGGGACTCCCTCATTTTTTTGTAATTCTTTTTTCATTTTCAATCCTTTTTTTTCTATTTTAAGATGCTAATTTTAAAAGCATTTTTTTTCGAGTAGATTCCCGTGGGGCAAAATGTCTGTTAGATAGACCAGGAAGTTCCGAAAAATATTTAAATCTGACCTCAATTTATTTAGTCAGTCTTTAATCCATATCATCTGGTAAAAACATGGCTTTAGAAAAAAGAAAATTAAATCGACTATAGAAGTTTTTCTTTGTGCGTATCATAACAGGAGCATTTTCCCTTTTTTTTTTTACAAACGTTTACTTCACAGCTAATGTTTAATGTGCATTTAATGACAATTTATGACATTATATCATTTATACCATTCTATACACCCGATTACACCCCCACATATATATATATATATATATATATATATATTATGTGTGTGGGGGGTGTTTATGTATGGCTGGGTACGACTCGTTCCTGAGCACACCCGTCTGCCAGGGCGGCGAACCGAACACCTATTACAGACGCCTGATCACTCACTGAGCACACCCGTGTTTTATACTGCAACGACCTTTGTTATAATTTCTAGAAGACAGCGCATGACTTGGTTTGGTCAATTTTAAGGCCAGTCATTTAGTTATGATGATTTAGCACTTTTCCTTAGCACAGCCATCGATGTCTTCTTAAACGTTCTGCCAACCCGATTTCATTCACAATGCTTCACAATGTTTGGATCAACAGCTGGTATGGTTTTCAAGAATAAAATGGTGCCGTGCGCTGGAATCGCGATCGACAGCCTCAAAAAGTCTAACCTCGATGACCACATCGACCATGGTGAGATTCCATTAATAGTTTCAAGAAAGCAATTACGTGCCCAAACGTATATCAATTGCATTCCCATTAGCCAGAGAAACCACCTTTATAAGGTGTGGTTAAATCCCCCAGTCACGAGAAGCCTGACAGAAAGCTTAGACCAATTAACCTTTTTTTTTTAAAAAAAATACTCATCTATCTTTTAAAGATTCCAAAACCCATATTTGTTAATTTTATTTCCGTAACTTAAATGTGATAAAGCGATGTTTTAAGCAATTTATTTAATTCTTTAATCTGATATTAATTATTGTTGATATCATACATATATATATTGATATAAACGGTCTATTTTGATAATGAGCTCTCTTTAGCGATATATACATTGCCTATTTGCTTATAACCACTGAAAAGTAGACGGACCGGTCTGTCTACGAAACTCTGAAGTCGGAATGCTGAAAGTAACATCAATCCGCTAAGGGACTGATATTTACTCACATTAATCATATATATATATATATATATATATATATATATATATATATATGCATAAAAAAAGGAAAACACGACAAGATAGAAAGAAAAGGACAGAAAAAAGAAAAGAATCAACAATAAAAAGTAAAAGGCAGAGACAAAGAAAAAGAGAGGTTAGATAGATATAGATATGTGTGTGTGAGCATAACTTCCTGCCTTGCGTTTTAATGTGTGTATGTATAACTTATCAGACTTGCTTGATATCAATTATAGCTATATATATATATATATATATATATATATATATATATATATATATATATATATATATATATATATATATATAATGGTAAAAAAACGTATGTATATAATACATGTAGATCCTCATAATATAAAATATTATAAGTGATCCACAAAAGAGAGCTCAATATATTTATTATAGAGCATATAAATGAATTACAGAAAAATGAGACTCAATTACACCCTATTTATATCGCCATTTCGCTCCTCGAGAGATTTCTCTCTTAGAGAAATTCCCTGGAGCTTATCAATACTAAAACGTTTGATAAAAAATGTATCGTAACGTTTTTTTTAATTGAAAATTAAGAAAGATAAGAAGAAAGAGAAAAAAAGAGGGAAACCCCCAAATAAGTGAAAATGCATTTAAGAGGGAGATAGAGAGAAAAAAGGGGAAAGAAAAAAACAAGGTAGTGAGGGGGAATATGAAGACAGACACATATACAAGTCTAGACAGAAGTTAAAAACGTTTGAAGATTAA
This sequence comes from Acanthosepion pharaonis, assembly GCA_903632075.3. NCBI lineage: Eukaryota > Metazoa > Mollusca > Cephalopoda > Sepiida > Sepiidae > Acanthosepion > Acanthosepion pharaonis. Next base: position 153,853 of record CAHIKZ030002673.1, read on the forward strand.
CAATGATCTCTATATAAAATGTTAACTCCTGTTCAAATAGGAAAAAAAAGAAATAAAGAAATACAAGTTAAGAAAGTTTTGGTTTCCAAGTGCCGTCATAGAAGTAAATTCCAACTGATATAATATTTTTCAACCTCGCACTTTCCACATTCACTTTTTTTTTCTTCCTGATTCCTCGTTTTATTTAACACTCTTCCTATTGGTTTATTTATATATGATATTTTGTTTTATGTTAGGTATATATAATTCTCTTATTTTCCTTTATTTTTCCTTTTTTTTTTTTTTTGCAATTGTGACTTCTCTTTCCTTTCGTTTCTGTTTATTCTGTTTATTATGTTATATGATTTACTTATATATAACCAATATGGTACTCCTTTGATTTATTTAATAATAGAGATTTTATAATATTATTCCCCACCCTACTTGATAAGTTTTATTTAAAGAGGTATTTTTCTATATTTCCCAATTTTTTAATTTAATTAAAAAGAATGGGCATATACCTGTGGTAATTGAGTTTCATTTTATGTAATTGAGTTTCATATATATGAGTTTCATTTATGTAATTCATATATATATATATATATATATATATATATATATATATATATATATGTGTGTGTGTGTGTGTGTGTGTGTGTGTGTGTGTGTGTATGTGTGTGTGTATGTAGAGAGAGAGAGAGAGAATGAACGCTCAATCATATTATTGACCACACTTTTCTAATATATATATATATATATATATATATGTGTGTGTGTGTGTGTGTGTGCGCGTGTGTGTGTGCGCGTGTGTGTGTGTGACTTCTCAGCTTTGTGTTTGAAACTATCATAATCAACTGTTGATGTTCGTCAAAGTCAATTGTTCTCAACTCTAGGCTTTATTTCAAGAGAAGTCGCCACCTTTAAAACGTTTAAACCGGTTTTAGTCAATAGAGTCAAGTACTGTTTCATTCCTTTTCGCTTCCAGAATTCTATGAACAGATTTAACGGCCTCAACGTCCAATTACAAATAATGCCTAAAATAATGCCGCCAGTATCTCAATACATTAAATAACCGAACTGGGGTTGATATACCGTAAATTCCACCAAGACAGCTAACCAAATGAATTCTCTAACAATGATGGCTAACTTTCTAGTTATTCTACGGTAGGCAAGTTGTCAGATGATTGTTCATAAAATGAGACTTAACTCGTCGTCCTGTGTATCATCAGAGCCAGTACGATTAAATTATTTCTTTCATTTCCTCCCCAACCATCATAGCGGTTATCTATTACGACTTCCTCATTATTTTTCAAATAACTCTTTTTTCTTCAGCGAGATTATGTTGTTTCAGGCATTTACAATTCTCGGCGGAACGTTTATTTGAATTGCTAGGCATATTTTATAAGTTGAAATATTCCCAACGACATGATTATTCCCGGCAATAAAATAGGGCTATAAGTATTTGAGAAGATAGATCTCACGAACAATGACTTGCGAGCTGACACTACTGACCATTGATCTATCCTAAGTACCCGGATCAGATATAGATATTTTTTTCTCCAGGCTTAGTATCGTAACTGTGACGAGTTTCAACGCGGGAAGTGGACGAACTGAGTTCAAATTCCAACCTAGTCTGTTACGTTCAATTTCGCACTAATACCGGTAACAAGGAATGAATCCATCTCTTCCCTCCCCAGCTATGGATTAAATAGAAAGATAGACCGGGCTCTGTGGCCTTAGGCGCCAATCAGTTAAGAGAAAGAAAACTGAATTTCAAATCATGGAAACCAGTTCACCATCATTCTCAGGAAAGATCTATCTAGAGATTCTTGAAATTCTCCAAAGAAGAATCTACAATCCTATCGGTCGTAACCTGGCATCTCGGCTTCATTACTTTATCACCACCGTAACGGAAATTCCTTGTACTTTTTCTATAAATATTTTCATGGCATTTGTTCTGTTGAGTTTTCCTCTTTAGTAACTCGACTTCATGAACTTAATTGGCAGATAGGTCTCATCACTTTACTGTTGAAATTGCTAGATGTAACTAAATTCCATTCTAATATATTTCTCTCTCATATTTTTCGTTTTTGAAATATTCTTCCGCGTTCTTGCTTTTCTGTTGATTACGATCGTCAAAAAATTTAAATTCAACGTCAATTCTCATATCGAAATTTTTAATCTATAAATCAACCATCCGTCCTTACATAGGATATTGCTGTCGTATATAGTCTAACGCTCACGCTGTACGTCTCGAGGCACTTGACAAAATCCAGAAAAGAATATGCAAGATGATAGGTCCTGATCTGGCATCTAGTCTACAATCGCTACAGACATACCATGGCCTCCCTCTGTCTCTTCTACAAATATTTTTATGGCATCTGTTCCAACGAGCTACTTTCGCTGATTCCCGGGCGGCGTGGATTTAAACGGGCTACCAGGCTGGCATCTCGGTCCCACCCTTTCACTGTCAAAACGGTTAAATGTAAGCGTCTCTTCTACGCAAACATCTTCTTCTTCTGCTCTTCCTGTCTGTGGAACTCCATTCCCCTTACTTGCTTCTACGATGACTATAATCTTCAAATATTCAAGTGTAATGTCAATCGACATCTGACATCCTGAGCTTGATTCCCCGTCCTCTATCCTTTCCTCAAACACGCCTCTTTACCCTTGTTCTCAATCCTCTGCAACCCCTTGCGTACTAGTGGCACTCCCGCCTTGCTTGAGGTGAATTACCTTAAGAAAATTATTTTCTTTTCTCATTAACGATTTCATAGTTTTTTTTTTCACTTTCAGTTAACCTCGCCTTTTCTCTTAATGGCTTCAGCGTCTTACTTGGGGTAAAATGATTAAAAATTAATCAAATGATCAAGAATTAATAAAAATAGCTGTTCACAGATAATAAAGAAAAAGGAACCTGTGGAGAGTTGTGATCGCCTACACCTTGAAATGATATGCCATAATAAGATAAAAATTCCTAGACTTTGAATCACTCTCTTGAGAATTTCCTTAGGATCAAACTTATCTTGAGAGCATGCTGCAAAGCAAACAAACGCCTTACCAGTTGACCGTTTGTATTTCGTGTTGTTTCATTCACTCAATTTAGTTGGAAGTATTCAATTAATAAATTAGTCACTTTTCCGAAGAAGTAATTAACGCTCGTTTTTCCAATTAGACGCCTATATCAATGAGCCTGACCATTATCTTCTTACATAGTCTGTTTCAGATCGCCATGTTTAGACAAACTTGTTGACCTGTACGCCGACTGCAGATGACACGAAACAATGTTCAATTGGAAGCTTTTACAATGAAAAACATCCTGAAAATATTTATTTGTAAAATGCCAAAAGCGAATCAGTCTAAAACGTGTTATACCGGATCTGGAATCTCGCGTTTAAAGTTCTGGTTTCGATAGAGTATTTTAAGCGTGGTGAAGACCACCTATCTCGGGAAAGGAGAATCTCTCTGATATATATAAAAAAAAACATATTGTGAGGGAATACATTCCAAGCATGAGTGAAGGTATATGATGAAGGACGAAGGCTTCTTTAAAGGCTTGTCTATTAATCTCCCAAATCCTGGTTTTGTCTTAAGCCAGCAAAGAAGTGTTGGCTGATGAAACTAACTTAACATGTCAAACCAAAATTTTTCGGATCTACGACATGGGAGCAAGGTAGCAGTCACGGACTAATATTAAATGAAAATTAAGGGATCACTCCACCAGTTCCAGGTTGGAGTCTTACATGCGACAATAAATATGTCTGCTCAAAGCCGAACTCTGGAAATAAATACCGTATTTTCCGGTTTTCAAGATGCTGCGGCTTAGAAGACGTACCCTAATATTGGAAAGAAATTTCAAAGAAAAAAGTCATTCTCATACAACACATTCATCATGCGTCCCTCACATACTGCACCACGTATTGTTTACATTAAGCACCCGTTCGATTTTGTTTCTATGGCAATGACATACTAGTCAAGATCAGAAAGGCTTCCGCCACTGCTAGTAAACAGGGCTTGTTTAAACTTGTGGCTCGGCTCCAGGAAGGTTTATACTCTTGGAAATACTTATAACAGCTAAGTACTGAAGTTAAATCATATAAAAGGCTGAATTAGATATAGGGTAATGACTCAGCATACAAAAACACGTCCCTATCACTCAAGCCACTTATTTTTCAGGGTAATTTTTAAGAAAAAAGGGCGTCTTGTAAGCCGGAGAATACGGTATCTACTTTATTTGTTGCGAAATCTGCCGTAGCAAACGATATGGAAAAAATGCTTCTACCTATAATAGGTATGTGCTATCAATAACGTTTGCATGAATTTCTAACATATTTTCAATGCATATCAATAGTAAAAACCGTTGACCATATGTTAGTAAGTATATTTAATTACTTTTTTTCAAAAGTAAATAGATTAGCAATTTATTTATCGTATACATATTAAGAACTATTTGATGTCAATCGTTTTACGTTAATTTCTTTCCGAAGACAATTATGTTCTTTCTGTTTTTCAACTAGAATCGCATATAAATCTAATACATAAATTTTCTTAAAAAGATTTAGGTAAAGATTTTGCAAAGTTATTTTTTACCATTAAAGCTATTTAATTTTCACTATTGACTGATATGTCTATTCTCCTGTTGTGGGTTAATTAACCTTTTCAAGTCCACACTCGTGCAATTACAGCAACAATATTATTGTTCGTTTTATTTGACATATCTACATGACTTTGAATTAGAAAAATAATATTCTTGAATATATTATTATAAATATAGCAATGAGACACTATGTCCGCTTTATCCCATATCAATGCGTTTTTGCGACAATTATGTCCCACGGGACATGGTGAATACATCTGTGGGACATATATATCTCTGGGGACTCAAAAGGATTTTAAAGCCAGAAAATATTTTTAGGTTGTAAGAATTTTTTGAAGACAATAACGATTTACTGGTAGATAGTTGATGGCAGGGTAAGAAAAATTGGGTTCATGCCTTTTCCCAAGAGTATTTGCATGTGAGTGAATATAACGATCCTGATTGGAATTGGAACTTGGCTCTCTGATTTCCAATTTCGAGCCATTATCTATTAGACCACGCATAGGCACCTCGGCGTGGTGTAATGGTTAGGAAGTTTGTCTTGCCAGAACAATTGCGACTGAGTAGGAGGTTCGATCCTCTCTAGGTGTCCCATACCTTTGGCCTTGTGCCAAGTCTAAGCTACCCTTAGAAAATCATCATTAGACCATGTGCACATCCAGCACCTAGAATACCTAAGGGGTCAGCCGTCTAGGTAAGGAGCAGATTTAACTTTGCTTAACTTCAGTAATCGTACGAGAACTGATATTTCAACGCGATATGGCCTTAAGCCTAATTTATTTGCGAGAGAAAATTGATTAAAAAGAAAGTTTTGAAACAGAGGAAAAACATTGGCAAATTCTTTTTCCGAGAAATATTCGCTTGAAGTACCATGCTTGATAGAAAAGGAATATGATTATTATTTGATTTACTTATCGCTATCTTTGTATCAAAATGAAGGAAATTGTTTACGTATCTAAGAAAGAGTAGCCATGGTGTAGATTATGTGTTCTGTAATCAGCTAATCCTACGAGATAACATGTCTGATGTAGTTGTAAGCAGTTTTTCTGCAATGCCCGAACCTCCTTTTTTCTGTGTAGGGCAATACTCGTTGCACTGGCGACGCTAGGTGGCAGTGGTTTTGTCATAACAACTGAGAAAAGTTCCAAGATATTCTTTTATGAAGGCTCAAGATGAAAAAATATCCAAGAAGAGAGAACAATAAAAATAACTAGAAAAATATACCGTGAAGAAACTTACAGGTGAAAATCTCATAATGATGTAAACACATATGCCGCCATTTTTAATGGCATAGTTAAACTACTATGAATATAAAACGAAACTAGTTAGAAATTGGGGGGATCGATTTATATCGTAATTGAGTAATAAATTGATCTCCCATCTCTTTGCATAGTAATGTAATAATTGAAATATATATATTTACAGTCTCATATATGAAAAACTAATAATAATAATAAGGTCTTAGCAAAATGTAACATAAACTAATATGAATGGATGCTTCTACCGGATATAAAGTGGGGGATCTGTTTTATAGGTAGGTTCACCTAACGTTCGGTTCACACCACACTTTCGGCAATAATAATTTTTTTTTTATATAGGCCACTGTGCGATGAAAGACTTCAACTTCTGTAAGCAGTTGTAATAAAAGAGAAGAAACCAACATTAAAAAAGATATTTCTCCATAAGGGACACGTATATCGAAGTTTTTTTTAAAAAAACACATACATAAAAATGTCAGTTTGACCGTTTATATGACGTCACCTTAAAAGACTTGAAATTGGTTTCATCAAATGTGAGAAGCGTGGAATACAGTTGCGTAAATAGACACTTGAAAATAATCCTTGAAAACGAATTACAACAGAACCAATGTCTAGATGCAATATAATGTGTTGTGACTAGTTTGAAATGTAATTTTGTTGAGTGTCGGTTGGTTCGTTTTAATGTAGATGGCCTCCAGTATCTGAAGCGATTTTTGCGCCGCTATGGTAACCACTCCTTATCCTTGTCACAATTTCAAGGAAGAATACTGAAATATATGGAGGTTCGATTCGGAGAAGCACATATTTTCTATAAAATTTCCCGACCATTCAGGCTGGTAAATGTAATTAACACTGATTTAGAAAACAGAGCATTTAATTAAATCAAATTCTATTTATAAAAAATAACGTATAAACAAAAAATATATTAAAATATTTATCGTACTTAATCCATTTCATAATATATATATATATATATATATATATATATATATATATATATGTATGTATGTATGTATGTGTGTGTGTATGTCGGATGATATGATATATAGATTTCTATATATCAGTGCTAGAAATACAGATGACTAAGTGGATAAAATTCTGCATGATGATTTTCGTACTCCAGAAGGAATTCATCTGACGATAGTAATGATTTTGTAGATGGAATTATAAATGTGTAGGAGTGGGGAGGGGGAGATATATATATAAGCGCAAGTATAAAATATGTACCTACAGGAAACGCTGAAGATGTTGGCATGATGAAAATTTCAATTTTTAAATTTAATTTTTTTAGACGTGTCTAGCCGACTTCCTTGTATTTTGGTACTTTTTTTTTTGTATCGCTTTTATTATTAAGTATTCCATATTGTGAAAAGAGAAGATCTGATGCTTCATTGAATATGACAGACAAGGAAAAAAAATTGTAAGTATTTTATTTAAAAAGTCTTTATTTTGTCTGTGTGTCTTTACACTCTTTGTTGTTTCTGGGACTAATAGTCTGTAGAAACAAACATTCCAATATTTATGAAATTACTACACTGCAGTATAGGAAACGAAACAAAGTATCAGAGCAAAGAAAATGGACCTTCCCATCTTGGCTATAAAAGGGTTAAGATATTAAGATATAATCACAAGAGTAATTTCTAATCCAGAGCGACTTAAAAGAAACGATATGTCGCCGCTAGAAAGGTTCAACGTAGTGCAATGGTTAGCAAGCTTGTTCAAATATGACGGAGTAGTGAGTTCGATCATCAAGTACGCAGTGCTTATTAAATCTCTATAAGGACGCTGGAAAATCTGAATAAAAAAAATTGCATAATTTCCCTTGTTCCTTACATTTAAGAATTTCAGCTCAAATCCACTATATACCAAAGTTTGGTCACTAGCACGCAAGGGATTGCAGAGAGTTGGAGCTAGAGCAAAGAGGAGTGATAGAGGAAAGGATGAAGAGAAGGATAGGGGAAAGGATGAAGAGGAGTGATAGGGGAAAGGATGAAGAGGAGTGATAGGGGAAAGGATGAAGAGAATGATAGGGGAAAGGATGAAGAGGAGTGATAGAGGAAAGTATGAAGAGAAGGATAGAGGAAAGGATGAAGAGGAGTGATAGAGGAAAGTATGAAGAGCAGGATAGGGAAAAGGATGAAGAGGAGTGATAGGGGAAAGGATGAAGAGAAGGATAGGGAAAAGGATGAAGAGGAGTGATTGGGGAAAGGATGAAAAAAATCAAGTGCGTTGTAATTGTTAACCACCTTGTCTTGTTTATATAAATTACGACAGAGTAGTAAGTGCGATCCTCACTATGTACTCTAAGCTTTCGACCATTTGTCGAATCTAAAATCGATATATACCAAAATCTTAACGAAATATATTGCCGATTATTGATTTTTACAGATAGTTTGCTTCGTCTTGAATGACTGAAAACATACCGGACTTTGTTAATACTTAAAACCAATTAACACAATTATCTTTAAGAGAGATAATAATTCGAATAGTTAATCTCTTAATTATAAAGCCCAGTTAATTGATGAGTTTTAAACCAGCTAATGTAACCTTAAAAAAAAACTCTCAAATATTTAATACAATAAAATAGGATAAAATGATTCATTTGAAACATATGTTATCGATGAAAGTTTTTTGAACAAACCAATCTTTCAGCAATATGATATTGTAAAATCAAATTGAGAGAAACATGTCTCATTTATTCCTAAGTATTTCTGCCATAGAGCCAGCAATGAATTCTCTTCGAAGTATTGCTATCACGTAGAGACATGAAGGTTTATACGTGGTAACACAGATCGGTGTCAGAAGGATTGACTGTGCTTAGTTTCGTTTGGCAGAAAGCCAAAGTATTGAATTGGTTTGCGAGGGGAGATTTGCTAATTGTTACCGCTACAGTCGATACCCGCACAACTCTAATGTATTATATAAAAATGCAAGGTTTGTTCGTTGTCATAATCGTCTTTTAAAGGAAAAGCTTTGAGTGGTGGGGGAGGAATAAAGAGAGAAGGAAAAAGTAAAGAACAATAAGAGAAATAGAAGAGAGAAAGCGAAGGCAGACTGTTGAAGAGAAAGAAAGAAAAATTGAATGAGAATGCAGATAAGAATGAAAAGTTAGGTAAATAAAAGCAACAGTGAGAGAGAGAGAGAAAGGGAGGGAGAGAGAATAAGGTTAAAGGTGGGCAAAAAGGAAAAAGAAAAAAAAGAATGAGAGATTAGAATAGAATGGTAAGTGAATGAATTGGTACTAAACAGAGAGAGGGAGAAAGGGAAAGAGACATACACAGACAAACAAATGGAAATTCAATGGAAGAGAGAGAGAAACGACTAAAGAAAGAGAAAGAAAGAAAGATGTAGAGACATTGAGATGTAGCGAGAGAATTAGAGAAAGAGAAGGGTAAGAAAAAGGACAGGGAGAGATAGAGAAACAGTCAGAGACAGACTGAGAGAGAAAGTCACAATGAGAGACATACCGAAAAAAAGATATAAAGAGAGAGGGAGAGAGAGAGAGAGAGAGTGAAGTAGAGTCATAGTGAGATAGAAAGATATAGAAAAACAGATAAATATGCAGAGAGAGAGAGAGAGAGAGAGAGAGAGAGAAAGGAGAGAGTTATAGAAAACGCAGAAAGCGACAGATGGAAAGAGAGAGAGAAATAGAGAGGGAATGTAGAAACAAAGAGGGAGATAGGCACAAAGACAAATATCTGGAGAGAGGCCCAGACTGAGAAACACAAAGAGAAACAGAGAAATAAACAGTAAGATAGAAGCAGTGAGAGAGAGAGAGAGAGAGAGAGAGAGAAAGACAGAGAGATTGAGAAAGACAGAGAGTGAGTGAGTGGGAACTAGGCATAAAGGAACAGATCGAAGCAGAGAGAGAGAGAGATAAGGTAAAACAGTGAGAGGAAACTCACAAAAAAGAAAACAAAGAAAGAGAGAGGGGAATGAAGAGAGGGAGAGAAAGGAGAGAGGGTGAGAAAAAACAGAAAGATCCAGAGACAGAAAGAGAGAAAGATAAGCAGAGACATAAAGGCGTGGGAGGGAGGGAGAGAGAGAGAGAGAGAGTCATTAGAGACAAATGAAAAATTGAAAGAGAGAGAGAAGATCGCATAATCACTGATAGAGATAGAGGGATAGAAAGAAAAGAAAAGGGAAAAAACGAGAGACACAGACAGACGAAAACAAAACAAAAAAAGGAAAGAGAGATTTAAATCAGGGAAGAGAAGTGGCTACCAATAATAGTCGAGTTATCAAGCTTAATTAAAGAGAAAGAGAGAAAGAAAGAGAAAGAGACCATTTTTTTTAAAAAAATAGGTCAGACTACGTCTCGCAATGTGACAACAAGAGCGACACACAGCAAATAAAACATGTTGCTTGCATAATGCATTCGAAGCTGTTGCTGTATTCACCGCACTAATGTCTGCTTCATCCATTTACGGTCATCTAAATCAACATCGTTATTTAATAAACAATCAAACCAGTTAATTAACTTATTATCTTTCTCTAACGACCAGTGTGAGTGGGTGGGTCTCTGTCTATTACAAGAGGAATTGGACGAGTGCATTCCTTGTCTCAGACTTCCTCGCTATCGAAATTGCAAAATTCTATCAAATGTGTACCTTTGTTAACCAAAAATCTTTGCGAGGACAAGAAAACAGAAAAAACTCCATGTCGGCAGAACCGTGATTCAAAAAAAAAAAAAAGCAAAGAAAAAAACGAAGGAAAATCAGAAGCAAACATAAAAACTTATACAAATAAAACACTTAATCGCCTATCCTTTACTTACGAGGCCAAATGACACAAGTTCGGTTTAACATAGAGCCCCAAGTAAGTTTGCATGTAGATTGCTGAAAAAAAACAACAAAAACTGGCCTTCCCAGACATCAGGACCTACTGCTCAAGATATCGTGTTTATGCAAATATGCCACCTAGGAGGCGTATACTCTGAAATTACACATATACATGCAAAAGTAGGACAGTAATGAAAAACAAAACTTACGCAAGTAAAAAAAAACTATAATGAATATATTATAATGAAAATTATGAAAATAAAAATATTAAAAATGAGTTTAATTAATTAAATGAAATCTAGTATTAAATAAATCCTAGAACTACTTGTCTTTTTAATCAAATTAGTCCAACCAAGGAAATAAAGCTATTTATAGACAAGGAGTTACTGGGTCTAAAAGAATTAGAAAACAGAAGCATTATTGAGGAGCGAGAAAAATAAAAGAGCAATCAGGAAGACAGTGAATAACGATTGACATTGCATTTAAATTTTTGAAGATCAAAGTTGACTTGGCAAGAAGCCAGAAGAGAGTTCCACAAGCGAGAAGTGCAAGTAAAGAAACTGTCAGCGTAGAACTTGCGGTTACATCTTGCGATTTCAACTGTAAATCGATGAGACCTTGTTGCTAATCTAGTACTGCGCTTAAATTCATAAAGTCTAGGTACCATATCAAAGAGATTATCCGAACAATTACCATGAAAGTATTTATAGAAAAGGCCCAGGAAAGCAAATTTTTTGCGGTGGGAAAGTGACTGAAATGGAAACGTCAGTTCAGGATGAATAATTATTATTATTATACTGAAAATACTGTATATCTACTTTTTCAACTCCCTGTATTTATAAGTAATACCAGGCCACACATGATCAGAACACAATAAGTAAATACATATGACAAATGTCAGTAATGCAAACAGAAAACAAAAAAAAAAAAAAAAACTTTTGGCCACGAGACCATGAGATTCTTACAAGAATTGAAATATTAATTTTATTAATAGATATAAAATAAATCTATTTTTTTCCTCTCAACATTTGACCTTAAAGACTCGTTTGCGGTGCAGGAAATACGTTATTGACGTGACCGGAAAAATAGAATCTAGTGGTTTTTAAATGTCGTTAGAAAACAAATATGCAAAACCTTTTGAATGTGTGATTGCGTAACGGTATTATAACGATATTTCAATCCTTGCGTAATTCAATATCGAATATAAATTTTATAGGGCAAAAAAATCACAAAGAATTTATAGTTATATTGTTAACACCATTGGCAGTCCTGGGTATGACGATAAACTACAACCAGCAGCAAGTTCTCTGATCGGGAAATTGGAGGTTTTGAGGAGAATGGAATCACCTCTTAATTGTTATTGTTACCAGGTCCACTCTGATCCGGGGTAGTAGCAACTGTTAGGGTCTCAGCTATGGGCAAATAATGAACTCACAAACGAAAATAAAACATTATGAAAGTATAAATAACCATTTTTATATAAAAAATACCATAACATTTATTTATAATAAAATTAACAACAATACCTATTTTTATATATATTTAGTTGAAGCTATATAATTGTGTTCAAAATATTTAGATTTCGGCATTAAATAACCCATAGAGGTGTTGATATGCGGCTAAACAAAATCAAGTTACAAACCAATAGCTCCAAGGTTAAATATTGATGAGTTCTATATTTGTCAAAAAATAAACATTAGTTGGTCTATTCATGACTCAAAATGTTTGGTTTGGTTATTTTTGTTTTATGGCATATCAACACCTTTATGGGTTATTTAATGGCAAATTGTAAATACATTGTACGCAATTGAATGGCTTCATCTACACATATTTTCTACATAAATTTATACTTTCAGAGTAAATGAATGTTATATATATATATATATATATATATATATATATATATATATATATATATATATATATATATATATATGGGAGGGGTTATAGTCCGACGAGAGTAAAAGTATATTTTAAAGAAAAGACAGAAGCCATAAACGTTTTTGATTATATTTTTAAAAAATATATATTATGCTTTATTTACCATAGTTTTGCTACATGCGTTTCCGGTTATGAAATTCATCAGGCAAAAAGTGGTTATTTCCACATATTATTAAAAGGAATGAATTTTCCTCATGTTTTCCGATGTTTAAAAATTATCTTTTGTGCGTAGTAGTTTGGATTGCAACTACACACAAATGACAAAGGTTAAACATCGGAAAAAATATATATATATATATATATATATATATATATATATATATATATATATATATATATATATATATATACGTACAGAACGAGAGAGAGACAGAGAGACAGAGAGAAAAGAGAGAGAGAGAGATATGTCTATTTTAGATGTTATATATTTTGGTATAATCCTGTTTTTTTAAGGTAGGATATTATGTTGATCTCAGAGTTTTAAAATAATGAAGGGTTGAGTGTTAGATCGTTATGTGATCATTTTGTGAGAAATTGTTGTACTTAATTATATCGGTGCTCAAGCTTGACGTGACCAGCCGATTGATCAGATCGGGCCTCTCCGAATACCCGTATAGCCCAAATAAGGATCAAAGAGGAGTGTTGTCTCTCACGTAACCACTTATACACCCGGGTCTTGGAGTGCTCAGCCGACCAGGATTCCGCCCACAGGCATTACGGGTCACCGCCCACGGAAAAAGGTGACCATATTGTGGATAAGGGAGTTTTACCACGCAGCATAGGTGCAGTCGGCGTATTCTAAAGCCCCAGCCAATAGAGTGATCTCAAAAGATATAAATTGGTTGAGTTTATACTTGAACCTATAGGTAAATATTGATTCGGTTTATACTTGTGTTAAAAGTTAAACATTAGGTGAGTTTATGTTCTGGGCTTATAAATATTGGTCCTGCTTATAGTTGAGTTAATGACTAAACATTGGCCTGGTTTATATTTGAGTCAAAGATAAACATTTTGCCGTGTTTATATTTGAGTCAAAATGTATAAATTGGTCGTCTCTAAAGTTGGGCTTGCAATCATCCACTTAGGCCATGAGTTGATACCTCTTCAAGGGATGCAGTTGGCGTGTTTCATGCCCTGCGGATAGGGCATAATCTGTGGTAGAGAGGTTTTCGGAAAGAATAAGCCTTTATAAGACACTTCTACTTAGTGTGAGACACATAATGAAGAAATGGGATTTGGAGAATTTGGCAATCGCAGGATATATTGAAGTCAAGAGAGACAATGGGAAACATTAACCCATATAACGAGCTTGTATAAATATGTGGCAGGACAAAGACTAGAAGGGATAATAATGGGATAAATATTGCTTAGAGGTACAAAGGATAGGATGTTGTGGAGAGCCAAAATCGTTCAGTTCCTGAAGAGACAGCATATAAAAGAAGAAGAAACGTATCTGCTTTTAAAGGTTAAATACTGTTACCAAATATTAGCGTTATTTATTTGTTCGTATTTATTTTCTATATATACCTCTCAGTCAGCAGACTGAGATAGATAGATAGATAGATAGATAGATAGATAGATAGATAGATAGATAGATAGATGAAGAATGAGATAGATGAAGATAGTGTGATAGATAGATAGATAGATAGATAGATAGATAGATAGATAGATAGATAGATAGATAAAGGATGCGATGGGCAACGTGTTGGTTGTTTTCGATTTTATCGACTACGCAGTATAGTAGGATTAGTTGGACGCCGTCTGTGAGAAAAAGAGTACCGTGATTAACAATTCATTCCGTCCAAAATTTGGAAACGGCATGCTGCTCTACTTGGCAGTCGTGTCGGAAGCTCCAATATAAACATTTCAGATTGTTTGGGTGTCAATCTGAGGACAATGCAGATGAATCGTAAAGAATTGAATGAATCTAATGGTGATTATGAAGGTACGGCAGCTCGGAAAACTCAATCTGATCATTCTGATAAGAAAAGAACACCAGAATTTGTTGTTGAGGGTTTCAAACGCAACACCGTGGCCTACATCATGTGACTTGAGGAGATAGTGCTGCCCTCGGTCAAGCGTGTGGCTGCTGGAAGATCCTATGTCTGGCAACAGGTTTCTGCACCCTGCCACAGAAGCAGGAAAACCTAGTCATGGCTGTCAGACAATTTCTGCGAGGAACATAACCGCTTAAATTTGATCACGTAACTTCCCAGACTGCAACCAGCTTGATTATTATGCGTGGGGCGCATTTGAGCAAGAGACTAACAAAACCTCTTGTAACACCAAAGATGAATTTAAGGCAAGGATTATAGAAGCATTCACCAACTTAAACAAGGAGAGCGTCCAGAAGAGATTCCGAAGTCGTCTGGAGGCCGTCGTTGAAGTGAATGACGATTTTATTGAATAAATTTACTCTTTAGTATTTCAAGTATTTTTGTGTAATTTTGGTAAATATATCCGTTAATTTTTGTAAATAAATTTGTCAGTGTTATTTTCATTTTTTCCGTAGTTTAGACGACAATTTATCTATTGCACCGACTAGACAGACAGACAGACAAATAGATAGATAGATAGACATGAGAAAACTTAATAAACAGACTGAAATATAACTTTAAGCCGATCGAATAGTCCTTTAGAAAGATTGATTTCATTTTGGTACAAAGAATCCATTAGTAGGCTAATCAGAATGAATCGAATTCATTGCCACAGTCAGTCAGTCTGTGAAAATAGCTTATTACCATTTGTTCTTTAGTCAGCATTCCTGTGACTGATATTATTATATAGATCCATAGTTAAATACGACCAGGTAGGGGTAGATTAGATTGAGACTTGTCCAGAGTAGTGAGGTACTCTGCTGATTGACCTCAGTATATTGACATGCTGGTCTTCGAGACGATCTATCTAACGGTCGCGCTACGGCAGCTCCCGGATTCGGATAGAAATAAAAGACGATCATTTGTTTCTGACTTCTGTTCAGAAGAATAAAGGCAGCGAGGGAAAGCTTTTCAAACGTATGTAAAAGAGCGATTACCGCTGATGTTATAATTGCTGTAAACTCTCCTAGTTAATTAAGCGCTTGTATTTCATTATCAAAAAACTCATCCTCGAGTACGCGCGAGAATCCAGAATATTTTTTTCTGCTGAAGTCATTTTACGAAACAATTTATACTATAAAATTAACAGTAAGAATAAGAACAAGAATAAGGAGAAAAAGTCATAATAATTCTGTGGGATTACACCATTTTTACAGACAGGAAGATTGACGCAAACAGGCTGGACATGAAAAACAAATTGCCTACTAATTGATATCGTTTGCCCAGCAGACTGTAACGTAGCAACCAAGAAATTTGAAAAATTATCGAAGTATACAGACCTGTAAATCGAAATAGAAAAATGTGAAAATTAAAAACAAGAATCGTACGAGTAGGTTGGAATGATAAAAAAACAAAACAACACATTAAAAAAAGAAATCCCTGAAAATCCAGGCTTAAGAGAAATACAAAAATTTGTCTTGATAAGTACAGACCACACACTAAAAGAACTTTGTCCATGTAACGCTAGTTATATTATGGTAGTTTGAAAAATAAATCATGAAATATAGCCATAACAACATACCATTACCTGCTTTAAGTTTTCCCGCAGACTTTCTATGTAGTGTGACAATAGCGAAAATCTAATAATAATAATAATAATAATAATAATAATAATAATAATAATAAAGAATCTTGTTAGGGAAATGAAGAAATGATGGAACATGAATGTAGAACAAATTATTGTCGTAATAGGTGCGCTTGGAACACCATCTAGAAAACTACTAAGAGTGAAGTGGAACTGAAAGCAAGATTGTAGACTTTCAGAAATTACCATCATTTACACTGCGGGGATTCCCTAAAACATTTTTCAGTTTTGAAGAGCCTTCTTGACAGCATGCCTTAGGTTATAAGACCAAATCTAATTGTCGTGTAGAAGAAAAACTCTCCCGAAATTTGACTGGGAGCAAACCGCTTAATATGCGGATAGATAATGAATTCAGTCAATACACAAATATAGAAAGTGGCATAAGACAAGGATGTGCCTTCTCACAAGTGAACATAGACAGGCTGCGCTAGAAATAATTTCACAAAACACAGTCCAGCAATCAATGCCGTATAGGAGAAACGATATTGCATGTCAGAGCAAAAAGAAGCAAAAAAGATTGCATTGCGCCAATGTTCCATATCGTATGTCCTTTTCTTTTAAATCAGATTCCCCAACAAATTGTTCTAAGAATTGGGAATCAAGATAATACTTCTAAAACACAAACTAGGATCTGGAATTGGAATGAAATCACTTATGGCACCTATACTGAATCCATCATAATAATTCAGGATATGGAATTAGTAAATACTAAACACTTCAAATACATCGGAGGATAGATCAGTTATAACAAATTTATTACAGAAGAAAAGGATATCAAATATGGAATAGTCTGCGTCAGAGGGAGTTTCGTCCAACAGCCCACATTGCTACAAAGCCAAAACATTAAACTGAAAACTCGAGTCATTTTCTTAAAAAGACTCATCGCATCGGGACTTTCATATGGATGTCATGCGTGGTGCCAAACCCATTCAAAAATATTTAAATGTCTGCTGTATACAACCGATTTTAAAGATCAGCCTTTAAAAAGGGCTTCGTTAGACAATTTGGACTGATGCTACAGATTCACAAAGAACTGTACCAAATAACAGAAACCAGATCGCTTGAGAACTACCAATTGTACCAATATTCTTTTTCCGATGTCCTTTTCATTTAAATATGATTCTCCAACAAAGTGTGCCAAGAAATGCGACTCAAGTTAAACTTTTTTAAACTATGGTCTGGAATGGGAAGGAAAGCAGTATTGGCCCTACACTGAATCCATGATAAACATTCGGGATGTGGAATTAGTCAATACTAAACACTTCAAATACCTCGGGTTATGGATCAGTTATAACAAATTAAATATGGAATAGGCTGCGTCAGAGGTAGTTTCACCCAACACCGCACATTGCTACAAAACCAAAACATTAACCTTGAAACGAATTGTGATTTAAATAGTCTAGTTAGATCGAGACTTCCATGTGGATGTCATGCACGGAGCCTAACCCGTTCAGAAATACCTAAACTGTCAGCTGTATACAACCACTTTCTCAGATCAGTGGTTAAAAATGGCTTTGCGCAAGTGAAGACTGTAAGTGTTGGCGAAATCATAATTGTTTCCAAATTGTGAACTGGCACTGCAGACTCACAAACAAAGGACTGTACCAGATAACAGAAACTACATCAATTGAGGGCTTTCAACAGCAGTAACAACTAAAATGGATATCCCATGTAACTCGAAAAGAAAATAAGGACATAATCAAGATGGTGACATCCCACCTAAATAAAAGGAAACCTCCCATCAGTATTGAAAAGAGTGATAACAACTACTGCACTTGAGAAAACTATTTCCCTGATAATTTGTTTTATAATAAAGATTTTATAAATTTCAACCGACAACATACTGGCTGCAAGGTTAATAAAATCCCTGTGTTTCCATTTATGGAAACGGTTAATTATTATTAGTATTACCAGCACAGCAAAGCGATCCTAAGAGAACTAGAAGTCCTATCAGGATTTATTATTGGCGGATATTCTTAAAAACATGCAATATACGACATGCATATGACCCAGTGTTGATAAAATACACAGAAAGGGAATCACAGAAGCTCGTAGAGGAGATAATAAGGGAAAATTAGAAAAAAAGAATTAAACATTAATTATAAGAAGATAGAATGTATGGTTGTCAGCAAGAGGAAAATCCCAAGATACGATCTATGAATTGGAGATACCAAAATCAACAAAGTACAAAAATTTAAATTTCTGAGTGTTTTAACAGAGGATTGAAAATGAGACACCCAAATACGAAGGCGAATTGGAATAGCGAAAGATGCCATCCTAAAGCTAAGTTATATATTAAGAAACAGGAAGTTTTCATTAGAAATAAAAAAAAATGATTGCTCAATTATTATGTAATATATTACCTGCTCTATGGCAGTAAATACTGGACAATGTCATTACAGTTAAAGATAAGACTTTATCCAAACGAAATGTGTTTCCACAAAAGAATGCTGAGAATACAATGAATTGAATATGTGAGCAACAAAGAAGTTTTAAGAATGAAAACAAAAAAAGACACTTATACTTAATATCAGAAAGAGTCAGTTGAAGTTTCGAGAACACATAATGAGGAAAGAGGGATTGGAAAATTTGACACTCCCAGGACATATTGAAATCAAGAGGGACAGAGGGAAAGATTAAGTTTATCTACATAACGAACTTGCGTAAATGGGTGGCAGAGCATGGACAGGGAAGGATAATAAAAAAGATAAACATAAATAAGAACTAAAAAAGATAGGAAGTTGTGTAGAAGCATGATCACCAACGACCTGAAGGGACACTCTCCATAGAAGAAGAGAAATTAAGGTAGAAACTCCAGAAAGAACCGAGGGTTGTCCAGGCTACATCGTTGTTGTGTGTCTAGGATAACTGAAGAATATTTTGGAAAGTTAAAAAGGAGATGATGATTGTACAGATGATGAATATCCATAATTTATTACCTTTAAGCAAAAACCGTAGGTGGGGCAAGATATAAGGCACTTGCTGCAAGATATAAACGCCAATTCGAATTTATTTGACATCACGGTTTACGTAATATATGCACATGCATACACACACGCAGACACAAAAAAAGAAGCACGTTTGGTATATATTGACTTAATTTTCAGTGTTTCTAGTTGACACACTCGCACACACAGACTTTGAGCTTTATATATTATACATGTGTGATACTAGTGGAAGCAATTGAAACACTTGAACAATAGCCACTTGATAGGAATGAACTTTTGGCCAGAGATTAAAAACTTTTATCCGTTTTATTTTCGTTTATTTGAGATCAGATCGTAAATCACAACAGTCAAATAACAAAACAATAAAATTGAAACGACGTTTTTAAATTAATATCGGAATCTAGAACGGAGGAGTTTTTCCTGTACTTTTGTAAACCTAATATTCAGCAAAATCTATGCCAAATTATAGATCGAGAATCATGACATTTAGAATATGAGGTTGTATCTGTACATCCGTAGACAGACATGTAGTTGCTTGAATTTTGATCTGGAACGTTCATTGTGTAACGAAGGAATGGATTAGCAGTACTGAAAAGTAAATAAATTATATTTAAAAATAAATACCTTTTTATTTTATACTAAAATTCAAGGCCAGAGTGGCACTCAAACTAGAACGTTCTGAATGAGGCGTGTGATATCAATGAAAGATGAGGTACTTGGAAATGAAGATTATGAGTTTGTGGAGACAAAAGATAAAGATTTGTCTTGAAGAGATTAAGATTTTAGTGCTCACGGAAACAACTAAGCGGTGGACAAAGCTGCACTTCTTATGAAAAAACTAATCTACGTGAGCGTTCTCGTTTATTTGGAACACGGCTGTAAGTTAACAAAAATACTTTTTGGGGGGATCTAAAACTGTTTCAGGTGATGAAGAAAAAATATGTCGCAAATCATTGTTGCAAAAACGAAAGTAAAGCATATATTATAGCTCTAGCCATTTCTCGTTATTTCTCGTTCTGATAATCTAACCAAGGTTCATTTATTGGTTTACTGATGTGAATTGGGTGATCACTATGAATTTATAAGTCCTACCTCTAGTGAAAGCTGGATATTTTCTTCACGCCTCAGGTGCCAGATAATGACGTACCTAGGGGAAGTACCAAAGGTTGGTTGAGGAATTGAGTAATTTAAGGGGTCGTGCGAATAAATATCTATGAAGTGTTTTCGAGGATTTTTCCAGATGACATTAACGGTTTTTCATTTCGTAATTTGGCTTCCCGAACAGATCCCAAATCACTTGATAATTATTCAAAACAAAGTGAAATTAACTTAAAGTAATACTGACAAACAGAAAAGGTTAGGCGTAATAGGGACTACATATTTGATAAATCCATGCCTTCTTTTCATAAAAGTCTATAAAAGCTGCAACAGATAATGATTATTGATAAATTTTTTTTTCTTGTTAGTCAAAACACCAATTTTGTCTAATAACATTTCAGGCGAGATCAAGGACAGTTACTATAAATACAAGAATATTGACAGTTGTTTTCAAATTTGTCAAAATTCGGACACAATTTTTAAAATGTTTATGAACAATTCCAGGCTGAATGTTTTTGTTTTGACATTCCACAAAACCATAATATTTGTTAAACAAGCGTATGTGAAATGTGGCTAAATCGCGCAATAATTTACAGTATTTCGTTGTTTTAAATTGTTCGATTCAATACATAAAATAAACTCCAGGATTTCTTTTATTTCTTTTATCATATTTGTCAGAAAAATAAAGTTGATTTTATTTCCCCATTTTATGATACAGCGTGCAGTAGAAAAACCACCCACATATAACACCAGAAATACCCCCCCATGGTAAATCATTATCCGTATGAAGATATTGGTAATAAGAGTAAGACATTAGTTAGATGAAGAAACAATTGCAACTAATGTCTTACCATTATGTAGGGA
>CAHIKZ030002673.1:180000-187500 GCA_903632075.3 Acanthosepion pharaonis
TTACTGACCCACAAAAAGCAAACTCGGTCACTGCTTATCTTGGTCAGTACTTATATTGGGTTTCTGACTTCACGCACACATACGCACAAGTGAAGAAGAGATACAAAGTCAAATATTTATTATGGGGATTATCTCTATAGGGTACTTTGTAGCGATTGCGGCTGACAAATGCACCCCACAGATCATTCTTACTGTAGTGCGAATCAAAAGATGAATATGAGACAATAGTTCTGAATTTTAACTTTTATTTTCTGTTATTTACATTTGTTTGATTCTGAACACAAACGTCTTCAGTGAAGAGTAAAAGCAAAGGATTTGGCATTACCATCTCAATACTTCTGGAGGGGACTATATATATATATATATATATATATATATATATATATATATATATATATATAATGTGTGTTTGTGTGTGTGTGGAAACTGATTTTCACAACCGGATATTGACAGTTTTCATACTAGCCTTTTGTCCACTTTTATGTTTATTTACACTAAATCTTTGATATTGAGTATTTTTACCCATAACGATAACATACCTTTACATAATCTATATAACTATGTTCGTATAATCTATCTATCTATCTATCTATCTATCTATCTATCTATCTATCTATACACACACACACACACACACACACACACACACACACACACACACACACATATATATATATATATATATATATATATATATATATATATATATTAAAAAGAAGAGAAGAGAGTTGCCGCAAACGTTTTTGGTTGTAATGTGGATTTATTTAGAAAAAATATTATTCGAGAAACCTTATTTAAGAAAATATGCAATCTTCAGTAGGATTGCCGGAGAGTTTATATTCTTCTTTAAGAATATGTCATATATAAACTACAATTCAAAAGATTGAGGTGACGCCTGGTAATTTTTAAAAATTAGCCCCAAAAGTAGTTCTCTTGTACTATAAGAGGAAATTATTATAGATGATTAAAAAAGTGAGACGTGATTTTTTATTAGAAATTTTATTATGACAAAAAGAAAAAAGAAAATTTATGATTACATTTTGCACCAATCAAAATATCCCCCTTTAGCCATAATTACTATAGCACAAATTTTTGGCATTCGTTGAAAAGTTTCTCAAAGTATAAGCTTGATTATTTTTCAATGCCTCTAAGAACTCTTTTTCATTTTTTTAACTCTTCTATCAAGTCCATCCCTTGCTAATTCTGTGGGTCGCTTCACACATTTGAACTGTATAATAAATATATATATATATATATATATATTGTTGTAGCATATCTATGGACGATAATAGGTATGTCCCCTTTCACATAAATACAGTAGTAAATACTGTATGTTGGAGATTCGTCTCCGGCTATGCTGGTCAAACTCTCTGCCTCTGAGCAGAGAGGATCCCCAGAGGATCCCCAGATGTCAAAGGGTAAAGTCTTGTCTCGGGAAACAGCTACTCGACCTGTTTTATACTGGGTCAACGGAGAATTTTTGGCCGAGACTACGGGCTCGAATACCCCATATTGAATTCGGCATTGTGCTACATCTGACCGCGTGGGGAGGTTGGTAGATAACCTGCAGTTGGAGATTCGTCTCCAGCTGTGCTGGTCAAACTCTGTGTCTCCGAGCAGAGAGGATCCACAGAGGAGGCTATGTCGAAGGGCAAAGTTTCATCTCGGGAAACAGCTACCCGACCTTGTTTTATAATTGGCTTACAGGGAATTTTTGCCCGAACCTAAAGGCTCGGATTCCCTACATTAAATTCGACCTTGTGCCACATCTGAACGCGTGGGGCAGTTGGTAGATATATCCTGCAGTTGCAGATGAAGATTCGTCTCCTGCTTTGCTGGTCAAAATCTCTGCCTTCTGGGAGAGGAGATCCGCAGACGTGGCTATGTCGAAGGGCAGATTCTCGACTTCTCTCGGGAAACAACTATCCCATAAATTTTATTTGGGGTCTATGGATATTTTTAACCGAGCCTACGTGTATTGTTCTTGTCCTAAATAATATCGTTCATTACCAACCTTCGTGTGATTACTCTATTCATTAGCCTTCCCTCGGTTACAACATATATACGCGCACACACACACACACACACTGTTACATGCAATATATATATATATATATATATATATATATATATATATATATATTGTTGAAACTTGACTAATGCATGGAATAATAATGCAACACAAAATGTACTTAGAACAAAATGTATTGAAACAAGAAAGTGTACACAATATTTACATATAGTCTTTTGTATATTCCTGGTAAGACCGTTCCTGGAGAATGTGTTGACTGAGTGGCAGTCGGGCAGAGTCTCTGGTTGAATCTCTTGATTCCTCCCTCTCTTCCCGGTACCAACCATATTTATATGGTCGGTACTCCACTATGCAAATTAGGTGGATCCTACCACAACATATATATATATATATATATATATATATATGTGTGTGTGTGTGTGTGTATGTGTATGTGTGTGTGTGTCTGTCTGTGTGTGTGTGTGTGTGTGTGTGTGTCTGTCTGTCTATCTGTGTGTGTGTAGCGGGGTAATTCACATAACCCAGTGTAACAGTGACCATAACAATCAGGCCTTTCTTTTGCGTTTGTGGGTCAGTGTAAGATTATACAAACCTTGTGCAATTAGTCCCGGTATGACTATAAAGCAAGTGGGATGATAAAATTCCAGCGACAATTAATAGCCTCAACGAAGATTAGTGATGGTTTTGGTCACTGGAGCAGTGAGACTTGAATAACAGGGATCAAGACATCGGCCTCAATTTATCTTATCTGCCTGTTCAGCATTCCGTCAATGTTTAGCTATAGAACGCAAATTTATCTGTTTATCTATTTTTATCCCTGTCCTGTTGATCTAGAATACACCGATTGCATCCCCAACAAGCCGATAAAGAAAAAAACTTACAAACAGGGCCACTTACCTAGTGAATACATACAGATTCAAATTTAAACGACCAATATTAACATACCTGGAAATCAATAAATGCTTATAGACTCACAAATAAACGACAAATATTTGCATATCCGGAAATTAAGTAAATGCTTATAGACTTATATATAAACGACTAATATTTACCTTGGTTTTCCCCAAGGCTCTATCTTGGGTCCTACACTGTTCCTGATCTTCTTGACCAATGACTTCTCAAATGTAATCAGTTCTAAAGTAGGCATTTACGCGGACGACACTCATCTTTTAATCCTGTCTCAATAGTAAATCTGGTATCGTTGACAAAACTAACCTGGCCACTGATCTCGAAAAGGACCTCTAATCTGTGGTTGACTGGGAGAGGAAAAAGCAAATATTTAATGCCTCAAAATTTTGAAACTTTTATTTACGAGAAAATGAAAAGAGAACCCAAAAAGCCTTCTATCAGAATGGCTGATACCCAACTTCATGAGATCGCCTCGCTGCGCCTGCTTTGTCTCGCACTGTCCACTGCGTTGAGGTGGATCAAATACATTGAAACAATAGCTTCATCTACCGCAGGCAAAGTTGGTTCTCTGTGTCGTTCCAGAAAGTTTTTCTCGTCTGAGTCCATCCTTTAAATCTATAAATCAATCATTCGCCCTTGCATGGAATATTGCTGTCATATATGGTCTGGTGTCCCCGCTGTACGGCTCGAGGTCCTCGACAAAATCCAGTGATGGATATGCAATGTGATAGGCCCTGATCTGGCATCTCGTCTACAGTCACATTTTCACAGACGTGCAGTGGCTTCCCTCTGTCTCTTCTACAAGTATTTTCATGGCAATTGTTCTGACGAGCTACTTTCGCTTGTTCCCAGACTGCAAGCATTTAAGCGAGCTACTAGGTTGGCATCTCAGTCCCACCCATTCACTGACGAAACAGTTTCTATGTTTCTAACAAAGTTTTTCTGTCTCTTAATACTCTGCTTAGTTTTTGGAAGGATCTTTGGCCATCCCAATGCGCCTTCGGTTTTCTGTGTCGCACTTTCTGTTCACTGTTAAAACACTTCTCAGATATTTAAGTTTTTATACTTATTTGATTTTAGCATCTCCGATTCGTAATTTGCATTTTAGGATTATCCTTTTGCTATTAACCATGCACTCTCCCTTGCTGCAGTTTATGTTTAGTCCTTTCTCCTTCACTACTTTTTGTAGAAGCTTTTGTAGTTTTCTTTCAGTGTCTACTATCAACACTGTGTCATCTGCATATTTTATATTGTTAAGAATTGCCTCGCTGTATAGGTTGATTAAATTCGGTGAGAAGACACCCCTTTCTAGTTTTGTGTATCTGTCCGATTCATTTTCTATTCCTACGCAGGCGGTTTGCTGCCAGTGCAGGTTCTTGATTATTGTAATGTCCTTCCCAAATATGTCCAGGTTGCTGGGCAATTATAACTCATCTTTTTTGGCGTACTTTATCAAATGCCTTTGTGCAGTCTATAAAGCACAGGTCCACTGTACTACTCCGAAACAGTACTCCACCTCGTTACTGTTTCCTTCTAAGTTGTGTTGGTTGACTATTTCAAAACTCTTGTCCAAACATCGTCTATCCAATTTAGGCATGAATTTATCATTAAATTACTACTGAGAAATCACTTTTCATGTATCGCTTCACTCAACTTACACATGTCTTAATGATGTTTACATAAAGGCGCTAGATTGCTTACTTTTATGCCCTTAGACAATGTTCTTAATATTCTGCATCTTTTCTGTCCGTCGACATTTGCAACAGCAGCTTCTTGAAATATATTATTGTCTGTCAATCTACATTTCTCGCTTATCATTTTTCTCAAATCACATATTGTGACATTAATAATGTCAATTTCTTTTACTGTTATTTTTTTTATCATTTCACCCCAAGGTAATAACGTCACTCAGACGCAAAGGCTACGGTAAGTGAAAGAAAGGGTAAAGACTTTAGAATGAATCGCAATGAGTCAATTGCTTCGTCCATCGCAAGGAAAGTTGGCTCCCTTTGCCGCGCCAGAAAATTTTTCTCCCCGGAATCGATCTTTCAAATCTACAAATCAACCATTCGCCCTTGCATGAAGTATTGCTGCCATATATGGTCTGTAGCCCCTTCTGTTTGTCTCAAGGTCCTTGATAAAATCCATAGACGAATATGCAATGTAATTGGCCCTGATCTGGCATCTCGTCTGCAGTCGCTCTCATAGACGTGCCGTCGCCTCTCGCTGTCTTTTTTACAAATACTTTTATGGTAATTGCTCCGATAAACTGCTTTCGCTGGTTCCCAGACTTCATGAATTCAAGCATTCTACGAGGTTGGCATCTCGCTCTCATCCTTTCACTGTTAAATGTAGCCGTCTCTTCTACGCCAATAGCCTTATATCTCGCACCTCTCGCCTGTGGAACTCCCTTCCCTTTTCCTGTTTCCGTGATAGCTTTAATCTCCAACTATTCAAATGTAATGCCAATCGACATCTCCAGTTGCCTTGATCTATCCACTATCCTTCTCCTCATCCTTTTCCTCTAAAATTCCCTATCTGCTCTCTCCAAATCCTCCGTATGACCCCTTGCGTGCTAGTGGCTTCCCGCCTTTTTGGGGTGAATTACGTAAAAAAAAAAAAAATAAAGGCTTGGGCGGAGACGTTAGAAACATTGATTTGAAGTAAATTTTAGAAGGAACCAGAAACCCAGTCCTCAGCAGGAAACAAGGGATAAACCTGTACTCATATTCAAAAGACCGAAAAGTAGTTAAACCGGATGATAGATAAACCTATCTATTCCTAGCTTTCTAATGTTTTCAATGTCTTTCCTTTAGTTCTGTGATCTCTTTTCAACTCTTTAACAGTTTCCAAACTTGTTTTCCCTTAATTCCTCCATTAATGACATTAAAATAATCTTCTTCTTCTTCTTCTTCTTCTTCTTATTATTATTATTATTATTATTTGTACCGTTTCCCTTCAGGGCCTGGGCGTTCATGGCTCTCCACAATTACCCAATTTATTAAACCTGTAAGAGAACATATAATTCTGCCAGGATTTAAGTATCGGTGGGCACAGTCTTAACAATATAACAAATGCATATGATAAAGCGTTAATGACAGACGCAGAAAGGAAACTGCAAGACTTCCTAGACAACATAGTGAGTGTAAGACAGAAAATATGAATAACTATCAAAGATAAGAAGAGAGATTGTATGATTTTCAGAAAGAGGAACAACCCAAAATGCAAACTAAGAAATGAAGATTTCAACATCACACAAATACAGAACTTTAAATATCTGGGAATTGTTTTAACAGGGGTAGGGAAATGTTACACCAAATTCCGAAGCAGAGTGTTAAAAACGAAAATTTAATTAGAAAAAATGCTGAACTGTTATGTATTCATCTTGTATGGCAGTTAAAGCTGGACAACACTTCTAAAATCAAGAGAAGACTAGAGATATGAGAAGGATACTGAGAATAGTATGGGTGGAGCACATAAGCATAGAAAAGAAGTCTTAAAGAAAATGGAAACAAAAATTCACTTATCCTCAGAATCAGAAAAAGATGACTATGAAGCCAAGAAATTCAAAGACTAGCTCCATAAAAGAACAGAATTCAGCAATAATATTGACAAAATATGTTCTCATTTATGACAGCATAGGTAAACAAGTAAGATAATGAGTAATGTTGTATAATTTATTTTACTGTTGTAAAATAGAGGACGGGGGGTGGCTTGCTAGGCAAGGTAGAAAAGGTGAGTGAGAAGAAAGGAATAACTTTCAATTGTTAGAAGACAAAATGTATGATTTTCAGCAAGAGGAAGAGTCCAAGATGCAAACTAGGAATTGGAGATGCCAAAATCAAACAAGCACAGAAGTTCAAAATGTCTGGTAAGTATTTTAACAGAAGAAAATATGACACCGAAATCCAAAGCTGAATTAAAAGATGCCTTCTAAAAACTAAACAAAATACTAAGAAACATGGAAAAAATGATTAGAAATAAAACAAAAAAGAGCCCTGAACTCTTTTGGAATATCAATCTTCCAACATGGCAATGAATGCTCTGTGATTTCGTCAAAGATGAGTAGCCAGCTTGAGGCATCAGAGATGTGGTTCTACCAAAGGTTGCTGAGTGTAGAATAGACAAAGCATATCAGCAACTGGAAAGCAAGAAGGGCATCTCTAATTAGAATTCCAAAGGGACAATTGAAATTTCTAGGTCAAATGATTGGAGTGATTATATTGAATCAACTGCTAAGTCTACTATTAGATAATTTAAAATGCACCTTCGATTGAATCCACTGACGTAGAAAATGCTAAAGTTGTTCAGAGAGTTGGATTGATCCCGTTCAAAGCCTTTCTTCATTCCAAAGATATTCAAGCCCAGGAATTGCTTGATAAATCCCAAAAGAGGATCTGTGTGATTAACTCGAACTGACTGACTGTGATTGGGAAAAGCGTCCAAAAATTAAATACAGTTAATACCAATATGGTAGACAGTGTACTTTCTTGATTGGACGTTAAGACCACATTCTAGCAATGCACTGTTCGAACTATGGAATCGTACGATATCAAGAT
>CAHIKZ030002673.1:190000-192500 GCA_903632075.3 Acanthosepion pharaonis
TCGTTGTTAACCGATTAGCTTCTCAAAATAAATCGATCCACAGATGTTTAATTGTATAAAATCAAAACGGGCCAAGTTGATAGATATCTAATTGAAATGTATTCGTTGATAGATTGATAATGAATAGAAATACGGATAAAAAAGCCAACTGAACATAGATGTTTAGTCGGGACACATGGCTCAGTGGATAAACGCATCGGTTGGATGCAGTGGCTTGAGCCAAAGCATTCTGAGTTCAATACCTGGCTATTAACTGAGTTAAGAAGAGGCATGGCACGCGGAACAAGAACAATCTTTCTCCGCTGGACGAAATAAAGCATCCGGTTCGAAATTCCACTCACCTGAAGAAGGCCGGAGCGTGCAACGGCCGAAACATCGGGAATACGTCAACAAAGATGAGGACCACAGTCTTAACAATGTAAATAGTGTAAATAATTACAATAACTCATCACAAAAATAACGACAGACATTTCAGTTTTATCAATCGAATGAGATTGGGAAGTTTAATCAGACGCGCTTATCTAAATCCACACGGACAAGCTACAACACAGACCGAGATAAAACAATGTAATTCAGGATAGCAGAATGGTGTGGAGGATTGACTTAAACGTGAGGCACACGGCTGAGTTTAATAGCATGTTGGTTAGAGAGAAAAAGTTGTCGATTAAAGAATTTGTCAAATTGAAAATATTACGCAGTAATCAAGAAGAGAACATTTCTCATTAAAGAAGAAATCTTTTAAAGCACCGTCTAAAGTGCTTCGCTGCTGGAAGATGTTTTGCGCCATATAGGCATGACACCTTCGCTGGGAGTTCGATCTACATTGGGAGCTCCCGGCTTTACACTGGTCGCGTACCCTCAACAGAGTTGAGTAAATGCCCAACGGCCGTTCGGCAAATAAACGAAAAAGGAGTAGAAATGCATAGTCAGCATGAAGTGAAAGAAAAACGAATGTAATTTCTTTCAAAGAAATTTTGTTAGATAGGAAATAAAAAGAAAATTACAGAAAATAATAAAAAAAAATAGATTCAAACATAAAGGAGAATAAAGAATAAAGGAGAATGAAATTTATTTAAGCAAAGCCTAAAAAATAAACCAGGGCACGTGCCTTTCATATGTTTGCGCGTGTGTGAGAGAGACAGTTTATGTGTGTTTGTGCACGCGCATGTACATGTGTATTCATGAGTGCGTGTATGTGTATGCGTGCGTGTGTGTGTAAGCAATTACATTTTTATATTAGATATATTTTATTATTAAAAGCCGGTTGAGTCCAATTTCACTTTTAAAAACAAACTCAAACACTTGTATTTACTAAGTTTTACAATTCCGAAACTCTCTGTCTCTCTCTGTCTCTGTCTCTGTCTGTCTGTCTGTCTCTCTCTCTCTCTCTCTCTATATATATATATATATATATATATATATATAATAATTCTATATGAGAAGATTACTTAACTTTTTAAATATCAATTTTTATCCTGACAACGATGTTTCTTAGTAAATTTTCCAGTCTTCAGGGGTCGGGGTTTTGAACGGTATTTTCAATTTTGAAATTGAAAAAAATTGAAAAATTGGAAATACCATTTAAAATCCCTACCCCTGAAGACTGGACATTTTACCAAAAATATCGATGTCGGGATAAAATTGATATTTAAAAATTAAATAATTTTTTCATATAATATCATTAATGCTCTATTTTTAATATTATTTAATATTTTAATATTGGGCACTATATATAAAAATATCTGGTGTTTCTTAAATCTTAAACCTTATATCTATCTATCTATCTATCTATCTATCTATCTATATATATATATATATATATATATATATATATATATATGTGTGTGTGTGTGTGTGTGTGTGTGTGTGTGTATGTATGTATATATATATATATAAAGAAATTTTTCGGTTTATTCTGTTTGTCTTTTTTGGAAAAATCCATGTCAACAATATGGGATAATGATATCAATATGAAATTTTGAAAAATACAAAAGAAAAGGATGAACCAATAAAAAATTCTTATATATATATATATATATATATATATATATATATATATATATA
Source organism: Acanthosepion pharaonis (assembly GCA_903632075.3). Lineage (NCBI taxonomy): Eukaryota > Metazoa > Mollusca > Cephalopoda > Sepiida > Sepiidae > Acanthosepion > Acanthosepion pharaonis. The sequence continues at coordinate 192,065 of CAHIKZ030002673.1, forward strand.
TATATATATATATATATATATATATCCAATATGGGTCACTTTTGTGGAGTGATGGTCCGTAAGCAATACTATTCGACCATTGCTTTTGTAAACTGCTCGAACATTAATATATACCATAGACATGCTACACTGATTCAAATAAATTATCTGGTTTTTCTTCTTCAGTTTTTTTCGCGCGAGTAAATATAATGATAGCTATAAAGAATAAATTTGTTCCGAAAAGAAGACCAAAGAGTAAGAATTGATAAGAGTAGAAAACTAAAGACAGACGACATTGAAAGAAAACAATAAGTTTATATGAAAAATTAGTAATAATATTTGCAACGAATACTAAACACAGTGAGTTTCTTTTTTTCATCTGACTACACAAGGTTAAACTAAATATCACCAACATTTGCTTATAGTTAATTACTAAGCAAAACACAGAGTGACACAA
>CAHIKZ030002673.1:197500-200000 GCA_903632075.3 Acanthosepion pharaonis
TGGCGATTAATGAAGAAAAAGAAGCTGTAGAGAGCCATGAACGCATACGTTCTGAAGGAAGACGACATTTAATAAAGCTGTAATAAATAATTCTAACTCATACAACCTTAACTCTCACAGTTTGATACAACTAACAATTTTTTTAACAGTTTCTGATTTGGCGGAATATAGAGTCAGAACTGGCTATTGCAAATACTTTTATATACTTTTTATACTTTAATACTAAAGGGAAATTTCCCCCAGTTTTGGGTTAAATAGTAGGATAGACTGTATTTTCCATTTTTCCCTCCATTGTCTTTTCCAACCGTGTAGGACAATTCACAAATAATGAAGCAAGGGAATTTGTGGAGAGTCATGATCGCCTACCACCTGAAGGGACATGGCTTTAAAAAATGACTTGGTATCTTATGACAAATCATAGATAAACCGACCGATGGTATAATTTCTAACTTTACAGATATGTAAGCGTCTTCATTTTGTCAATGTCAATGGGGCGCACAAAATGTTTCGTGTTTATGTGGAGTATCCCCGAAACTCTACAAGAGAAAATATAATTCAAGCCTTCATGCCAATACAGTTTGTTTGCGTGTAGTAGCAGCGATTCTGCTGTCTGGAACTGATATTCCTAAGACAAAAGCGCTGAGATTTTACAAGCATTATTTCTTGCTTAAGTCAATAAATGCTGATTTTACAAAAATGTTACTGGTTATAGAAATCATAGTAGGTGAAATACTTGCTCAGAAATCTGAATGACCGAGGCAGCTGTTATACATTTGCTAAAGACAGATAGTAATTAATCTATCTATCTATCTATCTATCTATCTATCTATCTATCCAGTCTATTTATGTGTGTGTATCTATCCCATCTGACCATCTATTTTACTAATTTGTCCATATGTGTGTAATAATCCCAAGAGATTTTCCTCTATGTATTTATTTATTGTCTGTTTCCACGAGTTTATCTATGCCATCTGTTTTTTATTTATCTGTTCATATGTGTGTATCAATCCCAGTATCTATCTATCTATCTATCTATCTATCTATCTATCTATCTATCTATCTATCTATTAGTCTATGTATTTTACCAGTATGTTCATATATGTTTTTCAATCCCAGTACATTTCCTTCCTTCCTTCCTTCCTTCCTTCCTTCCTTCCTTCCTTCCTTCCTTCCTTCCTTCTATCTATCTATCTATCTATCTATCTATCTATCTATCTATCTATCTATCTATCTATCTATCTGATAAGTGTGTACAATAATAATAAGGTTTATTATGGTGACTACTTATTTTTTAATTATTAATTTAGGCTATGTATAATTATTAAAGTAGTTTTCCGGTCTCTGAAAGACTGATATGTATATATTAATTGTTATATTTCCTTATGGGTGTTTTCCGTTAAGTAACAGGATCATTCATCAGAATATTTTAATGCTCTAGGTGAGTATCTAATAGTTTGGTAGAAATATCTTGACCATGTGCTGTTATATATATATATTTCTACCGAGATTATCTTCGTGGGATGATTAATCGAGATAATAACGGCATAGTTAGAGATACAATTTTAAAATATACGCCGGGCGATCTCCTCACCTGAGACAGACACCTCTAATTCTCTTACATGAGGCCAAATTATAAGCTTTCATGAATTATGTGTGTAAAACTATTTGTTTCGGCATTTGGCCAAATTATGTTATTAGATTTATTTTACGTTAACAGACAGAGACAGAGACAGAGACAGAGACAGTGGGGAGAAAGAGAGAAAGTGAGAGAGAAAGAGAAAGCGAAAAAGTGAGACAGTGGGGAGAAAGATAGAGAGAGGGAGAAAGAGAGAACGGGAGAAAGAGAGAGAGAAAGAGACAGAGACAGTATCGAGAATGATAGAGAGGGAGAAAGAGAGAAAGTGTGAGAGGAATAGAAAGAGAGAGAGAAAGTGGGGAGAAAGAGAGATTAAGAAAGAGAGAAAGTGAGAGAGAAAGAGAAAGAGAGAGACAGAGAGAGACAGAGAGACAGAGAGAGAGAGAGAGACAGAGACAGAGAGACAGAGACAGAGTGGGGGAAAGAACTTCTGTAATCTCCGAACCAGATTTTTAAAAATTAATCAGCTTCGTAATGCAATGACAAAGAAAACTGTGACACAGTGGACCTGAAGGCGTATCGCAAGAGAAAAATATGTCTTCCATGAACTAAAAAAAAAAAAAAGTATTAAAACATAGGGATATTTTGTCAGAAGCAAAGAAAAGAGTGTTGAACTGCTATGTCATATATGTATTCTGGACAATTTCCTTAAAGTTGAAAAAAAGACTTGAAGCGATGATTATGTGCTTCTATAGACAGGAGGACAAAACATATAAGCAACGAGAAAGATGTAAACAGAAATAGCAACTAGAAAGACACTTTTATTAAATTCAGGAAAAAAAAACAAATTGAAATTTCTGAGACCGACGAGAAAGGACGGTATGGAAAATATAATACCTACAAGACGTAGAAGAGAGGGTAAAG
>CAHIKZ030002674.1:0-382500 GCA_903632075.3 Acanthosepion pharaonis
CATTCAACTTTGTTTCAAAATCATGGGCTGGGACAAAACTCAGAGAGGTTCTTCTTTTAGGAAGTGAGCAAGACTGTGAAGAATTCTTTTTGATCATCTTTTTAGACTGCTGATTCTGTTCCATTAAATTAGGCTGTAAAATTGAACTGGATCCATCTTGACATTGTGAAGCTACACACTGCTTAAACAAGCTTGGATCAGAGCTTTGACCTTTTTTTAAATGTGTTTTTAGCTCCTGTGGAATATCTGACAAGTCACTTTTTACAGAACCTGACAGTGTCTCCACATTTTCTTTGATATCTACTGGTTCCAAAGACAGAACCTCATTGTCAAACTCTAGATCTAATGTATTATTACAGTCCTTTAAAATTTCTGATATTTCCAAAGAAAAATCTTGAGATATAAATCTATATTTAAATTCTGATTTATATTGTGACTCTGAAAAGACCTGCATTTTATTGACATTTTCCCCATCTATAGTACCATCTCGAACGAAGTTACTACCACCAGTCTTACTATCAGTTGCCAAAATGGTGTTCCCTGGGTTATTATTTTGAATGGAATTAGAGTAGCAATTAAGATTTGACTTTGCAGGACTTTGATTACTATCAAGTATTTTATTACTGGAGGAAGCACAGTTAAATCCTTGGCCCTCTACATTCACATTTCTTTCAGAGTTCACTCTCATACTCATCCCATACTCAGATTTTACTTGTATATGAATTTCAGACCTTACCTCATCTTCAAATGCTCTGCTATCAGAACCAATTAATGTTTGGTTTAAACAACTCAAATTGTTGTTGTTTGTGTCTAAATTGCCAGATGAAGGAGGAGAAACCCTAGCAGTGTTTAAACCAGATGCTGCAGATATAGTGTTTGTAGAACAATTACAGTCTTTTTGGTCCTGTGAATTCTTACACTTATAATCTAATAATGACTGTTCCAGTTCAAAAGGTATTTCTTCATCAACTGGTGAACCATCAAAACTCAGGAGTTCATCAGAATCCAAGTCATCACTTAAAGAAACTGGAATAATTTGGCTAGGATCCACCTTGACATTTTGAAACCTGGCTTCTGCAGGCTTTAATCCTATGACAGAATCATCAAGAAGCTCAGTGATGTTAATATTGCTCATGTGTTTACCGCTGCAGGACTGTTCATCTGACCGTACTAACCTTTCTGACAGGTCATGAACTGTTGGTATCTTGCAGTTACCAGAAAGTAGAGTGGATACTGGTTTTGTATCCATAATTATTTTCCAACAACAAATTATTTGATTTCAGAAATAAATTATTTTTTATACTTGTTATTCACAATAAACAATATTATACACACACACACACACACAAAAAGAATATTTGTAATTATATTTTTACATCTAATTTTAAGTATAGTTGAGGAAAAAAAATTGTTTTCCTTTGCCAAGGATATTTGATGAAAAAATATATTTGGTTACTCAAATAGTAACAGTAGAAGTATCAAGGCTGAAGAAATCAAATTTTTAGCCAATCAAATCTATCAAAGTTATTCACTGCAGATATGTCCACTGTGAGCAGTTGCATTAAAATCCAAACAAAGCCAAGAAGAGTTTTGTACAGTTGTGGCATAAATGGGAAGTCACCTGAAATTAGAAAAGAAATTCATACAAAATTGTAATAAATAAATAAATAATGTACAAGTTTTAAAATTGTTGAATATTTTTAAAGACAATACAAAATACTATTCAAAAGTTTGGGAAATTGTCTGAGCAATCAATTTCTGATCCCTATTTTTCAAGTTTTGCCAGAAATTTTACGCATCTTTTGAAATCATTCAACCAGAGAATAAGGAATATCTTTCTATCCATTTAAAGTAAGGAAGCCATTTTGTATTTTGTTTTTGGATAGCACTTATATTTTTTTTTTTACTGAACATCAGTTTTAGAAGGTGTCCAAATTTCAAGCCTTCCAATCAGCCACATCAAATAATGAACAGTGCCCTTCAACACTGAGGCCTGTAGGTTTAGGGCAGGTCTGCATGAGATTTTGAATGCCTACAAATAACTGTAGGATAGAAAATGCATGAGAATAAACAGTTAAGTATACTATAGCAGGCTTTCGAAAAATAACAAATACCAGTAACAACTAATGACCACTGTAAAATAACCTTTGACAGATTTTCTTACAATCATCTAAACTGCTTGAAAACCAAACAGTAGATTTATCCCTGAAGTTGAAGTACTAACGAACCACACAGCATGAAGATTCTCAGAGATGTTCCAGGTTATAAAGATCCATTGTATAACCTTTATATAAAAAAATAGAATCCTATATGAATTTTATTAAAAAATTTTCTCAACTCTTCTATATGAAGCAAAAATGTTTTTTTTTTAATGAGACATACAAAAGAAATAGACAGTTCAATTTTAGAGAACTGAAATTTAAAATTAAAATATGTAATTAAACAAACCATCTTACTATATTGAAAAACAGTTGAAATTTCCTCTTAATATGATTTTACCACCAAATCAAAATGGAATTTTTACTGTCACAATGAATGAATAAGAATAAAATTTGGGGACACCTGACCAGATCAAACAGTAATCATCCAATCAGTTTTTGATGATTACTGGAGCAAAAGACAGAGCTTTAGGGAGCGGGATTTTAAATTTTGAAGCACCAATAGAATTTTGTTGAAGAGGCACGACAGGGCTGATTTTTTTTTTTTTTTTTTTTGTTGAACATTTTATAAAGTTTTGACTAATTTAACACAAAAGCTATGATTTAAGTTTTATTCAACAACGTGGCAGGAATAGTTTATCTATTCATTACACGGGTTGTAAAAATACATACATTTTTGGATGGAAAGGCCGTTATCAAAAGGGTTTAGTCAAACTGAGGTCGATATCTGCAACTCAAAATGACTAATTTTTCCTTAAAATTTGAAACTAAACTTTTAATGAAAAATAATTTTGCTTCTTTAATAATGTCAGAAAAAGATTTGTCACATGTTGTAGGGCATTAAATTTTAGATTTTTTGATTTATTTTCATCATGTATTTGATAATAATCATCAGTTTAAAATATTTGAATATTCTATAGAGAATGATACATAGAACAGTTATTAAATAATAAACATTTAAAAACATTAGGTTGTAAAAAAAATTCAATTTATTTAACTAAAATGCTTAATTTAAAATTTAAGTTTTAATCTCCATTTCAGTAAAAATTTGGTTTTGAAAGTTTGCTATTTTTTCGAAATTCCAATTTTTTTAACAACCTTTTCAATGTTTTTTTTTAGAAAAAAATTTAAAATTGGAAAATTTGCAAACAACAAGAGTTTCAAGATTAAGACAAATATTTATTTCCTAAACATTTTAATAGTATTATCCAGTTGAATTTTTTTTATATAATATGGTTGAATGCCTAATATTCTTCCCAAGGAATATGATTTAATATGTCTTTTTAATAATGATAAATTTAATAAAATTATTAGAAACATTATTATAAATTCTTCTCTTTTTTTTATAGTATAAACATTCTTGCATTCTTCTTGCCAAACTTCTTGACAACTAAGTCTACAAAATAAATTTTCAAAATCCTTTTCGTTAAGGTTTACTTTTGTCCTTTAATATTCTCAGTTACAAGAATATATTTGTATTTTCTTTATATTGGTGACCTCGTGTATAAAAGTTTTATAACTTTTACATCCATTATTTAAAATAATGGATATTAAATAATCTGGAAAAAAATTTTTTCATGTAGAGATAGGAAGCCATATAAGTCTTTAAAATTTAATGGTAATTTATGCTAAAAAAATTAAAATTTTTTTGTACTTATTCCAAAGAATATATGGGGGTTTTTACATTTAGATTTCACCTGTGTATAAAATCCAATTAGAATAAAATGCGTTAAAAATATATCTTCAAATTAAAAATAGTCTAATTTTCGTCAACAATACAATATTCCTCACCAATAGTCCCTTATAGTGGATTTAGCAACTTCTACTTATTATAAAAAACGCAGATTGTGTGTGTGTGTGTTTGTGTGTGTGTGTGTGTGTGTGTTTGTGTATGGAATCCATCTTACATTTTTAAATTTACAAAACTTCACAGGAAATAAAATTAGGTGGTGGTTTTAATCGAAATGGGAAATTATTGGATCAAAATCAATTGAAAACAAAACATGACACATCATTTTTTCAAAAAACTTTTTCAAAATCAGTAATAAATTAAAAAATTATTATTAAAAAATTTTGTGTTAATAAAATTATTATTGAAGATTGTTTTTACATTTTTTACCGAAATTTTTTAATCTTCACAGGAAAAAAAAAAATAGGTGGTTTTTTGGCAAAAAAATCAATTTTCAATCTTTTATTTTAATTTTTTTAAGGAAAATCAATTTGTTCTGCTGATTAATAACATCTATGAGAATGAAAGGGGACACTCAGATCATGGGGTTTGTAATATTGTGTGTTCCTTTAAATATGGGATCAGATTTCTTATTTTTCAGCCAATAAAACAAAGCTTTTTTTTTTTTTTTGGCAGGTAGTGTTCTTATTGTCTTGCCACTTTTTCTTTATTTTAACATTAAGAATGCTTTAAAATTCCATTTACAAGACAATTGTTTATAATAAAATTCTAATTCTATTTCGGGGACTCTCATAACGATTGAAAACAATGTTTTTTTTGAGTTTGCTTGACCAATTCGTAAAAAAAAAAAAAAACAAAAGACATGCGTGTCAACATAGCTAAAAATAATAATTCAATAATCTCTACTGATTGTACCAGAATCAAACATCGGATAATTTTTTTTATCTTTAGGGAAAGATAATGAAATTTAAACATTTACAAGTCTAACTAAAAATAATAACAAGAACGTGGAAACTACTTTAAATACACATGGTGTCCAATATTTTTTTACTGTATTAAGAAATAAGTAAAAATCATAAATGAAAAAGATAGATTATTAAAAAGAAAGGCTACTAAATGAATAAGATTTTTAGATCATAATTAATAAACCCAAATAAAGTTAATATTTTTGTATTAGAAACAATGAGTGGAAAATATATTCAAATCAAAATTCTAATTATGAATGTTTTAAGCAAAATATGCAATTTTTTTACTGTATTCAATTTTTAAAAATCAAGTTAAATTGTAAAATTAAAAGATTACAGAAAGGCTACCTACATTTTTCAACCGATTTCAAAAAAAATTTTTAACAAAAAAAAATAGGTAGTGGATTTTATTATTAAGATTATTATTTTTTTTTTATTTTTACATTCAGAATGCTTTAAAATTCCATTTACAAGACAATTGTTTATAATAAAATTTTATTATTTAAAAATACTCATAAATAAATTGAAAACAATGTTTTGTTTTGTTTGAAAATGACAAAAAAAAAAAAAAAAAAATTAAGATTAAATTCCAACTTTAAACAAAATTTTTCAATTTTATTTTTTCAGTTTTTAAGATGGTAAATATTTTGACAAAATAAATTGTTATTTTTAATGGCATTTTGAATATTTGACTGGTTTATTTATCGTTATACTGGTTTGGCAAATTGTAAATATGATTTTAAAATGTAAAACCGCTGAATTTTTTTTTTTGATAAGGCAAAAATTTAAAATTAAATGAATAACAAAAATTGTGAACAAACTTTTAGCAACATTTATCAGAATTATATTTAAAGATATTTTTGAAATGAAATATTTTTTAAATGAAATTTGATAATTAAATTATAGTGTTTTTTAAATAGCATAAGTTTCAATTATAAAATAAAAATTTTTTTTTTCAAAAACATAAATAAAAAAAAAAAAAAAATTTAAAAAAATAAAAATGTCAATATTAAAGTTTTTTATGGTCGAACATAATAGAAAATTTTTTCATTAAAACATTTTATTTGTTAAATATTTTCAATTATCTTAAAAGTCTTACCAGAGATCACAGATAAAAAAAATTATTTTTACTGGTATGTGTATATTGGTGTGTTGTTTTCATTTTGAAATATAAAATAAAATGCAAATTTTTTTTGTCATATTTAAATTTCTTGACTTCATATTTCTGTTTTAAATAGTTCAAAAATAATTATGTGATTAAAATTCAAATTAAAAAAAAGTTCAAAATTATTTTGATTTTTTTTTTTTTTGAAAATTTTGTTTTCAGGACAAAATTAACAATTGTTTTAAATTTGAAAAGTTTTTTTTTTGAAAGCATTAAATTTGAATGAAGTTATTAAAAAGAAATAAATTTAGTTATAAATTTAATTGGTAAATAAAGGATGAAAAATAGAAGATAAAATTCAATCTTTTTTTTTTTAGAATAATGGTAGATCAATTGAAAAAATGAAAAAGAATTTTTTATTAAAATTAGAAATTTTTCAAATTTCTTTTATATGATGAGGTCATATATGATTCCTTTGACAAAATTCTGTTTTCAACCTGCAAAGATCAAACAACCTTATGACAACAGATTATACAGGTTTTACACTTATTAGAATTTTTATATATAGAATAGTTTTATATTTTTTGTTACAATTTTATTATTTTTTAAAACAAGGAACTAAATAAAAATATTAGGAAAAAATATGAAACCCCTTTAATAAAAATATAGTTTGATATATATGTTATATTATATATATAAAAAAAGCTATAAAAGATTAAATAAAAATGCCATATATAAATTTGAAAATTTAAAAATAATATATTTATTGGTAAAAAAAAATTTTTTTTCTAAAGAAAATTTTTATATAAAAGTTTTTTAATATGTAAAACACATAATTATCTTTGATGTCACTTTTAAATCAAGGTATAATTATTTTTGAAGGAGCAATATTTTCAATAAAATAAAAAATGTTTTATAAAAAAAAAAATTTATATCCAAAATCAATAAAAAACTTAGTTCTTTAAAATATATAATTTATTTGAAATATTTATATTTAAATTATATATATTTAAAAATATATCCACTATAGAAATGTAAAAAAATTAAAAAAAAAAATTTTTTATTGTATATTTTTTTTAAAAACTTAAAATGCAATAATATTTTTGCCTTCATTAAAAATATCATGGGTTTATATATTATATAAATATATATATTTTGAACCAGAAATATATATAAAAAAAAAAATTTCTTAATTTCACTACATCATTTTGACTTTTTCTTTTACATCAATTTTAAAATAACCTTTTTTTTTATCATTTCTTTAAATTATGTTTTAATTTTTTGTTTTCAATATTTTTAATTTATAAAGTTCTTTTTAAATTTTTTAAAATAATGAAACTTATCCATTTTTTCACATAAAAAAGTAAAGTTTTAATTTCAATTGCTATCCATAAAAAAATAATGAAAATTAAAAAAAATAAAAAATCAATTTTTCAATTTAAACTTTAAATCTTTTTTTTTTTTTCATTTTTAAAAATAAATATTCGGATGTTTGTTGAATTAAAAAAATTTAAAGAAAAAAATTTAATATAACAAAATGATCAATTGAAAACCAATATTCCTAAGAATTCAATTTTAAATGAAAATTCAATGAAAAAAAAAAATATATAAATTTCAAACTTTTTTATTCATTTTTACATTAAAATAATAAAAAAAAACCAAAATAATCAAAATTTTATTTTGAAAAATAAAAAAAATATAATTTTGAACCAAATATTTTAAATATGATGAAATCAGATTATTTCTAATATTTTTTTAAAAATTTTAAATTTGAATCGATTTAATAAAAAACACAAAAATTTGAGAAATTTATTTATATAAATTTTATTCATTATTTTGTTTTTAAAATCAAATTAAACACAAAAAATAAAATTTTTCTTTATTTTTTTTGATGACAGATGCTTTATAAAATTGTGAATCACCAAATCTTTTTCTAAAAAAATTTTAAATATTAATAAAATATTTATTAATTTTTTAAAAATAAAAAGAATTTATTCAAATGGTAAAAAGTTCAAACTAAATAAAAGAAAGATAAAAAATTTCAATGACTTTTTAAAATCAAGGCCTTTTTCAGTATTTAAATTAATTTTTAAAGAATAAAAATTAAACAAAATTATCACTAAGTATGTATGCATAAATAAATATTGCTGTCAAAAAAATTTTTTATTTAAAATTAAAAAATTTGTAAGAAGAAAAGGACAATTAATCAATTTTTTTTTTTTAATGGTTTTAAAAATAGAAAAAAAAATGAATAAAAAAATGATTTATTTAAAATTTGAAATGCAAAAAAAAATTTTTTGATATTTTGAAGATTTGTAAAAACTGATTGGTTTAAAAAAAATTTAAATCAAAATTAAAAAATTTAATTAAACCCAAATTCAGGTTTTGAATATTTTTATATAAAATAATGATTTTTAAAAGGTTTTTTTTATAATTGGCTTAAATTTGATACAAAAAAAAAATATTTATATAAAATTCTTTTTCAATATTTTTATTTAAAATGTTAATTTTTTATTACAATCAGATGAAATCTCTTTTAATTTTAAAATGAAAAATTTTAATATAAAAAAAAAAAGTTTTATTTTCAGTTTTAAAATAATAATAAAAATAGAAAACAATATCATCCATTTAATATACAAATAATTTCATTAAATTTTTTTTAAAAAAATATTTATTTAAAAAAATTTTAATTGAAAAAATTTTTTTTCAGAGAAACGTAAAATGAGAAAAAAATCTTCAAAAATTTCCATTTCCATGTTTATGACATTAAAAAAAAAAATACATAAAAAATTTGCAACATTTGTTATCACAATATAAAACAAAAAAATATTATTTAGAATTTTGTAAAAATGTTTTATTGCCATTTCATATTAATTAAAGAAAATAAAATTTTCTTTATGATTCTTTTTAAAAAAATAAATTTTTTTAAAATGAATATTTGAAAAATGAAATAAATATTTTATTAAAAAAAATCTTAAATGAAAATTTTTTTATTTCTTTTTATTAAACAAAAAAAACCTAAAAAAATTGAATCCAAAATAAAGCCAAAACAAAATAGATTCAAAGGCATTGTAAAATTTATGACTGAAAATTAGGTAAGATCACAATTTAAAATTTATTAATTTTAACAAAAAAAAAATCTTTTTTTCATTTATTCAAGGTAATTTATTTTCTATAATAAAACCAAAATTTTTTTTTGAAAATTAACAAATTTATTGTATATTAAAGATAAAAATCTCTAAAAATATAAAAACAAAAAAATATATGAAACACCAATCATTTTGATAAATTTCATTTGCCAATGACTTGTTTTTTTTTAAAAAAAATTTATATGTTATTTTTTTTTTAAATTGTTTTTTTATTTAATGCAATATTAAATTTTAAAATAAAATTTTTTCATTTCATTGACAATTCAAAAAATATTTATTTTTATAAAAAGTTTAAATTACAAAATATTAAAAAATAATATATATTTAAAAACAATTTTTGAAATATATGAATATTAAATATGAAAAATAGTTTACAAAATATATAAAAATATAAAAATAAATTATATCATTAAAAATTTAAAAAGAAAAAAAATAGAAAAAAAATTAAAAGTATTCTTAAAAATTTTTTAATAAAAAATTATTTGAAAAAATTTTTTTTTAAAAAAATTTTTTGAAAAAAATGTGAATTTCATTCTCAAAAAAAATTGCCTTTAAAAAAATTATTTAAAAATCTTGGCAACACAATATATAAACATATATATAATTTTTTTTTAAGATAGAAAATACAAAAAGAAAATAAAAATTTTTTTTTATTTCTTAATTAATTAAAATTTTTAAAAATAAAATTCTAAATATAAATGATTTTTTTTATATATATTTAAATATAATTTTTTAAATTTTTTATTTTAAATAGTCAAAAGAAAAAAAATCAAAAAACATTTCAAAATTTTTTTATTTAAAAAAAAAAAAAGATTTTTGTCTTTTCTTTTTAATTTTTTTAATTATATTTATTGCATTTTATTTTTTTTATTTTTTTTAAAATAAATAATGATCAAAAAAAGGATATATAAAGCATTTAAAAATTTTTTTTATTTTTAAATTTAAATAGCTATCATTTATGATTTGAAATTTTTTATGTACACAAACTATCAATTAAATCATATTACAAATATCAAAAAAATATTTTATTTTTATTTAAAAAATACTAAATTTTATCATGAATTATGTCTGATAATTAATTATATTATGATATATAATATTAATTTTTATATAATATATATATATATATTTATATATATATACGCTTATATATACAATGCGATGGATAAATTGTCGTCTAAATTACACAAAAATGAAAAAATAACACTGACATCTCATTTTAACAGATATATTTACCAAAATTACACAAAAAATATCTTGAAATACTAAAGAGTAAATTTATTCAATAAAATCGTCATTGGATTTCAACCATGGCCTCCAGACGACTTTGGAATCTCCTGCAACTCTTCTGGATGGTCTCCTTGTTTAAGTTGGTGAATGCTGCCATAATCCTTGCCTTCAGTTCATCTTTGGTGTTACAAGGAGTTTTGTTGATCTCTTGCTCAACTGCACCCCACACATAATAATCAAGGGGTTTGCAGTCTGGAGAGTTAGGTGGCCAGATGTAAGGGGTGATGTGGTCACAGAAATTGTCTGACAGCCATGACTGGGTTCTCCTGCTTGTGTGGCATGTTGCAGAGTCCTGTTGCCAGACATAGGGTCTTCCAGCAGCCACCCTCTTGACCCAGGGCAGCACTACCTCCTCAAGGCACTTGATGTAAGCCTCTGTGTTGAGTCTGAGGTCCTCACCAACAAATTGGGAGTTCTTTTCTTATCAGAATGATCAGAGTGAGTTTTTTGAGCATACAATACCTTCATAATCACCATTAGACTCATCCAACTCTTTCATGAATCCTCTGCACTGTCCTCAGATTGACACCAAACACTCTGAAATGTTTATATTGGAATATGTTGGCAAGAATGCCAAGCTGGCAAGGAAAACAAATTTCTGTTCTTTTAACAAAATAAATGCTGCTTTAAATGAACAAAATAAAAACTATACTTTTTTTTGACTGAAAAATATCATACCATTTAAAATTTAAATATAAATTTAAAAGATGACTGATGAAGCATAAAAATCTAATATGAAAATCCAGAAAATCATTTGAGAAATACAACAACATTTAAAAAACCTATGGACAACTGAGACCAATTATTTAAGCAAATTATAAAAAAGAATACATTTATGGCCAATTATTTCATTTTTATCCTTTAAGATGGAAGATGTATTTTACAAAAATTATAACAATATAGACACCATATATATAGACTATATTTGAATATTTATATCTTGACAGTAATACAGGACCAAATGTTTTAAAATTCCATTATAACATTTTTATTTGATTCCCCATGTTTTTAAAACAGTTTGCATTTTCACTATGTCTGAAATTCAAACATTCTATTTTTTTTTTTTTTTATATAATTTTTATACTTTATTAAATTATTAAGATATTCAAACATTTTTGATTTCGGTTTGAAAAAAAATTATTTTTTTTGTTATTCATATTATTATAATGCATATACAGAACTCCTGATAAATAAATAGCAAAAACAAACATTATTTAAATATTGCAGTTATTAATCATTCTTTAAATATATTTTTTTTGTAAATTAAATGGAAATAATTTTTTTTTAACAAAAGATAATAAATAATTTATTTAAAAACTTTTGCAATATTTTTTTTGAAATGAAGATTTAGATAAATAGTTTTAAATTTTGGGTGTGAAAAATGTTCCATGGTAGTCTTTAAAAAACATCCCCTCCCTTATCCAAAATTTTTTTTTTGCTGTTTGTTTATTGGCATATCAACTTTTATGGAAAAATTTATTGCCAAAATTCTAAATTTGAGATAGGATCATAGCTTAATTTCTTTTTAATAAACTCGTTTATTTTTATAAATTTTTTTTTACTATAAAAATATATATTGCCAGTATTAAAAATGGTTCACTATTTGTTATAGCTGGGAATAATTTCGGGTGTGTAACCTCTAATGGTTACAAATTGTTTACCTGGCAACAACACAATGAGGAGATTATTATTCCATAGAACCTCAAAATCAACATATAGGTCAGAAGCCTTTTTGAAAGCAAAAACCTCAAATTTCTACTATAAAAGGTTATGATCACTGAAAAAATAAATTTTATTTTCCAGAAAAAATTTACCTGTAATAATAAAAATGCCAATGAAATATTTAACAAAATTTTTAAATATATCAAAAAAAAAATTAATAAATAAATATCATAATTGGATATATAAATAAATATATATAAAAAATGAACTAAAAACTATTTTCTAAATTCATATATATATATATATATAATATTATACTATAAAAAATTTCAACTATATATATATATATAAATATAGTATTAATATATAATGAAGATTTAACTATATAATATATATATATATATATATATATATATAGTATATATTAAACTTTAAACAAAAAACAATTATATATATATATATATATATATATAAATAAAATAAAAAACTATACTAAATAAAAATATAAAATATATATATATATATATATATATATATATATATATATATATATATATATATATAAACAAAAACAAACAAAATTTCAACTATATATATATTATATATATATATATAATACATATTTTCTTATATATACTAAAATTTATTTATATAATATATATATATATTTAAATATAGTATTTTTCTTTTTAAACTAAATTTTCATATATATATATATATAGTATTTGCTTGTTTTTATAATAAATTTTTCAACTATATATATATATATATTTGTAGTAGGCTTATATCACTAAATTTCAAGTATATATATATATATATATTTAGTATAGTTTGTTTGAAAATTTCAACTATATATAAATATATATATATTTTGTCATATACCAAATTTTATAATTATATATATATATATATATATTTATATGTATCTATTGTTATAAATTTCAACTATATATATATAAAATAGTATAGTCATACAAATTATGTATATATATATATACATATATATATAGATATTATTAATAAATTTGATATATATATATATTCTTGAATGAAATAAATTTCAATTATATATATATATTCTATATATTTGGAAATAATTTCCATCAACTATAATATATATATATATATATATATATATATATATATATATATATATTTTATTTCAAATATATAGTATAAATATATAATAAATTTTATTATATAGTATTCTTTTATAATAAATTTCAAAATTATATATAAGTATTCTTCATATAATAAATTTCAACTATATATAGTATTGATATAATAAATTTCAACTATATATGGTATTCTTTTATAATAAATTTTCAACTATATATATTATTCTTGCCTATAATAAATTTCAACTATATATAGTATTCTTGCTATAATAAATTTCAATAATATTTGCAACTATATACGGTATTAGAGTATTCTAACCATATTAAATTTCAACTATATTATTCTTGCTATAATAAATTTCAACTATATATAGTATTCTTGCTATAATAAATTTCAACTATATATAGTATTCTTGCTATAATAAATTTCAACTATATATAGTATTCTTGCTATAATAAATTTCAACTATATATAGTATTCTTGCTATAATAAATTCAATATTTTAATAAAAAGCATGCTGTTTTCTTATTGTAATAATACACTTGACATTAATATGGATTGAGATTAGCTTTTGCTTACTGGAAACCCTAAACAAATGCTTATGACACTACGGTGTATGGGTGTACTTCTAAATATCTAGATCAGCATTTTCCAAACTTTTTTTTTTTTTTTACTGTGACCTACAGCAAGAAACACATTTTGCATTGTAACCCATTATACCTACGTGTAATGAATGAAAGAAACTGTTCACTAGGTTCATTTATTTAGCAACAACTTATGTATATTTCTTATATTACTTAAAAAAACAAAAAAAATAAAATAAAATAAAATGAAACAAAAAAGTCTAGCTCATATCACTGAAACAACTGCCAACTCACCAAAAATAGAGACTTCAAATGAACGCAACACATCTTACTTCCACAAAAAGAATGTACCAGTAATTAACTTCAACACAGAGTCAGGAAATTCACTTTTAGCCCTGACTTCAGGTGCAACTGAATTATTCAACAATCTTAAAGGCTTTCACCAGCCACAAAGATGAATGCACTGCACACCTTCGTAGCTAAGTCTTGTTGTGAGGTCTCTTTGTGAGAGAGAACTGATGTCACTCAGACAATAACGAGTTTAACAAACAAGATACATAAACTCACGAACATATATAAATTATATTTTATATATATATATATTATATATATATATATATATATATATATAGTACAAGCTTACCTTGATGAAAAACTAGTGATTTATGATTGGTGTGCAACATTTAGAGTTGTTTATATTCAGCACTTTGCTTTCACTTGCATATTGTTTTTGTCGCAATCCATTTATTTTGCAAACTACAGAAGAGTCGGGACCCACAAAAACCCTGGCTAGGTAACTAGTGCCTGAACAGCTGATCTCTCCTCTGATCTAACTCCCATGACTCAATCATGGCTGGTATCATTTAATACCTCCAAGACAAAACTAATACAATTCCATCATCACCAAACAGACCCAAGACTTGCACCAATCCTGATGAGTGGTCATACCCTCAAAGAGGCTCTTGCCTCAGACACCTACTCTGCCTAAATCTCACTCCCAAAGAACTGAAATTCATATATTTGTATCATTGCAAAAGATGCTGGAAGAATGATTGGTCCATTGTATTGTTCCAGAAAATACCTAACACCTGCTACCACACCTATCTTTATAAGAGTCAGACCAGACCAAGAATGGAGTATTGCTACCATATCAGGGCTGGAGCTGCCCAGCCTTGACAGAATTCAAAAGCACTTACATGGCCTTGTGGGTAAAAGGAATTATTCTCCACGCTGCAACCCTTATCATACAGACAAAACGTTGCTAGCCTCTCACTACTTTATCACAGATTTTCAGACCAGTTACATTCCTTAGTTCGAGACTAGACCCTCACAGCTAGGACCCCTGCCATGTCCCCGTTCTCTTCATGTTCCTTTGATAAGGAAATATCACTCAGATTCTTTCCCAAAACTGTTACTTTTTGGAACAAGCTCCAGAGATGACAATTCCCAGACAACTATAATCTTGGTCTCTAAGTCCAGAGTCAACCAATATCTACATTGAGTGACCCTTGAGCCCATGTATTGGGACAACTAACAATATAAGAAAGAAAGAAAAAAAACAGCATATACTGTGACCACACCATACTTTCTGAATGGATAATTATGGTGTTGTCTAAACGGATAATTAAGAGTTCTAAAGCTGGGTTCAAGTTCTACCTTAGTTTATTGCATTTAATTCACATTAATAACCTGGAAAAAGGTATGAATCCATTTCATCTCACCACACCCCCAGCTATGGGTTAAAGAGTAGACCGACTAGCTTCAGATAACATCCAGTTTAAAATGAAGACTTTCAACTCAACACTGTAGATGGCAACAAGAAAACCTTCCACCACCACCACCTTTCCCCAATTATAGCAATTCATAGAAAAAGGAATTTGTGAAGAGCCATGACTGCTTAGGTCCTGGAGAGATATGGTATTAAAAACAAAACAAAAAATTAAAGATTATAATTACCTTGTGACTAAACACGGATTTGACATTTTTTAATAAAGCATCTTAAATGTAACCTGTTAACCAGAGAACTATCACCCTGTTATCAGCACCCAACCAAGATGGGTAGAGGTCATGTGTATGTGAATGTCCACACTCCACAGTAAAAGTCTGTATGCTGTAACAGGTAGTATATGGATCCCCTCCCCCACAAAAAATATATTGGGTTTTCCTGTATCAATTATATGAGGAGGGGGTTAATAAACACAGGTTTCATTGGTCGATTATAAATTTATCATCTTTATAATATGTATTATGGTGCTTGAGGAATTTAATGAAAGCAAGTATATAATAATAATAAAAAAAAAAAAAAAAAAAAAAAAAAGTAAAACATTTTTTAAATCGGGGAATTACCAATTTTAAATTTCCAGTACTTATTCATTAATGATTGAATTTTACAAAAAAAAGAAAGAAACCCGAATAGGCCATTACTTTGGAAAACTTTTTGGAAATATTTTTTTTTTTTTTTTAGTTTCACTCAACTCGACCCTTTTGATATATTGTGAACTCCTTAGATTTGGATGAGGGAGTTACCAAAGAAACTGTTTTTTTTTTTTGGAGGGGGGAGTTACAGCTATATAAAGAGAAAAATCCCTGAAGATGTTGGCACTACTTAAATAGACTGGTCCAGTCATGAAAAAATAGGGAAAATGTTTTATGAAAAACACAAATTTGTAGATAAGCATTCTTTCTTTAGGCCATGACTCTCGTTAGAATCGGAACATTGATCATTTCATCGATTTAGAAAGGGGTCCTTTTTAT
Source organism: Acanthosepion pharaonis (assembly GCA_903632075.3). Classification (NCBI taxonomy): domain Eukaryota; kingdom Metazoa; phylum Mollusca; class Cephalopoda; order Sepiida; family Sepiidae; genus Acanthosepion; species Acanthosepion pharaonis. The sequence goes on from CAHIKZ030002674.1 coordinate 16,478, forward strand.
TAATACAGCGACTAAAAAACGTACTTTTCTGAGGTGCGTTACAAAAAGATTTAAATAATGAACAAAAATTTACATAAATTAATGAAGTCATGTATCCGTTTAACTTAACAATATTCATCATTTAAGAATGATTATGATCTTCAATTCCACACAAAAAATTAAAAAAAAATGTTTTCAAATAAGTTTCAATTCAGAAAATTTAAAAATTATGAAAATATCAATGATCTTAGTACATTTTTAAGAGCCAAGAAATGACTTAAGTTCTTAGCCTAACTGTTCAAAGTCAAGGATCGATCATTGACACCATCCCCTTTTAAATCGATAAAAAAAAAAAAAAATCATTTTTCGATCCTGACAAGAGCCACGGTCTAAGGAATGTACTCTCTAGTCTAAAACAATTGTTAACCTACAAAATTTTTTTCCTTGACCATTCTATTTAAAATTTTTAAATTTGTTCCAAAATACTATTTCAGGAAAAAATACTGCAATCAATATCAATCATGAACAGACTTAAAACAATCCCCTTCCCCCAAAAAAGTAAAACTTAAATAAAAATATTATTGAATTTTCAAAAAGCATGCTCACGATATGTCAGACAAATACGGAAGAGACTCACTAGTATTAAAATGGGAGTCCCCTCTTTAAACCTGACCATGTGTCGGATTTACATTTATGCGGACTCTGAGGTATTTTTAAGAAGGGTTTGCCTGTTTCAAGAGTTTTGGTGTTAAAGAGCACAACTCGAAGGGCTTCAAATGATATTTTTTATGTTAGTTACACCAATCTACCTAACGCTCACCATTTTGGCCTTGTGTCATATTTTAAGGTTTAAAACGGAAAAAAAAAGAAAGAAAGAGAGAGAGAGAGGGCAGATTTATTTGTTTATTCTCCCCCACACCTTTAAAGTTTACTCTCTTGAAGCGAAAATGTTTTTCAAAGGTTTTTGCCTTCAAAATTTAAAGTTTTATTCAACATTTAGGAAAACGTCCAATAACCAAAAGACGTTTTCGGTTTTAAATTCAAAGTTTTTGAATGGCTAGCTTTTTTTTAGTTTTTAGCCGCGAATATCACTTTTAAATTTTCAGTTAAAAAATGAAAAATAATTTTAATAAAAAGAGCAAATAGTGTAAGTAAACACTAAAGTAAACTTAACTAAATTTTGGTCTCTTTTTCAGTCGTTCTGCGAAGAAAACATCAAGCCAACAAAAAAGTTAAATTGTTCAGTGGGTTGTTAAAAATCCTCCTACGCTACGACCAGTGTTCAAGACTGACATAAATAACAGTAATAACAATAACATATTTCAAGCGCTGATTTTCAAGGCAGGTCTGCCATGTGTACTGCTGTAGTAAATTAAGAAGAATCAACTGCAGAAAATGTTTTCTATTCTAATTCCGAAACCCTTATTTTCGATATTGATAGAAAAAGGCAGTTTTGCAAAATATTTCCTTTGCCTCAGCAGAATTCTTTCAAGAAAAGTTAGTTTAATAACGAAACTAAGTTTTAGAGACAAATTGTTTGACTAATTGCAAAAAACTAACAATTTAAAAGAAAATTAATTAGTGAAAATAGCATGTGAACAATTACTTTTGATAAAAATCACATTGCTTACTTATTCATTTTACTTGGTTAATATTTTTTTACTAGCATTTAAAAGAAAATTATCACGAAACTTCAGGGTTATGTTGAATTTTTAAACTAACTTTGGATCAGATAACTTTGATAATTTTTAAATATAATAATTTCAATGTTCTAACATTGTTTTGTTTTTTTAAATATATATTCAACGTGTTAAGTTGTTTAGTTTAAGCTTTTTTAAACATGTGTCCTGACCATTGACATCGTCTTATTTGGGGATTAGAGACCAGTTATCTTTTTGCAAATGCATACATGATTTTTTTTTTTTTTTTTAAGACTCGTCATACTTTCATTTGTACTTCATTCTTCAAAAATATTGATTTAAAAGAAAAAGTTTTTTTTTTCTTTCTATTTTTGACTTGCTTCTGGTGACAGAAGAAGCCCTTCAATTTACAATATAAAATTGGACAGCATCTACCATCGCAATGCACGTAATTTTCAAGTCAAAAACATTCAAGTAGGAAAGAAAACCTATTCTTAAAAATAAAATTTTGGAGCTATCTTATCAACACCAGAGCCTTTTTTTTTTTTTTCATAGGGTCTTCTATTCTAACGTTAAAAAATATTGTGAAAAATAACTAAACCAGTAAAAATATTTAATAATTGCAGAAAAACTTTTCTTTTTTTAGTAAAATAAATGAACTTTTGAAACTAAAAAAGGGATTTTCTCTTTTGGTAGGTAGTCGGGTTTTTTTTTTTAGTACACCGTTATTTTTATCAGTGTTACCCATCCTTAACAAAGTTACTTGATCTGATATAAATAAAATGAATATTAGACTTGTCCTTAGTTTAAAAAAAAAAAAAAAAAAACACTGAGAGGCCGCATTTAAAACTGAGCTACCGAATTTATATTGGTTTTAAAAACGTTTACTTTACTTCCATAATAAAAAGAAACTTAAACTTGAATGAATGGTTATGCGAAAAAAGAAAAACATAACTAAAAAGTTTATAAATTTCCGTTTTGTACATAACAATTTAGGATAAGGTGGTTATGTTTTCAGAATTGTCCTTAACAACTGTTTCATGGTCTTTAAGTTAATAAAACTCTATGTAAGGACTAAGTTTAAAATGCTTTTTAAACGTTTGTGCAAATTGAATTTTTTTTATATAATATTCATTTAGGACCTTTTTTTTATCAGAATTAAAGTTTGAAAATATTTCACCTCCTGACGACAATTTTAGTGGCATTTTTAAAAGAAAAAGCTTTAATCTATGAATCTAGAGAGACATTTTTAATTTCTTACTTTCTAAAGCGTTTTTTTCTTTTTTTGTAATAAAACGCAAAAATGAAAACGTTTGAAAAAATGTCATTAAACTAGAAAAATGTCAATAAAATTATTTCTACTTAATTGTTTGTTAAAGAAATCTATTTCCAAAATTTTAAGATATTTTGGATTCACCTTATAACAATTTTATTTTAAAATACTTCTACACGTTAAAACTGGAAAACCAAATCTTTGAGAAAGTTCTTGGAAATAAAATACATCAAATTTGAAGACTTGGAAATATAAATTTGATATATATTCCATCAATTATGAAGTTTTTTCATGCATTGAATTAAATGATATTGAAAAAAAAAAAAAATGACCAACCTACCGAAATCGGAAATAATTATTTATTAAATGTTCTAAAGAGAAGTTTAATGGCGCGTAAGTAAAATTATTTAAAGATAAGAAGAATATGGACTTACCTTTAAGAAGCGAAAGCATTACATGTTGTGCAGAAAACCGGCCGTAAAATGGAAAATAATACAAAACCTACTGAACTGACGAAAATAACATGAAACATACAAGTGGGGAGGAGGGGGGAATGACAAAACTCTAAAATTATTTAAATTTGGACTAATGGTCGGGATCATTTCTTTTTCGGGATGTTTAAAACAATTTGGTCTTTACTATTATTTAAGCTGTATTACATTTTACTTTTTTATAAGTTATATTTTTAATTCAAGAATTTTCAAAATCTTTCAAAAATTACAAAACAAAAAAAAATTTAAAAAAGAATGCATCATTCTCCAACTTCGATTTTTATTTCATACTAAAATAAATCCGTACAAAAAATGCTGCTTCAATGCCGACCAACAATCTTTTTATGCCTTTAAAATCCATATTGCTATGGTATTGTCATATACGAAATTTATACATTTTAACTTGAATTTAAAAAATAACCCCCACTACTGATCATAAGTCTCTTTTTAAAATGTATATTGAATTGTAACTGGAATGCAATAGAAAGAATTAACTTCAATTTTTTTTTTATTCAAGTCGGCTTCTACTGTGAAAACAAACATATAGAAAAAGAAACAAATTAGTGGCTTATTTTTCAGTTTTCTTTGTAATAAGTTTTTATTTACCATTTAGAACAAATAAGGCACAAGGTTTATTTTTTTTAACCCTAAGTTTCCCAATACAACTTAAGGTTGCACAGTATTGTCCACGTGCTATTTACAGCTATTACCAGGACGTACCTCTGCTTCTCAGTGCATTAGTAAGGCACCTGACATCATTGGCATCCTGATTTATTTCAATAAAATAAAAATAAAATGTCTAAATTTTGCAGTAGCATACAGAGATAATAAAAAAAAAAAAAAAGTAATTAAAGTCTCTTAAAAAACACTTCTTTCTTTCAGGTCTTTTTAAAACTTTTGGTTGGGTCAAGGTTTTACTTTTCATTAACTTGAAAAAGACACAAATTTCTTCAATAATGAACTTCAAATATTCAAAATTGAAATATTCCCCATTGTTTAATAGTTCCTTTTCTATGTACATGTCCCTTCAGGACATGGGCAATCATTACTTTCCATAACTTCCTATCACTTGGAGCTCTTAACAATGTTAGTCCCTTTGCCATACCCCTCACATCATTCTGCCATCCATTCATGCAAGCTTATCACATAGGATGTCCATGCGCCTCACAACATTATGGTACTGCAGCTGTGACCACCTGGCAGGTCTCCTTCCAGCAGCCAGCTCTCCATACAGGAGGTCTTTGGGGATGCAGCCATCTGGCATATGATGGATGTGGCCCAACCAACGGAATCTGCACCGTCTGAGAAGTGTGAACATGCTGGTCAAACCTGCTCAAGACAGGACCTTTGGACACCTTGTCTTGCCATACTATTCCCAAGATGTGGCGGATGCTTCTCATGCGAAAGGTGTTTCTTGCCTGGCATACATGGTCCACGTCTCACTACCATATAGCAGTGTGTTCATAACACAGGCATTGTATACTGCCATCTTGGTTTTCACCGACAGCTTGGGATCGGTCTACACACATTTTGTGAGGTGTGCAAGTGTTGTGGCTGCCTTCTCGATTCTCTTGTCAATCTCTGCATCTAAGGAAAGGTTGTTAGTGATGGTGGAGCCAAGGTACATGAAGTGATGGCCCGCATTGAGCTCATAGTCATCAATGGTGATGGCTGATGGTGTTTCGATACCTTGTCTCAGAATGTTTGTCTTTTTCAGGCTAATGGTCAGCCTGAAGGCTCTGCAGGCCTGGGAGAAATGGGTCATCAGTGACTGAAGTTCACACTGGTGTGAGTTGCTACCGCCACATCATCGGCCAAAAGCCCATAAGACACAAGGGGTTACTGGGTGCGGAATTAGAAACAGAAACATTACTAATGAGCAGAAAGAGAAAAGAGGATTCAGGAGGACAGTAGATAGCGATTAACATAGCATTTAAATTTTTGCAGATTAAAGTTGGCTGGAAAGCATGGAGCTGGAAGAGTGTTCCACAAGCAAGAAAATCTGTTAGCATAGAACTTATGTTTACATCTAGTTAGACCAATTGTAAAATGATGAGATCTTGCTGACAGTTTAGTACTGCACATAAATTCAAAAAGTCTGGGTACCATAGTAAAGAGCTTATCTGAGCAATTAACATTAAAGCATTTATAGAAAAAACACAGGGAGGCAACCTTATGGCAGTGGGCAAATGACTGAAGCCAAGACGCCAAATCAGGACCGATAATATTGCTGATTCTTCTTTGGATTTTATCAAGGAGCTCAAGGTAATTAACAGTAGCACCAGACCATATGTGGCAGCAATATTCTAAGCATGGATGAATGGTAGACTTATAGATATGTATGATAGATTCTAAAAAGCAATGAAATTGAAATAGATGCCTGTATCACAGAGCTAAAATTGGGGTAAAAAGAAATCTCAGAATCTATCGGTCTTGATCTGGCATCTCGGCTTCACTCACTTGCCCACTGCCATAAGGTTGCCATTTTTAAGTAACATCAAGCCTGCTCAGCACCTAGATGGATGACTGCTTGAGAATACCAGGTGCTGTAATGGATAATGGCGAGGAATATGTTAATAGTTGTGCCAAGTTCCAATTCTCATTGGGTTCGTTATATTCACTTATGCATAAATACTCTTGGGAAGGTATAAATCCACCAGCTATGGAGTAATTAGCAGGAATTATCACTAAACTATTATCTCAAAAAAAAAAAAAAAAAAAAAAAAAAAAAAAAACTGTTACAAGTGGTTAAGCTGTAGAAAATGAATGAATGAATATGTATTTAGACATATTTTCTAATATAGTTATTTTAAATAGACAATTTACATTTGAAACCTGATCCTCATGCTGCCTGCAAATCAAGCATCAGGTAGAAAACTATTATTTGATTTGCTTAATTTGCAATACTTATATTAATACGTCAAATTCTCCAAGCCATCTTTCCTCATTATGTCCAAGAAATTTCAATTCTTTCTGATTCGACGTGTACTTTATTATTTCCATAAATTTACTTGTTACTCACATGTTCAGTCCATGATATTCTGAGAATCCTTCTATAGGACACATTTCTGCTGCTTCAAGTCTCTTCATCTGTGAGAAGATTGTCTAGTGTTCACTTGCATATAAGAGGACCAATATTATATAACAGCCCAACACTTTTTACACAACAGCAAGCATACGGAAAGCAAGAGAGAAAAAAAAAAACAGCAAGTAACCTATCTAATGAGCTTGTCACTGGATGGCAAAAGAGGGACTAGAAGGGATCATTGTCTACATCCTGAAGGGAAAGGTACTGTCCCCCTAATGCTGAGCATAATCATAATAAACATGCAAAACAAAATGTGGTTTTATTATTTATATCTACTAGCATTGCCCAACTTAATGGTTTTTGCTTAATAGAAACAATTTGTATATTCCATTTTAAGTGACACTACAAAAAAAAAAAAAAAAAAAATCACCAACAACTTTTATTTATTTCCAATTTGGTCTTTTGCAAACAAATGTTTTGTTGACAGCTTTTATTATTTATTCAAATAGAGCAATTTCCAAACATGAGTGGTAAATATTTTAGCAATTATATCTCAGCTATGTGAAGTAAGTCATGTGGTAATTTTTATAGATTTAAAAATTTTAAACAAATCTAATTTTTTATTTATGAAATATTTATTTTTTTTAAAGTTTTGTCCAAGGATAATTAGTTACCATTTTGTTTAATAATGGATTTATCTTCAGTAAGAAAAGAAAACATAATTAAGGTGTGGAACAAGATGGCTTGATCACCCAGCAATCCCCTACATTGACCAGTCTTTGACACAGATCCATGAATGTCCAAGGGAGCTTGACACCACCACAAAAAACAAAAAAACATGCCTAACAATATACTTGAATGAAAGAATTTTCTACAGTTTAATACCATTGTTTTATTCTCATCCATTGAAGTAATACTTCCAACTTCTCTTTCCTACACAATCAGCAAAACTGTGACCATTTAATTACTATGTTATCATGTTTACTATTGTGCCATGATGCTTACATGTCGCATATGAATGACTACAAAGTTATTTACACATATCAAATTACTTTAATTACAACATTGTTAACATCATTTTACAGCATATGTAAATCACTCATGGAGATAACTGTTATGCAGCAGAATAGAGGAAACAAACTTAGCTTGTGCAACACCAAAGATCATTTTTAGTATACGAGGTGTGACAATTTTCAGAATGACTACAGCATGTTGATGGTGTAGTGGCCAAGTAAACATTTTCAACAGTGCATGTTTGGCCATGTTTCAAATTCTGCTAGATGGAAGATACAGACCAGATGTGTTATTCGGTAATGAACAGTAAAGGAAGTTATACAAGTCGATGTTGTGCTATTATTGGTGGAAAATGTGTGAAAGGTATGTGGAGCAGCAAAACGTCAAATTTTGTTGCATGAAGATCTTTTTCTTTTTTTGAAAAAAAAAAAAAAAAAAAAGTGATAGTGAAATATAAGCTCTATCAAAAAAAAAAAAAAGAAAAAAAAGGCTATTAGTGAAAATAGTATGAAGAAATAGAGTGTTTTCTTTTTTTTTATTGGCTCAGTTGGGGTAAAGGAAATGTGAGATGTGAACAATCAGGCATGTGGCCAGGAAAAAAAAAAAAACATTCAAATATGGATAGAATACCAAAATTGGTATGCTCAAATTGAAGACTAAGTGTAAGACTGATAACAGAACTGAATATAAGGAAACACTAATTGTGGATTTGTAAATGAGAAAAAAAAAAAAAAAAAAATTACCTCAAAGATGATGACTCAAACGTTGATTGATGAGCAAAAACAATGTCAGCTTTACAATTCATCTTTTGAATACAAGCAAGAAACAAAATACCAGAGCAGGCAATAGAAAATATTCACTTTAGCCCCAAAAAGCATTTGCTCACATTTCAAACCCTACTTTTTAAATTTGAGGGAATAGTTTCTTACAAATTTTCACTATAAAAACAAACTGTCAATCAACACGTAAATTCAGAAGCGTTGAAAAGGTTACAAGAAATTGTTCATTGCAAAAAAAAAAAAAAAAAAAAAAAAAAAAAGCAACAAAAACACACCTCTGGCTTGACAAGTGGATTCCATACCATGACAATGCTCATCTGCATGAGGATTTAGGAGATTGTAAGTTCCTAAGAAATTCATTACAGGATATACTGACTATAAACGAGAAAAGGCAGTCACATGAATATTTCTCAAATATGGCTGTCAGTTGTCTTGATATCACAAGCAAAAACATCAGCCTGAACAAACCAAGTTGCAACATCCAATTTCAACACTTTAGATCAGGGTTATTTTTATTTTATCATGGATACTCAACAAACCATGAGCTTTCTGAAAGATGTTCTGTGATTTTAATGAATAATAATCATTCCAAGAGTTGTTGCTCAGATTATTGACCAATTTTGTTGTTTTAAAATTTATGGATAGTGAGAGATTCCATCACTCTCTCTCTCTATATATATATATATATAGATATATATATATATATATAAAAAAATAATCGGGGAAGGGGGATCAATAGCCTGAACAATTGTTGGAAAGAAAACATTAAACATCAATTTTAACTATATTAAGTGCAACAGCATTTTAAATAGTAATAAAAAAATTACTTCAACGGTGCTGGAAAATAAGTAATTGATATTTTTTGTGAAAAGAAGAAAAAAAAAAAAAAAATATCGAAGCAGAACAACCCATCGGGTTATAAGATTGCATCTCAAGCCTTTATACAATGTTTTAATTATATTAGAGTTATATATCATTTATAAAAAAAAATTTTCTTTAAATAAATAAATGCTTCCCTTTTTTTTTTTTTTTTTCCTTCTTCTGTTAATGCCTGGATGATGTTAGATGCATAGAAAGAGATGATAAAAAAAAAAAAAAAAAAAAAAAAAAAAAAAGCACACTTTTGACAGCATTTATCTTAGGGGAAATTATTTTCAGGCTATTCCAAAAAGTCAAACAGCTAATGTCTTATAAAAAGTGTAAATTAAGTTACATAGAAAATCAAAGAGGGAGGAAAAAAAAAAAAAAAAAAAAATAACTTAAATTTTTAAATATTATAATTCGGCAAATTTGCATATCACTTCAAAATTTGCTCAGTGGTGTATTGGCAATGCTATCAAAGTTTAAAAAAAAAAAAAAAAAAAATTGGTAGCAGGGGAGATTTAAGAATAACCAATAAAAAAGGAAAACATTATTTAGCACTTGCAGATTACAGAAAGACAGATAATATTCTTCTTTATTAAACAAGCAAAGAAAAAAAATTTTTAAAAAAATGATGAGTAGCTTTAATGCAAAGCATTTTTTTTTTTATAAAGTTCCAGGACTACAACTTGTTCACTTCTGAAAGACACAAAAGACTGAGCAAGCACAAAATCCTATAAATATTCTTTTATTCATGGTCACATGGAATCCTAACTGACTTCACCTTTGTTCTTTCTTCATAAGTTGATATTGAGATTATATATATATATATATATATATATATATATATAAATAAAAAAAACACTTTAAAAGAAATAAAGTGTCATTCACAGGGGTAATGGGAGTCGTTTCCACTGAATGAAAAAGTTTTATACTGTCAGCAAAACTGAACAGAAAGAATTTGAAAGCAAAACAGATACTGACACACAGGGTTTTTCAGAAGAAATAATTATGTATTCTATTCCCATGCTTGTGTATCAAGATTATGAATCATTCAGTTTTCAATTGGACAAACAGTAAAATAGGATTAAAAACAAAAATACAAAGAAGCAAGAGAATTTTAGAAAAACATCTTTAGGAAAGGGAGGACATATTTTGGATCAGACAATAAAAAGGAGAATAAGAGTTTTTCTTCTGAAGAAAAAAGTTTAATATTTTACAAATGGTATACACATTTGTTTTTATTTTTATTGGATTGGTAAATGTCCATTTTTCTACAGACAGCAGACAAAGTTAAAGCAGTTTACTTATATCAGACCAAATTAAAATTGGATATTTCATGTGCTTCAGCCATGGTTTTGTCTAAGGTGTTGACCAATGATAAGAGTTAGTAATCTTAGTTTATTATTTTTACTACTGACTGGAGAAAACATCTCAACAGAATTTTGCAATATACAATTACTTTTGTTTTATGAAAAATTTAAGTATCAAGATTTTGATTTTCTTAGAGAAAAAAAAAATAAAATAAAAACTAGTTATAATGTAAAAATAAAGTAAAATTTTTTAGAGATCTGTTAACTAAGTACAACCAAATTACACACACTATGTAAATAAGACTAAGATGAGGAAAAGTGAGATCCCGAGTTCAGAGATTTTTTTCTTTTACATTTAATATATTAGACTAACTGACAAAGAAATCAGCATGAGAGCAAACAAAGTGACAAGTTAGAAAAAAAATAACTTGCAAAAACTGCTTCAGAAGTTTGTTAGAAGAAATGAAATAAAAAAAAAAATTGAAAATACGTCGCATGAAAGTTTAAAAAGAGTTACAGTGATATTTTAGCTGATCACTCCAATTTAGATAAGAATGAGAAACTCTATATGGCATATATTGCTTTCTTGTAGTAGCAGAGGTGGGAGAGGAATGGAATAAGAAAACAGAAAGGGGGAGCAAAGAGAGAGAGAGAGAAGGAAGGAAGAACAAAGGAAGAACAAAGAGGCTAGAGAAGAGGAGGGAAATGATAGTCTACCCTTTAATTATTCCTAAATAACAGATTGCTCAGAATTTCAGGTGGGATGATCCTAAGAAAGAAAAATAAAATGGGGTGAGGAAAAGTACAGTTATTGGAGGGGGAGGGAGAAAGATTTGTGAAGCCTTTACATATATATTGCAGTGATACATGGAATGAAGAAATCTTGAATGATGTAGTTGTAGTCACTTGTGTCTTTGTTCTCTTTCCTGACATGTGACTAGGACTCCTCTCTAAACTTCATTGCTTGGGCTCTCACTCGCTTTTCATATTCAGATCTGTTTTGGCTGTATTTAAAAAAAAATAAAAATAAAAATCAATAACTAGTTGAAGAACAACATAAATAAAATTACTAATTTGCTTATCTTATTGAGATATGTTATTTTCCAAGTTTCACCATAACTCTTTAGTAGAAGAAAAAACAAGTGTCTTGCAGTAAAATTCTTTAATACAGATATAAAGAAAACAAAAACATAAATTTCTTTCAAATGTCTTTTCTGCAAGTTACAGGTGGTACCATTAATTCTCAGAAATCACTGTTGTTTACGTTTTATACATGTACTGACTTTTGAATGCTTTTACAACTCATTGCTTATGCAACTGAGTTTATGTTGACACACCTATGATGGAGACATTGTATTTTACAAAATTTAAAACAAAAAAAAAAAAAAAAAAATTCACTAAACTTTGGACATCAGTTTACATTTGTTTCCATTTATCAGGAACAATTCAAAAGATAAACAATTACAAAACAAACCAAAAGCTGATTTGCATAGAAGATTTAAAAGGGGAGGGGAAAAAAAAAATCAATAAAATGAGAATTACATTCATCAAATTCCAGCGAACTATGAAAATACTGAATTCTAAGCGTACTCATCTCCTAAATGTCAATTTTTAATCTCAGATCTAAATTAGTACAAACAAAAAAATTACCAGTAAATAGTGTAAGCTTCAGCCTGTGCAGGATCTTTGATATTGGGTTCATTCAAAAGTTCCTGAATTCCAAGCAATATCTGAAAAAGTCCATGAAGAGAAATCATATAAAAAAAATAAAATAAAAAAGCCACCACAATCACACAAACATTATTTTTTAAATTAATTAAAATTGAGGTAATACATCTAATACATTTTGATCAAATTTATATGAAAGAGTTTTACCTGTTTTATTGTAACTGCTGGCCTCCAGTCTTTGTCTTCATCCAACAGAGACAAGCAAACAGTTCCTGATGGGTAAACATTTGGGTGGAAAATCGGTGGCTCAAATTTGCCTGAGAAAACAAAACACATTGTAAGCATTTTGAGGTGAATACTTATTCACTTGCTATAATAAATGTGAAATGGTCAAGATTGCAAGATATCAAACCTATTGCACACTAGATATCTGTCAGCAAGTTACTATATAAAGGAGGAAGAAAAACTACACCTATTTTGAAACCAGAAATAATCCATATGAACTTAATAGGATTTCATTCAGCATTACTAACAGAGTGGCAAGTTTTCAACTGGTGATTAATGAAATCATTGAAAAAGAAAATCTTAAAAGGAACATATGTTATTAATATATCTAAATGTAGAAACTCAAGATCATCTGTCCCCAACCATACAACTCCAGGTAGGTCTTGTGATCTGTCAGTACAGAAGCACCTCCACATGGTCTTCTATTAGTATAAACAGAAAGATTGTATGCATCACCGGCTTGCTAGCTCTGCTGCATAGTTTACACCTGGTATTCCTTGGTATACATCCGAGTACTAACCAGTCTCAATGTTGCTTAACTTTGGTGATGATAACCAGTGTTTCAATGTGATATGGCTGTAAGCAAAGAGGATCATAACAGCTTAAACCAACTCATGGAAGTCATGTCACATCACACATGAGAGAGATAAAGGGAGAGGGTGTGTGTGTGTGTGTGTGTGTGTTGGGAGGTAGCATAGGTCCTACAGCAAGAACAGCAGTGGCAGGTCTAAGGCAAGATGGAGCATATCCCTCTTCAGGCTGGTTTCAGAGCTTTCCTTCTCCAAGACTGATTGCAACCTCAAGGCAAGAGAACCCAGTCTGCTCTGATATTTAACCCATATTTGGGGGAAGGCAGATTTATGCCTTTCCCAAAGGCATTAGCACAAAGTGAACAAAACAGAATCAACCAGAAAATGAATTTAGCATGCCAGTTTCATTTCCCTCTACACCAATAACTATTACACCATTTGCATCTGCTCATGGAAGTAACTGTGAATATAAGCTAACACTCAACCAAGATAAATATTGCTATAAACTGCATTTCATTATTTTACATGGATACCATATACAACCTAGAGATCTGCTCCAATTCAAATTGTATGGAACCCTTGATGATACTATTACTCTCTGGATAGCAATGAGAATACGACCACATTACTCTAGGACAGTGCTTCTCAAATGGTGCGCCCTGGCATTCCAGAGAAACGTGTTCAGATATAAGTAATAAATACATTTTATTACATTGCAGTACCCATCTCATTGAGGATAGCTTCAATGACAGAAAGCTTTTGTTTTGCTGTATCGAACTAGTAGGAGTTGCTGGTCAGTCCTCCATGCCTAGTTCAAGAAAGTTGATTACTAAAAGATGTATTATGTAACATAAAATGATAACAAGGATTAGGATTGTTTACTTAAAAGTAGTCTTATTTATACTTTCATAGTAATTTATCATTTATAATTTATCACATTTATTTATAAGCAAATATAATAAATTAGTTACTTCATCATAAACACGTCAAGCAGAATTACTTATTCTATGCAGTGGATGCATTTCAATATCATTTCTGAATTAAAAATGTGAAAGATTTCAGTCTGCACTAAACCATTCTTTTTTCATTCAAAGAAAAAAAATTAAGATCTGACTCAGCAATTGAGCAGATTTCTGCCAACCAACCTTTAAATATCATTGAAGCACGTCTTTCAGATTGAGAATTTCATAAAACTTTACGATTTAAATTAGCAATGCTTAATCAAACAGACTGTCACAGAAAATCATTCAATTATAAGAAGAGTTCAATTAGCACAACTACACTTTTGTTTTGTTTTTTCTTTTTTCGAATGGTTTTATTTTTAGTGAGGGTCTTGTTTTGTGAAATTTATCAGCTCCCACCCACCCGCATATATAAAAATAACATTACAATATTTTTAAAATTCAAATATGGTGCCTTTCCCCAGAAATTTGTACAGCTCTACCAAGCAAGTATGTGCCAGTGTGAGTTTAACAGGTGTGGAAGTGTTGTGCATACTGCTCATTTTCAGATAAATACACCCATACAAAATGGATAGGTTTCTTAAAAAGAAGCATGATATTGAAGTATCTAAAAGTTAGCAAAACAAAATTTCAAGTAAGAAAGCAAACTACAGGTTACTCACAAATACAATGAAATTTATTTAAGCTTTGGTTTTACTTGGACAGAAAATGAAGATAAGCCTTTGCCACTACATTTAGTATGTGGATGTAAAATGGTAAATGAATCATTGCTTCCTAGTAAATTGAGTAAGCATTTAAAAACCAAACACTCTCACAAAATAAATCTACAAATTATTTCAAGAGATTGTCTGAACAGCAAACAAGAGCTGCAAATTCTTTTAAAAGTATAATGACTGTTTCTGAGAAAGCTCAAATCACTTCTTATCAAATATCAGAACTGATAGCACAAAATATGAAAGCCCATACTTTAGGTGAATCACTTATTTTTGCCTGCATGCAAAAAAATTGCAACAACAATGCTGGGAAATGAAGTAGCAATGAAAGTAAGCAAGATTCCTTTGTCCAATGATAGTTCTCAGGCATATTTTAGAAATGTCTTCTGATATCAAGAAAAATGTATGCAGTAATAAACTTCAGTATTCAAATTTTGCATTGGAAATTGAGTCAACATATATTACCAGCAAGGTGCAACTATTAGCATTCATTCACTTTATCAATGAAAATCAAATAGTAAATCAGTTTCTTTTTGCAATGAATTAAGTATGAATAAAAAAGGTGAGGACATTTTTAACATTCTGAATAACTATCTTGATAAATGGCAGTCATCAATGGAAGTCATGTGTAGGCATTTTTTACAGATGGGGCCCCCTTTCCATGGTATGTTGTATGAAGGGCGTTACATCTTTTGTAAAAAAACAAAAACAAAATGAGAATGTTATTGCAACTCACTGCTTTCTTCATATGGCAAAAACATTGGGAGAAAATTTTGCCAATGTGTGAAATATTTCCAATAATTGTTGAACATTTAACAAGTCTGGTGGAAAAACTGAGTTCTTATTTTCCATCAATGAACACTGAACAATATGATTAGAAACCTATTCACAGAAACTTCAAGTGATTTTGGCTTAACATTAACTGAAGAAGAACTGGCATCTATATCCACTGATCGTGGGTTGATGATTAAACATACTGAATTGCTTCTTGAAGCTTTTTGGATTTCTATAAAAGAAGAATATGTGTCAATATCTAAAAAAAAGCTCTGACCATTTTACTATAGTTTGCAACATCATATTTACGTGAATTGTGCTTTTCTACTCTCACCACAATTAAATGCAAAAAAAAGAGGAACTTTTCAATGTATTGACGAGGAAATGAGTGTTACGCCCAAACATTGAAGAAATCACTAAGACTCACTAGGCTCATGTTTCTCATAAACATAAGAATGAATAAACTTAAGGTATGTTTCATTCTATATTTTTTTTTTATTTTATTACTTCTTTTCTTCACTATTTGACTTCATTATATCATATTTTTCTGAAATTTGTATATAGTGCACCTACAATTATTGGTAAGATTTCAAGTGTGCCCCAACTTGAAAAAGTTTGAGAACCACTGCTCTTGATTTTTAGAGAGACATTTTTTTTTTTAATGCCTTATTCTTTTGTCAGTTATTTAAAGCTGAAACTAAGAATAATTATTTTTTTATGATTGAACATCGCATTAACAATTTTTCAGAAATGAATGATTTTTCCACATACAAGTCATTCTATTTAACCCATAGCTGAAGGGGAGAAGATAGGTTCATACCTTTCCCAAGTGAATGTAACTAACCCAACTGGAATTTGAACTTGGCTCTCCAATTTCTCATTCAGAGGCACTATCCATTGCACCACCTGCATGTCCATAAGTTTCCAGAAAAAGCACATGTAAATAAATTTCCTTTGCAGGCATTTGAAACAAAGTTCAACACAAAATCTGCCAGCAAGATCAACAATGAGATTATTTTCATGCTACAACTATGATATAGTGTCCCAGTTTAATAAACTAAACATTCCAGCAGATGCCTTCCTGTAGATATATGCAGTTCAATAAGACCACCCGAGAGTGTTTTCCTTACTTTTCCGTAATTATGACACATTTTAATAGCAAAAACTTTAATATGTGATACATGCTAGATTTGCTAGTATGTATATTTATCTCTGTGCAGAAATGTTAGTACTGCTGTTAACTCACATTACAACATAAAAAAAAAAAAAAAAAAAAAAAAAAAAATTAAAAAAAAAAAAAAAAAAAAATTTATATTGCATAAACTATATAAAAGTAAGATTAATGCTAAAATATATGAATGGAAACCATGTGACATGAGGAAAAGTACCGAGTTGACAACATACAAATGAAAAGTAAATAAGAATTTTTTTTAGCAATAATAAAATTAATTCTGCGTTTCCATGGCAAGGTATTTTCTTAGCTCTGTACAAGCCTCAAGTATTTCTGAAAGCAATTCAGGAAATTTCCAAATGATTCATATTTAAGTTCTGAAATGTTTCAAAGTGAGATTGACTTCTTTACAATTAATAAACATCAAATTTCATATCTTATTCAGATAACCAAGATTATTTTTGTGATCTCATCTCTTAAGAAAATAAATACATTCTTGTCCACCACACTATATTAAACAACCACCATCATTAAAGTAAAAGTTAATAATGACTTACATTTGGGAGGTGAACTTGGGTAGTCATCCTTAAACAACATGCGAAGTTTGTATACTCCAAATTCCCAAGGTGTCTAATTAAAAAAAAAAAGATCCAGACATTTTTTTCAAAGCAGAAAGAAAAAAAAAAAAAAAAAAAAGAAAAAGAAAATTGTACAAATAATTTTAATCAAGCAAAGTTCATGTGTGCTGTTATTTTTTTGATCAGTATCTGGTTCCTCTACTAGTTACTACCAAGTCCATTTGCCAAAATTTTAATTTTTTTTTTTCTTTTATTCAATATGGATTTTTTTTTTTGGTTATAGTTGTTATGGTAGTCCTTTAATTTTCATGCTTCATGACTGTACTGATGAAAAGTTCTAGGATTACAGATTATAGACTTAAAGAAAAAAAACACTGCCAAAGCAAGCTTTTATTCATTAAGAAAATATTCTAGCAAATGAATAAATCAAATTTTATTTCATTTAGCATTAAGTAAATAAAAAAGATAAAACACAAGCATGTTTTCTAAGTCACCAAAAAGAGAAATAAACCCCAATACAATGGCTAATTGATACAAAAAATTATTAAAAAAAATAAAAGACAATACCACTTACATCAGTATAAAATAAGCAAAGGAAAAATTCAAAATATTATCTAACGTGCAAAATTTACTTACTGATTTTTTACCAGGAATGGCACATTCCCAGTTCATCAGATTTAGGGAGCCGTCTTGATTCTTTGTAGGTCTAGCTACAAAACCCTGAAAATTTCCAAACAAAATATAGAACAATCCCATTTTCAGTTATTTGACCAAGCAATAAAAAATAATAGCAAAACATTAAAGTTCTCATAGAAAATAAATTTTTATAAAAATTGATTTGAAAAGGTGCCAAAAATATAATTTTCAGTAGATTCAAATCTATAAATATAACAAGGAATTAAACTTTTTAAAAATTCATTAATACTTAAATAGTAGTAAATGGTTCATTACTAAGTATTAATTTTACCAACTTATACATATTTGTCAAATATTCTATACTTTTTCAGATAATGTTAGAATTTATTTTCATGGTATAATTGGGAGTAAAAATACACTTAAATAAACTTACGAAAGGATGATCTTTTCTCCAGGCTTTTCTTTCCTCTGCTAAGCGACCAAGGGCAATTCCAGACATTGTTGTAACTGAAAATCCAAAGTATGACAAACAAGAGTCAATTAAAAAAAAACAAAAAAAAAACAAACTAATTACTCACTAAAGAAAAAAAAATACAAAGAACTCAATCTTTTCTTATTAAGATAATATACTATTTGCCTTTAATGTCACTGAAATTACTAATACATCTATAGAAACATCTTTCCTATCTCCAGTTTTCAATATGTGATACCTTTTTATTTGTAGCATCATATTTAGAGTTTGGTAAAAGATGCTTTAGTTCATACAAACTTTCTAGTAATAAATATCTAATCCTGTATTTAACACATTAAAATTTCAGTTTAACCTATAGGATGTCATCAGACTAAAAATGAAATGTGTCACACACACACACAAAAAAAAGTTTTTTCCATTTTATCATTAATTTTCCTAACAATGTCAGTATAATACAAGACCATTTTAATATTACAGATAAACTTTAAGATGAAATAATTACTTTTTTCATTTTTAGACACTGAAATTTGGATATATAACATATTTCAATTTGTTGAGAGAAAAATAAAATACTTAATATTATATTACATTGCCAAGACAACAAGTAGATATCACCTCACAATTTGTTTTGAATATTTTTTCCCCTCGCATAAGTTTGATTCACTTTTAAGTTCAGTTTAAAAGTAAAATTGGGTTCAGAATGCACAACAATAACTTTGAAAGATATTTAAATGATCAATATTCATCTCTGAATTAAGTGCACTATGTTGAAAAATATTTGTTGGGTAAAACAAATGCTATTTCTTTCATTATGCTGAAGACTTATTGATGTACCTATGAATAAAACAAAATCTGAAGACCAATTTCTAAATTTTAACATGTGCAACAATAAAATAAAATGTACTAAAAGTTTCATTCACATAGAAGAGGAGAGAGTCAAGTTAAAGACAAAACAAAAGAGAAAAAACTAACCACCATTCAACAAATTTGGAAATTCATCATTTTACTAGTGTTTTTTTTAATAACTTTACATGAATCAAATCCATGCCTACATTATTTTATGGCCTTTAGTAATATTAATCTAATTTTAATAAATGGAAAAAAACAAACCTTACTGCTTATAAATAATTTTATTGAGTGACTATCACTCAATGTCAATATATCTGCTATCTATGGAACAAATACATTGAATATAAAGTGAAATTATAGCTAACAATTAATATAAAACTACTACTTTTTATCTATCAGCCTTTGTAAGCATTCATTTGTAAAAGCAAAATTCCATAAATTATCCCAATTCAATTAAGTGTTATAAGTAGTTCCATACAGGAAAAACAACCTATCTTATATTTCAAGGTTTTGAAATCAGTTTAAAATAGCCCTATATTGAAATATAAATGAAATTTACTTAACTGAAAGAAAAATGGTCCGATAAGCTCGAACAAAAAAAAAAAAAAAAAAGACATGGCATAAAAAATATCTTTGAGGCTTATGAAGTAAAATCTAATTTTTTTTTAAGTGCTTTGATTTAATGGGTTAAATCAGTAAAAATTATGTTCTTATATAAAAATTATACCTCATTAAAATATGCAATGAATTGAAAAAGTTTACACTTCAACCTACAAGGAAAAGTTTCAAAATTACATGTTATTCACAAACCTTTTTTTTTTTTTTCAAATTGCTAGTTTTGCATCAAATAACACTTAGCATCTAAATTTTCCCATCTTTGGCAAAAAAAACAAAAAAAAAAAACACTTGTTTGCAACACTGAGTTTATATTTGAAAAATGTTTTTTATTAGAAAAAAGTCAAAAGGTTTTGCAATTTCTGCACCTCCTACATCCAACAGTTAATTTGTTCTCTATTCTTTTTAACAAAAATGTTTTAACTTCCAGAGCATAAAACTAGTCATTAAATTCATTTTTTTGTGTGATGAATTATTCCCCTTTCCACCTGTCTCATTTCTGCAGTCTCTAAATGCTGAAACTAACAAATGGTGAAAAGATAATAGATGAAATTAAAGTAGAATTATTTGGGAAAGAATTCCAAATTACGTATGGCAGAAAAAAAAAGAAAAAAAAAAAAAAAAATTGTCACTGCTCAGCAAACATGAGGATGGATCTGTGATACTCTGTGAAAGATCCTGGGCCAAGAGAGATTGTCACCATTAAATGCTTGATGGGAAATCAGCCAGGAAACTACTTAGTTTGCAAATTTCACCTTATAGCAGGACCTACACCAGAACTGGAACAATTTCACCATGAAAACAAGTAAAATTCTGCTAAAGCAAAAATAAAAACAAACATGTTTTAAAATAGGCATCATTGAGAGGTACAATAGAATTTCAACCAAATATTATTTATAAACACATAAAGGACTAAGAAAGTGTAGAGTCTTGTAATACAATTTTAAAAATAAAAAATAAAATAAATGCAGTGTTACACTAAAGGCCTCTACTAATGCTACTAAGCTTTAGATGTAAAGTGATTTGAAGCAAAATTTTAGGCTGTTGACAAAGATTCGTAAAGAATGCAATTATAGTAGTTTTTCTATCTTAAAGCTGAACATTTATAACTCATCAATTGATATAAACTACATTTGGATGGTCTCTAGTAATATAATTATCTCTCACTTTCTCCACAACAAGAAAAAAAGTGAGTGTAGATATAATGAATATGTTCAACCTTCTCATTTACATTGGGGAAGGAGAGAATTTCAAAGATTCAGCTACTAAAATTCTTAACAGTTATAATTTTTTTTTTAAATTTTGAAAATCTGACAATTCTAGGAGTCACTTTATAATTTAACAATTCTATAAGTTTTTAACATATGTTTATCATAATGGGATTACATCATGATTGAAATAGTTACATTTTACAAGTGCTAAATGTTGTGAAAGTAAAATGTTGATTTTCTAAGAACTGGCACCAAACTCCAATACCTGAAAAACTAGGATAAGAATGCTTCTACTTGTTTTTCATAATTTCACCTTATGCAATATTAAGCTGAGCTTAGTAAATACTAATGTTTATCCTAAGTGATGTTTAATTCTCTTTACAGAAGGAAAAAAAAAAATTTTTTTTTCAAATATTTTTGTAATTTGATGGTTGTCTGGGTAATAATAGTGAGCAGTATATGGTGTGACTTGATTAGTAGATGTATAAGGTGGTACTGAAACAGACCAAAAATCTGACCAAACTAA
Source organism: Acanthosepion pharaonis (assembly GCA_903632075.3). Lineage (NCBI taxonomy): Eukaryota > Metazoa > Mollusca > Cephalopoda > Sepiida > Sepiidae > Acanthosepion > Acanthosepion pharaonis. Next base: position 37,846 of record CAHIKZ030002674.1, read on the forward strand.
ATTTTATTTTTCATTCCTTTATAGTTGAGCAGAAAACTTTTCAGTAAATGAGAAAAGAAAAAACATTTGCTAGAATCTTTAGATTATATACTATTGTGAGTATACCCTAGTATATTCACAATAGTATATATTATATAATAATATAATTCAGGATAGATCTGTTCTTCTTGCTAATCTAATCGCTCTAAACTAAAGGATGTCCAAATATTTTGGTCCAGTTCAAAATAAAGTTATTTTATAAATAGTTTTTATTTATAGAATATATTTGTGAGGCTAAAAAAGGTTATACTTGGAATAATGTATGTGAGTTAGAAACACTAGGTTATTAAAGTTCAGGCGATTGATGAATTAGAACCTTCAAAAAAATTGTTTATTCTCAGGATGTATCTTCATTAAAAATACATTGAGGTCTTCAAAAGCAGAGTTGATAGATGCAAACTCTCTTGCCAATTGATACAAATACTGCAGGCTTTAAAATTTTTTTTTACAAATTTATATCATCAGGCACATATAGCAAGAAAAAAACTCAAAAAGGTGAATATTTTTAACGATAATGCATCCAGGTTTTATCACTCTCTTGTATCCTATGTAACAGATGTTCATGACATCATGGTTTTGACTCAGGGTATTGCAACACAAGAGATTTCGGACACCAACTATCATTACCTGAATGTGCTTCCACAAAGATTTATTAGCACCCCGATTTTTTCTACCCAATCGGGATAGGGGTGAAAATCACCCCCCCCCCCCCCACACACACACACACTTGGACACTTACGAATGTAGCTTTAGCTTTTGAGACGCATTTTATACCCTAGAGAGCATCAGTGCGAAATGAGCACAACTTATCTCAACCGAAATTCGAATGAAAATAAACAAACGTGCTTAAATAATTGAAAAAAAAAAAAAAAAAAATAATAATAATTCAAATATAAAAGTTAAAAAAAAAAGTTGATAATACACACAATTTTGTCTTATCACAAAGAGAAAATTAAATATTCTTTATTTTAAAATAAAAATAACAAAGGCAACTGGTTGAGTAACAGACCTCCCACATTCAAAACTCGTCATGTTGTAAACATCTGGGATACAAGGAAAAAACAAACATCAAGACATGGGGGGGTGCTTTTACATAAATATGCAATAACCATTTGTTCAATCAAATATATTTATCTTTTTGTTGATTATATAAAAGAAAAAAAAAACGCTATTTAAATCAACAGTTATTAAATAAAAAATGAAAAGAAACACTGTTAGTGTTAATAATCATTTTTATGGAATTATTTAATCACGGGAAAAACATTTTATTTTTAAGCTACTACTAAAACAAAAATTCATTATTGAAAAAAAACTTAAATCTTATTTCTTTGAGTGTTGCTCCGGAGCAATAAATGCATTTTAAAGGACATGTTCAGACGTAACTTTATGAATTTCAACTTCTATAGACAAGTCGAAATTGCAATATAAACAAGTATAAAAACAGTGATTAATACAACAATTAAATGTAAACAATTGTTGAGGTTCTTGAAAACAAAAAGTAATGACTCAAACAAATTTCAACCAAGACTACGATATAGTGAAAATATTGGTGATTTTTTTTAAAAAGGAATATTTGTATTGACGGATTAAATTGAAATATTTTTAAGAGAGCTACGAGTAGAATTAATAATTAAATTTAGGTTCAGTTGGGATGGGGGTGGATTTTTTTTTTTTTTAAGGTTTCAGTTCAACTTTCTAGTCTCGGATTTTTAAATTAATTGGCTTTATTTTTAGTTATTTATAGTCATCGTTGATAGAATATTAAGAGATAAAAAAAAATAAAAGTGCGTATCGATATGAATTTACTAAGTTGTTATTAAAAGGGAGAAATCATTTTTATATAAAAAAAAAAAAACGCCTAACGTAAAACTTAGTGTGTTTCTTAAGAAGTGACAGTGTTTTACAACTTATTTGTGAAGAGAAAATAACAAAAGACTAGTGCCATACAAAGTGCAGATCAAGTTAAGACTTTACGGCGTCATTCTTGTTCTACTTAAAGAAAGAAAGAAAAACAATTTGTAGAATAAAGTAATTTTTAGTGAAAATATCAAAGCAACAAGAGGATTTTTTTTCTTACCACACAAATAGGAGAGATCGACAAGACAAAAATGCTGCAAAATGTAATGGCGGATCACGCTAATGGCGGCGTTTCAATCACGTGGTCGAGACTTGAATTTTCCCCGAGACTTGGGTGTTTTAAACCAAGATATTCGTATTGATAAACTTAGTTTGGCTTCATTTGAAAAAATAATGCCAATTCAATTTAGCCACTAGTAGAGTGACCATTTGAATGCAGGAAGAAAACCACTAATTTAAAATTGTAGCATTTTATCTCAGAAGCAAGGAAGAATAATAACATGTTCCGTTTGCCCAGCTAATTCGTTTTTGTTTTTTTTAACAACTCGTTTTTTAACTTATGACATTTAGTTACGATTTTAAATGTTTTAAATTTAATAATTAATTTTTTTATTTTTCTATAATAGGATTTTATTGGAAACTATGAACGACTCACCTACGATTAGTTACAGGTTTGACAAATATAGATCTTAAGAATTATTATTTTGGGGGGGACTGAAAAATGGAATTGTTTTATTTGCGAATACATAGACTAGAAACCTTACCAATTCAGTTTGACTTGCCTATGGAGAATGACCCATACTGTTTAAAATTTGGAGTTTTCCATTTTAATTAATAAACTGTTTGTAAACCTATGATATCATATTAAACTTTCAAAACATTTATTTAATAAATGGTGATAATGAATAACTACTGATTGCATTTGAACACTTTTATTGCTGCCCACTGACTTTACTGATACTTCATCTTGCCTCTATTCTGCTTTCATCATTTTAAGTTTATGATAAACTTATATATGATGAATCACTGAATTTTTTAATTTATTTGAATGAGTTTTGACATTCAATAAGGTGTAAATTGAAAATTTTAAAAAAGAGATTATATGTGGTTATGAATTGATGCAAGCTTTACTAACAATAATCTTATTTATATGTTTAATATAAATAAATTGCTCATGATTTTGCATTAAAAACCAGGAAAAAGGAATCTCAGTGGTCAGAAACTAAAGAGAGCATTAAATAAATGCATTGCTTACTGTAGAAATATATTAACAATTATTACAGAAATGCATCGAAAATCAGGAAAAAACAATTGTTAGTGGTTCAGAATTAATACAAATGTTACTGACAGAATAGACCTAATAATAATTTTTGTCTACTGCTATACTTTTTGACCACTGAATACTTTAATGCTTGCTCCATTATATTAAGATAAAGAAATTATTTTTCTTTCCTGTATTGACTAAACAACTTAGACCTAACTAAATATTATAGCATATAGTGTTAATTTGATCAGCATCTGAGCATGTATACATCAACTGACATAATTCTGACTTAGAACTGAACCTCATCCTATCTACTAAATATTCAGCTGTAGTTAAAAGTGTGTGCTTGAACAGTTTCAGATATAAACTTTCATATGGATTCAGGACCAGTGCAAGGGTCTCATGGCGTCTCCCAAATTTATGATACCCCCACACCCACTCTACTACATCTCAATTTTCATAAGGTAGTATTCATAATACAAATTTTATTGTAACTTGATTATTACAATAATGTGTCATATGCAATATAGGTGAACAATTCAACTAGAAAAATTAAAAATAAATATGATGTATCTAAATACAAATTAGAGATACACAATAGATCATTCAATCTTAAATAGATAAACAAAGTTTTGCGGAAGTTTTTAACACCAACTTGAGAATTTTCTTGTTAAAAAGTTGAATAATTTTAACATGTTCAACATTATAGATAAAAAGTAGTGAATTTTATTTTAGTGTTTTATCGAGACTTGAAAGCAAAACTAATTCACAAATTTGGACAAAAACAAATTCACAGATTTGGCAGGAAAAAAAACATATCATGACATCAAAATCTGCAAAACTTTTTCATCCTTTAATAATAGTCAGTTGTGCTTAGATTAATTTGTAATGTATATAAATGTTGGTAGAAAAAAGCAAATGCTGATAAAATAGTGAGGGTCATTGCCTGGGCCCCTCAATCAGGCTCCCCACTCCCTGGATAAATACTTATACATACACATGCTCACACATACATATATGCACATACACACATGCATACATACACATATCTATATATGTTCAATGGGTTATTATTTCATTATATATATATATATATATATATATATATATATATATACCTTTATAAACAATGGATTTATTTTTAATCTGACACCTTTATTACTTCAGACATTATAGTGGATACTCATAATTTCTTTATGAAGATTTATCAAATATGCAGATTGATAAACATAATACACACTGTTTAAAGTAAAAATAAAAATGGGCTATTTATTTCAAATACAAATATCCACTATAATAACAACATTTGTCCAAGAGTAATGAAAAAGCATTGTTTTTATTCTTGAAAAAGGTCACACACAAACCGAAAATTCTATTTTACTATATATACAATATGGGTAAAAATCAAAATATTTCAGAAGCTTTATTTTTCAATTTTCTAATGATGTAATTGGATAGTACTTTTTTATTTTTTAATGCATTTAACATTTTGTGGCATCTGTCAGTCTCGAGAGACCTTGGATCTGTACCCAAAGAGTTATGCCTTAGCTGCTGATAGCTGTGTAGCATCGTTTATGGCTGTACAGGCCTACACAGGACTGACAGTCTTCATTGCAATGAATGCATGTGAAGATGTTCTCCCCCAAAATGTAGCCTTGTTGTTTTCTTCCTGTCAAGCATGTTTCTCCATGGCAGTGAGCATGAGCGATCATTAGCAATGTCTTCTCACCACTTGATGTCCATGTCCATTGTCCTCATGTCCCTTTTGCAGATGTCCTTGAAGCGAAGATGAGTTCACCCTCATGTCCTCTTGCTGGTGGCCAGTTCCTCATAGAAAAGGACCTTCAGAATCCCTCCATTTGGCATACGGTGTACATAACTAACATACTAACTTACAAATAAACAAAAAACAGTTCTACAAGGTTCCAGAAAGATCTAGAATATTCCAGAAAGTCATAGTACTACTATACTTATATATGATTTTAGAAATTTCATGTTGGAGTGACATTTTTTTTAGAAATAAACTGAATGAAACCCTTCATCATTATTTTTTAATAAAAGCAAATGTCATAACGCTAATATATATAGTATTAATAATTCTTAAATAACAAATCCCTAATCAGATCTTCATATTTTGAAGAATAGACACATTTCTTTGTGAAGGATAATAGTTCACTTACATTAACATATTTTAAAGGGTCCTTCATGTAGATTATACTATAAAATCACCAAATAGTAAGAATGAAATTGCCACACTCAATCAGGAAGTACTTTACTATATATAGTGAACTGGCATTCTGCACATTCCAACTTTCATTCCTGTCTGAGCAGAAAAAAAATTAGATTTTTGCATAGCTGATGCATAGTCGTGAGCAATACAGTTTCAGATTTCAGGTAAGGCTTTACAACAATGTTAAAGTTGTCCTTTTTGTATGGCTTTGCATACTGACAAATCATAAAGAAAGGCATAAAAAATGCTGACATCTTCCAAAATAGCTGCTTACAATTAATTGACTGATTTGTTTTTTACAGCTTACCAACCCTTTGCAGGTTATTTAAACAATAGAGTAATGGATTGTGGCACAGATTGAGAAATCAGAGATTTGAGTTCAAATTCCAGTCAAGTTCATTACTTTTACATATGTGCTAATACCTTTGGGAAAGGTATGAATCCAACACTTCTCCCTCCAGCTATGGATAAATAGTAAGACAATTTGAGTTCTATAGCCTTGGGTGGCTACCAGTCTAGAGGAAAATTCTGGTGAAGCACATACTATGCAGCTAAGGAAAGGATCATTTGTATTGACTTGATGATTCTGACTACGGTTGACTCCTTTTAAAGCCAGAAAATATTTTTAGATTGTAAGAATTTTTTTGAGATAATGATTTACTGACACAAGTCTTACTAATTAACCCATAGTTATGTGAGAAAGAGGTGGATTCATACCTTTCTCAAAGGTATTTGAACATAAGTGAATATAATAAACCTAACTGGAATTAGAACTCAGGTCTCCGATCTCCAATTCTGGGCCATTATCGATTACACCACACACACATCAATGCTTACAGCATCTGGTATTCAAAAGTGATCACCCATCTACGTACAGACCAGGCTTGAAATTGCTAGCTGCTTATGATATCTATGTAATATTTACTGGTCTCAGATCTCTAGATAGGAAGTATTTAGGGGAAGAGAAAGCAAGATTATTTCCTTTGATATTAAGAAATACAGGTTATGATCTCAGTCATGACCTGAGGATGTTCAATGAAAGAATAGTTGACTTGAGATGAACCCCAACTAGGAAAAGAGAGAAAAAGTAGGTCAAAAATCACTTCTCAGAGGACACTGATGATGGAACTGACAAAGATGAGAGACTAATAGGAAGAAGAACAGAGGCCAGCAGAACATATCATCAGTTTTATGTTTTTACTGCATTCATTTCTTTAACATTCAAATGTTTTTCACTTTTTGCATGTTATATTTCAGCTCTTCACTTATCTTGTTTTCTATTCATAGTTTTGCAAAACTATATCCATTCTCCAGAAGAGTGGTGGATGCAGTTCTATGAAACATAGAGTAGAGATGAGGTAAGTGAATTTTATTTATTATTATTATTAATGCTCTATCTTTTAAGATCAAGCATTACATTTACAAAGACTGTTTGCCTTAAAAATGTAATCTTCCAGGATACTGCTGGTTGAGCATTTTTTGGTGAGATACAATTTTCATATATATATATATATATATATATAGTGTGTGTGTGTGTGTGTGTGTGGTGGGATTCAGCGGGTTCACACAAGTTCATGCAAACCTGTTCTTGGAATTTTATGAGCTCAGTGAGCACATTGCTAATGTTAGATTGTCTACAAATTGTAGTCACATAATTGGTTGAGCATGTAAATTCACATGATCATATTAAGATTAATATGCAATTGCAGGGGCGTAGCCAAGATTTTTCTTTTTAAATTTTGAAAAAGAAAGTGACTACTTAGCCGTGGCAAGTGTTATTCAAAATCAGGGCCATTACCTTGGTCACCAGCAGGCCATTGAATTTTGAAAAAATCTATTTTTGCAATGTATACTTTATTCAAATAAATTTGTATGTTTATATCAAAAAGGAATTTGCGATAGATTTGACATGTAATAACTGTAATTTGTGAGCCTTTAAGCACAACTTCATCCACTATATTTTGTTTTTGTCACCCATAAGTACCTTTAATTAGGACCAATATTTTTATTGATGAAACACTTAGCTGTGTAGCATAATATGCAAATGAGATAGGACAAGCATAAAAGGAAAGCAACGGGTGAACAAGACACCATTATTCAGTGAACCTGTTTGCTTAACGTAATGTAGAGAACTGTGCTAAGAGTGCTACTACAGAGAGATATACCTAACATAACAATAGCATCACCGATAAATGCACTGGAAGACCCAGAACATGTGGAAATGTATAAGAACTTTTGTGGCATTTTCCAGAGTAAAAAATTATGAGACACCAAGACAAAAGGAGGAGAGAATGAGATAACAGATTTATTTCTTGCTACTGCTGGGTGAGAAGCAGTAAAGAAATTTTCGACAATGTGTTACCAAAGTGAATTAGAAGAAATGACATTTGAAGAAATTGTCAAAGTTATAAAAAAGAATATAAAACCAAAGAAAAGATTGGTCATTGCTGAAAGAACCAAGTTTTTAGAAACAAGACAAGCACTAAATGAGTCCATTAAGCAATACTTACATAGATTAAAAGAACATGCCAAATATTGTGAATTTGAAAAGTTGGGTACTTGGGAAATGACTATAGAAGCAGAGCCATGGGTTAGGCTCCACATGGATCTCACACATATCAAAAATAGAGGATTGTTCTTAGCATTAGTGAACTTGTATTCAGGTTAGCCAGAGCTTGTCAGAGTAAAATACAGAAAAGCCACCACAATAAAGCAAGTACTAAGAATTATATTCTCAAGGAATGGAGTACCCCAGACAATAGTCACTGACAATGCACCTGAATTTTGTGATAAGAACTTATTTGCATGGCTAAAACAGATTGGATGCATCCCATACAAGACACCACCATATCACCCACAATCTAATGGCATTGTGGAAAGAATGGTACAAATGGTGAAAATGGGGTTAAAAGCATTCTCACCACTTAATGAAAGCATAGAAGTGTATTTACTGAAAATGTTCTTCAGATACAGATTCATTCCACATGCAGGAAGAAAACTGAACCCATCAGCGTTAATGGGTAAATCAGAGCCTCCATAACTGTCCTTTTCAATGAAAAAAAGGTATGGTATAGAAAGAACAATGAGGCTGATCCAAAAGAAGCAAGTTTTCTGATACAAAAAGAACACAACATGGCTATACTGGAAAAAAGGGGACATGCGGATCAATTCAGAAGCAGAAACAAACTGGATGATGTGGAAATGGAAGATCAAGAACAAGAAGAGACAGAAAGTCACAAAAGTGGAACAGATCAGGAAATGGAAGAAAGTGAGTGAAAAGATGGACAAGAGTGAAGAAGAAAATGAAGAAAGACCAAGATCACCATTAAAAGAAGACAAGAAAGACAAGAGTACAGTACGAGAATAATCAGAAGTAGTAGAAGGAAAAACAAAGATATACGACCACTTTGATTCAGGGAGGTGTAGTATCATATGCAAATGAGATAATACAAGCATAAAAGGAAAGCAACTGGTGAACAAGACAGCGTTACTCAGTAGAACCGGTTGCTTAAAATAAAGTGGAGAACTGTGCTAAGACTGCTACTACAGAGAGATATACCCAACATAACAAGCTGTTTTCATATTTTACTAATAGATTTTTAGTTAAAACTTTTAATCAATTAATTAATTTGTTTAAATTAAACATTTTTTTCTATTGAACTTCAGCTCAAAGGTAAGAAATTATTATAATTTTAATTTGTTCCTTTATAGTAACTTCCTCATAGTAACTAGTAATTTTTTTTTATTTCAGTATCAGGACACTAAAATGAAGAAACAAAAAGATTTATTTCAGTTTTTTTGAAAAATCCCAAAAAAGTGAAATTTTCAGGCCAGAGGTAAATGAACATGAAACACAGCCAAATTTAGAGCATGATACTAATGAAAAGTTCTGCTCTTGATGCCATGAAAACTAGAGGCTAATCAGTTGAAGCATTAGCACTTTCAGGCTGCTGGAGTATGGAACAGTATGAGAACTTCAAGGAAAAATACAAGGGGTTGATTATTCACAGTAAAAAATTGGGTGTGATCCATGTGCCAGATTTTATTCTAAATCCATAAACAGAAAAGGAATTCATGTATCAATGGAATGAAGAGCTGCAGTAATGAATCTTCGGGAAGGAATAAAACAATTTGGTAAGCTTCTCTAAGAAAAAAGATGAATATACAATTGTTATCAAAGGCCCACAGTATTTGTTTTATGTGTCTACAAAATCATGCTGATGATGCAATTACATAAAGCATGGATAAATTGAATGACAAGTATATATACTCTACTAATAGAGTTTTCACTACAGTCTACAGTTTAGCAAAGAGAAGCCATCCATTTTCTGATGTTGAAGATGAGATTCAGCTTCAAATGAAAAATGGATTACACTTGGTTGTTGAACTTCATTCTCAAAAATCTACTGTAAAAATAGTAGATCATGTTACAAAGGAGATAAGGAAAGAAATATTCACTAAAATTATTGAACAAAAATTAAAGATTTGTATCATTGATGAAACTTCAACCATATCCAGTAAACCTGTATTTGTAAGATTGAAGATTGCAATTTATCACCAACAATTTTTTTTTTTTTGGTTTAGTTGAATTGAAAGGACAAGGAGCAGAAACAATATATGCATCTTTGTTAAACAGTTTGCATTGTGCTGGATTTGATAATGAATATTTGAGAAATAATTTAATTACTTTCTATTCAGATGGAACAAGTGTAATGCTTGGATGCAATTCTGGAGTAGACACTAGATTAAAAAACAATTTTCTTAACATTGTCATTTGGCATTGTTTGCAACTAGTTTTGCATGATTCTGTCAGTGAAATAAAACAAGTGAATCACTTCAAAATATTCATGGATAAAATCTATCCAATCTGAAGAACTTGAGTAACAAATCCTGAAGATTGGTAGAGTTCTGAGACCAAGATGAGCTGCTTGTAGTTTGAGATCTGCACATGATGTATGGTTTGCTTATCTAGCATTGTACAAATATTTCTCAGGTGAGATGAAAAACATTCAGGAATGTCTGCCTGTCTTTACAACAGATATTTTTTGCATAACTTAGCATTGATGATAGATATACTACAAGAAATTTCTTTACTGGCTAATGCCCTTTAAGCAAGATGTTTAAATGGTTATTCCCTGAAAAGCTGCAGAAGAAAAAGCTGAATGGCTTCAGTAAAATTTTTCATCACATCATTCCCAGAAAAAGGTTTTTGTGACTATGTAGAAAATGTCCTGAAAAACTTTCATAATCCTATAATTCCTCAAAGTGTACAAAAAGCAAAAACTATTATCAATATGATTGCTTTCAGTTCTTGAGAGGCAAGTTTTTCAAGAATGAATATTATATACTTGGATAAAAGAAGCCACCTTACAGTGGAAAATACAGCAAACTTGGTTATAATTAATCTAACTGGTCTCCCTTTAGATTTATGAAATGTTACTACTTTCATTAAAACATAGCTTATAAAAAATCAGTGTTGATAACAACAGAGGCAAAAAAAGCTGAAGACTATAATGACAAGTAGTTATTTAGAAATTTTAAAAATGAAAGGTCATGAATAAAAAATTTTAAAGCATTTCTTTTAATTATTTTTCCTTTCAAAATGATAACGGGCAATGTAATGTTGATTAATTTTGGTATTTTTGAATAAGTGCAAGAAAAATTTTCTTTATTCATAAATTATATCCATGTAGTAAAGTATATGGAAAAATGAGGGAACCTGTTGCTATTGAGACCTGTTGTTGAGAGAACCCATTCTTAAAATGTTTGAATCCCACCACTGTATATATATATATATATATATATATATATATATATATATATAAGTGGACATTGAAGTCAACATCCAGAAGTGACAGTCTGTTTCATGATAAACACAATTGTCAGGCTATATATATATATATATATATATATATATATATGGTCTAATTTTTGTTTTTGGATGTGTAAGTAACACAAAAATGGAACATTATAGCAAGACTTTTGATAGGGCAATATTACTAAAATGTTCTAAATTGAACAAAAAACAATTTCCAAGTTAATAATAGTGTGGACTCACCATTCATGCTTATTCTGATAATAATAATCCAATTTTTGTATGTTCATTACAAAAACAGAAAAGAAAATCATATCATCATTGAAAGAAAAAATAAAATATTACTAATTGCTACATAAAATAATGATATCTTTATTTTGTAAATAAGTAAGTCATCTGTCCTTCCTCTCTTTACTCAATCTGAGGCATTAACTCCTTCTATTGATAAAGCAGAATGTTTTGCTCATAAATTCTGCTCAGATTCTACTCCTGACTCATCTGTAGTATCTTTGCCTGACTTTCTACTCAGAAATGAGTCCCTATTGAGTGATATGCATATACATCCATGGTTTCTACTATCAACTCTAAACTAGATACCCTCAAAGTATGTGATAAACTTGATGGTATGCCTGCAATAGTCCTTAAGAAATGTGCTCCTGAACTGGTACCCTTTCTCTCTAAACTGTAGAATAATTATCTCACTGCTTCCTGCTTTCCCACTTGTTGAAAATCCTCTTCTGTCATTCATATTGTTAAGAACTCTGATGAATAATCTGATCCCTCTATTGGCCTGACTCCTACTTCTTTTCAGGAAAGTTCTAGAATCTCAAATCAATTCTGAATTAGTTAAGCATCTCATCTCACAGGGTTTTCTTTCAGATAAGCTTTCAATTCCCTAGGTCAATTGCTGATGTGTTAACAGTTATTGTTGAAAGAGTCTGTCAAGCTTTAGATAAGAATGGTGAAGCTTGAGCTATTGTTTTGGATATCTTGAAGATATTTGACATTGTTTGGCACATTGGTCTTCTTCACAAGTTGAAAGGTTATAATATTCTGAATTAATTTTTGAAGTGATTCAGTCTTTCTTACCAAATCGTGAAGTTGTCTTGAATGGCTACTTTTCTAGATTTTTTTGCATTAATGCAGATGTTACCCAAGGTTCTATCCTTGGATCCTCATTGTTCCTAATTTTTATCAGTGACCATCCTGATGACATTAGTTCTTTTAATCATCTGAGAGTAACCGTTTTACCTTCTATCATCATGGCTGATGCTAACTTCCAGGAGAGTTATTCATTGCACCTTCTTGGACTAATGTTTTCTACTGACATGAAGTGAAAAGACTATATCGAATCAATTGCTAGGTCTGCTGCTAGGAAAGTTGATTTCCTGTGTTGTGCTAGAAAATTGTTCTTGTCAGAATCTATCTTATATATTTATAAGTCTACCATTTGTCCTTTCTTTGAATACTGCTGCCACATCTGGTCTGGTACTCCTGCTATATAAATAGAGATTCTTGAAAAAATCCAAAGATGAATCTGCAATGTTATTGGTTCTGACCTGGCATCTCATAATGTAGCTTCCCTATGCCTTTTCTATAAATAATTTAATGGTAATTGTTCTAATGAACTTTCTGCTATGTTACTTAGAATTTAAGATTGGTGGCAAGGTCCCATTGCTTTACAGTTGAAATGGTGAGAGATGTAACCATAAGTTCTATGCTAACATTTTCTTCTATTGCACTTATCACTTGTAGAACTCTCTTCCAGTTTCTTGCTTTCCTGAACTTTGATTTTCAAAAATTTAAATGCAATGTCAATTGTTAACTTCTGTTTTCTTAATTTTTATTCATTTAATGTTCTATTTATCTCTAACACTCAGTAACTCCTTGTCTGTTAGTGGCTTTATTGACTTGTTTGAGGTGAAATAATTATATATATATATATATATATATATATATATATATATAATTATAAACGTGGAGACTTTGAAACCCATAGTAATATTCTATTTTGCAAAACAGATTGGTTTTGATTGAAAAAAAATATTACCATGGGTTTCTAAAATACAAAATAATCATTTGTTCTGTTCTTACATTGCACTCTTCTGGATCCTCTTTGGAATTATCCATATGGATTACCAAGTAATATTATCATCTATCTATCTATCTATTTTATATACATACATACTATTATATATATTTTTGTGTGTGTATATATATATATATATATATATATATACACACACAAAAAAATATATATATATATATATATATATATATATATATATATATATATATTCTTATATATTTTATATATATATATATATATATATATATATATATATTTATATATATTTTTTTTTACAAAATAAAAGTATCATTATTTCACAGGTAATGTTGTTTAGGCAAAACTCATAAATTTTTCATTTCTTTTCCTCTTGCATCATAAACATTTCCACACTTTATTTCAAAAGACAATTTTTTCTAAATTGTAAATACTTTTGATCAGTTTTATCATTTGATAACTCTTTTATGTGTTGTGTCCATTCAGAACATGAATAATCATATCTCTCCCCAACGTCTTATCCATTGTAGCTCTTAGTAATGTTTGTCTTTTTATTATCCCTCCTAGCCCCTGTTCTGCCATCCATTTACAAAAGCTTGTCATATACATTACTCACCACTTACCTCTGCCATTTATACTATATCCTGTGAGTGTCAAATTCTCCAAACCATCTTTCATCATTATGAGTCCTAGAAATTTCAGCTCTCTCTGATTCTAAGTATAAGTGTACTTTTTGTTTCCATTTTCCTTAAAACTTCCTTGTTTTGTCCATGGCCTTTTTGGGATCCTTCTATAGAACCATATCTCTGTTGCCTCAAATCTTCTCTTCCTCTGAGAGGACATTGTCCAGCATTCATTACCATTGTTCTATAATGTTTGAGTAAGAATAAATCACTACTTTGTTGTGGGATTCTACACTTTGGATATGAGGTCTGTGATTGTTTTATAGGTAAATATTCATGATCTCCTGGATCATTTGTCCCACAAACAATATTGGTGGACTCATGTGAGTCCAGGTAAAATTAAAAAGCACAAAACATGGAATTTAAAACAAATGACAATTAATGCATGTTATTCACAAAAGGAATTACATGTGTGCACAATAGAAATCAGAGGAAAAGACATAAAATCTAGTGATGAGAATGTACTTGTCTGTGTGTGTGAAATAAGCATGTGATACACATGTGCATGTGTGCAAGTGTTCAGTCAGCAGAGGACCAAGGAAGTGAATGTGCCCCAGCGGCAGCATTCTTTGTCTACATTCGAATACATCTGGAAGCAAGAGAAAGAGAATGTTTGCCTTTTCGTAGACTTAAATAACACCACTTAATAGGCATTTTTGGCCAAGCCAAGTGGGGTAACCCACACCATACAGGAGGACTGATATTATATAGCAGTTCAAAATGCTTTTCTTTGTTTTTGATGAAATTTTTCTGTTGCTTAATACTTTTTTAGCTTTATAATTTTGCTATTCTAATGTAATTTCAGATTTTTGTGTTGCATCTTCCATTATCTGTTAAAACCTTTCCTAGATAGTTAAATATCTGTAATTACTTGATTTTGACACCTCCAATTTGTAGTTTGAATCTTGGGCTGTCCATCTTGCTAATGACAATATATTTTTTTTTTTTTTTTATAATTGATGATTAGTCCTTTTCTCCTGCTTTCCTTTGCTACCTTGTCTTGGAGTTCTAGTAGTTTACTTTTTGTATCTGCCATGTGTATATGTTATGTTTTTAAAGATTGTGCCCACTCATAATAAATCCTGGTAGAATTTCTAGTTCTCTTACTATTGCATCACTGTAAAGGTTGAATAAATTCAGTGAGAAGACACCCTTTTCTATTTTTGTGTACCAAGTCAATTCATTTTCTATCGTATGCCAGCAGTTTACTCCTAGTATAAGTTCTGGATTATTTTAATTTCTTTTACAAATATATCAACTTTAAATTTTAAATGTAATTCTTGTTTGGCTAATTATAGAGTAGTCCTCATTATTTACTCTATTCCATAGTATATATTATATAATATATAATTACATAATAATAATAATAAATATTATATAACTTGATATAATTATACAATAATAAATATAATAATATTATAATAAATATTATTATTAAATAATAAATATAATAATATTTTTATGTAACTATTGAATGATTATATATTATAAGAGTAGATATGTTTGCTTACCACTCGGTTCACATTCCTCCCTGGTCTTTTAAACAGGAGTAGGGGCTTATCCCTTGTTTTCTGTTTAGGATTGGGTTTCCAGTTACCTCTAAAGTCTTTTTATTCTTTTTCACTCCTAGTAGCCTCTTACATCTTAGTGGCATTATCACCATGCTTGTGGTGAATTGATAAAAAAAAAACATATCTAGTCTGTATTATAAGGTACAATGTGATTGTTATTAGAATGAGACATTCTATTATCATAGTAAGAAGTATTAATCAATAACAATATGTAAAACATGCTTTATATTGGCTGTCTATATTTCTGAGATGAGGTATTATGTACACTATTTACATTATTCGGACTATTGTCCTCGTCTTTGTCGCCATGTTTATCACAATGTTTCGGTCATTGTGCACTCCAGCCTTTTTCAGGTGGTTGGAATGTCAAACTTAACCCTTTATTTCACCCCTCAAGGACACATGGCACAGTGGATAAAGGCGTTAGTTAAATCCAGTGATAGGGCCCAAAGAGTGTGAATTCAATACCTGGTTAAGGCAGTGGAGAACTTTGAGAGAGGAATTAACAGGAGATAACTGACATCCATTAGACATGGCATGTGGAACTAGAACAGTCTACCCCAGTGAGCGAAATAAAGGGTTCAGTTCAACATTCCAACCACCTGAAGAAGGCCAGAGTGTACAACGGCCAAAACATTGTGATAAAGATGAGGACAATAGTCCAAATAATGTAAATAATGCTTCATATTATCATACAATGCAACAACAAGATTTTAGAGAAAATAGGAGCCAAAAGAAAATTTATAAATATCAGGAAGAGATAGTTGAAATATCTGGGGCAAATAATGAGGAAGGTGGACTTGGAAAATCTGATACTCACAGGATGGATTCAGGGCAAAAGGGGCAGAGGAAAACAATGCATAACATACTTGGCAAGCTTGAGAAAATGGATGGCAGAACAGGGTTTAGAAATAATGAAAAGACAGAATTTATTTAGAGCTGCAAAGGAGAGGAAATTGTGGAGAGCCATAATTGCCTATGTTCTGAGGAGACATGGCACATAAAGAGAGTGAGAAAATCTTACACAGAAAAATTAGAAAATTATCCAATTTGCTTTCACTGATCCTGGTCATCATTTCTTCCTGAAATTTTTCTGTTTTAAAAAACAATAATTTTTATCATGAAAGTGAGGAAATTGGCTCTAAATTTGGTGACTAATTTACAACGTATATATAAGATTGAATACTTACCTTTTTGCCCATCTTTGCTCAAAATCTACAATATAATATTGTTAAACTTGTCTCTTACTTTGTGTCCACAAACATTAATACGGTTGGCTATTTCAGCCAAGGCTTACAACACGATTTCTCGTACAACCATCAAAGTTAAGCAATGTCAAGCCTATTCAGTACCTAGGTGGATGACAGCTTGGGAATACCAGATTCTGTAAGCTTTGATGTACAGTTGGTATAATGGATAATGGTTCAGAATTGGTGATCAGAGAGCAGAGTTCTAATTCCAGTCAGGTTTGTTACATTTATTTGCACACAAATACCCTTGGGAAAGGTAAGAATCTGCCTCTTCTCTTCCCAGCTATGGCTTTATTAATAGGATTTGTATTGGTAAATCATTATTATATCTAAAAATTCTTACAATTTAAGATATTTAAATAACCTGCAAAAGGCTGATAACCTGTAAAAAACAAAAAGAAAATATTTCAACCAAGCCAACCATATTTGCCTTTTAATGTCACTGTAATTAACTTATTTTAAAGAGGAAGTTATGATTAGACATCTCAAAAACTGGAGAATTGCTGAATTTTTGGAGTTAAAGAATAAAAAATTTTCTAAAACTTAAAATTTGAGTAATTAATTAAATGAGAAAAATTTAAACTTACAACTCAACGAAGATAAAAAAAACTACCACAGAAAAGTTCAACAAAAAGTTTATTAAACAATAAATTATTCTTTACAGAATTCAAAGTTTAAATACTTAAACACCAAATACTTAATGTGTACTAAAATGTAGGCAAGAATATCCATTTATAGATATTGTCAGTTCTCAATAGTATCAATAATCATGAAATTGGATTAGTTCTTTGAATGTGTGATGTAAAAGAACAGGGGTCATTTGAGCTTGCATATGAAGCTATTGTCCAATAGTTTTTAATGAGTTTTTTGAAAGTTTATTTGTATATATAGTTTATCACCACTGTTCAACATCTTCAACAAGATCTTCAGAAATATTCAGAAGAAATACATTTTATAACAAAAGTAGCAGATCTTTCTTCTTTTTCCTGAAAATATTTCTGGAAAACAAAGGCATGAACTGTTCCATAAATCCTTGTTACTGATCAACCCATGCACAGAAATCAATTTATGTAGCCTATATATGTAACTTTGAGGACTATTCTCTTTATACATTTTTTTCTTAATATGTAATTTGTATGAATAGTTAATCATTATTTAAATTATATGACCATATGAACTTTCATTTTGCCATTTCTTTCCCCTTAAATTAACTTTTTATATTTTGCACAAATCTTTTGTATTTTCTAGAATTATTATTTATAATTTAAGGAATGAAGGATTTCTTTTTTACAGTGATGTTCACCCTGTACAAAGGGTCACTCAAGATAGAGGGTTACAGAGTAAGTGACACAGCTTATGCAAATATGTGGGGAAGATAACAGTTAACCTTAGACTTGAGCAGGTTAAGATTATAGTGATCAGGGAAGCATCCTCTTGGGAGTCGGTTCCACAAGGCAGTGGTTCATGGGAAGAAACTGCTCAAGTGGAACTTACAACTTGCCAAAGGAATACAAAGGGAATGAGGGTTGTTTGCTACAATGTGCATAGCATGGTGGGTTTTAGCTGAGAAGTTTGGGACTAGTGGAATTAAGAAGTGTAGTTCACAGGGAGGCATGGTGGAGTAATGGATAGCAGTTCGGACTCGGGAATCAGTGAGCTGAGTTCAAATTCTAGTTGAATCCATTACATTCACTTACATGCTAATACCCTTGGGAAAGGTATGAATCCTCTTCTCCATCCAGCTATGGGTAAATAGCAGGCCAGACCAGGTTCTATAGCCTTGGATAGCAACTGGTCTACCACAGAAAGAAATGGCAATCTACTACGGAAAAAAATCTGCCTTGTTAGTCATGTATCAAAAGATGCATGATCACCTACGCATGTATCACATATGGCACATAACTGACTGACTGAGTTCACTTGAACACTTTCCATGGAAATAGCGATAGAGTAGTGAGAGGCTTGTGACACTTCTGTGATAAAAGGGTTGCAGGGTGGAAAATAATTTGTCACCCACTTTTGGACTATGTCAAGACTGGAAAGTCAGGACTGAACAGCTTCTGCTTATATATGGCAACAGTACTCCATTTTTGGCCTGATTTGGCTCTTGTAAATGTAGTGGATAACAAGAGGTGCTAGGTACTTGCTGAAGTGGTACAAGGAACTGACCATTTTTCCAGCATCTTTGGTAATGGATTGTATGAACAAGTTCTACTTGAGGTCTGGGCTGAGTTTAAATCCCAGTAGATGTTCAAGGCATGAGGAGAGAACTACCTAAAGGAACATCCATTCATCACGATTGGTGTAAGTTCTAGGTCCAATCAGCAATGATTGAATGTCATTAACCATACTTTTAAAAATGTTAAACTCTGAGTTTAGCTGTCCATAACATTTGTATTCATCAAAACCACAGATAACCATGAATAACACTGATACAGAGAAGCAACAATGAACTGTATTGAGTTTACAATGTAATACTGAGCAGATACAGTAATGCTATTTACTGCATCGTAAGAGTGGTTCTGAATCAGTGCAATGATAAACATTTGAGAGATGATGACAAGAAGTAAAGTTCCTTTCATGACCCTACATGACATCTGCTACTACTTCTGTCACTAATAAATACATAGACAGGAGTTCAAATAGACAAGAATACAGTGCAAGAATCAAGATCTTTTATTTTACTATAAATTACTGTTAAAAAGATTTTCCTGTCCAAAAAGTATTGACCAGGCTACATAGAAATATTAATAATTCTTTATTCTTTAATTCTGTAAATAAGTGCATTAATGTTTCAAGTTCAGCAATAGCTAAACATCTGATTAAAAATCAGCAGTATGCCCAGTTTTATAGACTGGACATCTTCTCAGTACTGAGTAGGGCTAATACCAATTATCACTTGAAAGTTTTGGAATCAGTGTACATTAAGTCCTACCAACCATCTCTCTATTAGCAGAAAGAGTGGTTGGTGGGCTTAAAGCTAATTAGCCTTTAATTATATATATTTTTTGTATAGTATTATTCTGGGCTTGTATAATTTTTTTAGTCACTGTGCCCATTTCAGTATTACCATTTTAGTTTACAGTAATATATATATTTTTGTTAAGCCTTTTTTGTTATGAATTATTTCTATTTTTATTATGATATATTTGTATTTATTGTTCTAATAAAATTCTGTACTTCTAATGTACTTTTAAATTTCATTAAATCTGTTGTTAGTTATCAACAGAGCTTGATTTGTTCTGGGGAATTGATTTTCAGTGGCGACAAAGAAGTTACCACCTGTAATTGAGAAAAAACTTTTATCATTAGTGAAGATTCACTGACTGTTTTTGTTGTTGTTGGAGAAGATTTGTTTGAAGTCACCGATTGCCTGCCCATCCTGTTGTTGTAGCTGACTCATTTGAAGTTGCCATCAAATGTTTCTTTCAGCACATGTTGGGGGAAGGAAAAATGCAGCCATTTCTTCTCTTTGACTTGGAGAAAGCCATGTAGAGATATAAAAATTATATGTAAGACCCTATCTTTTTGTTTCTCTTTTACTCTGCTTGCTGTGTAGATATATATGTATTTTTTTAATCAGAATCACCCCAGGCAAGGCAATAAGGCCACTAAAACACAAGGAGTTACAGGGCATGGAAGAATTAGGAACAGAAATATTAATGGTGATCAGAAAGAGAAGAGAGTTATCAGGTGGACAATAGATAACAATTGACATTGCATTTAAATTTTTGCAGATTAAAGTTGGCTGGAAGGCAAGGAGCCAGAAGGGAGTTCCACAAGTGAGAAGCGCAAGAGAAGAAACTGTTAGCATAGAATTTACAGCTACATCTAACCAGCTCAACTGTAAATTGATGAAATCTTGATGCCAGTCTAGTGCTGTGCTTAAATTCATAAACTCTAGGTACCATAGCAAAGAGCTCATTCGAACAATTACCATGAAATTATTTATAGAAAAACATCAAGAGGCAATTTTACAGCAGTGGGAAAGTGACTGGATCTAAGCTACCAGATCAGGACCAATAATATTGCAGATTCTTCTTTGGATATAATCAAGGATCTCTAGGTAAATAGCAGGGGCACTGAACTATATGTAGCAGCAATATTCCAAGCATGCATGAATGGTAGACTTATAAATATGTAAGATAGATTCTGGAGAGAAAAATTGTCTCATTTGACACAGTGAACTGACTTTTTTAGCAGCTGACCTAGCAATGAATTCAATTTAGTCTTTCCACTTCATGTCAGCTGAGAACATGAACCTGAGAAGGTGCAACGAATCACTTTCTTGGAGATTAGCATCAGCCATGCTGATGGAAGGCAGAAAGGGGTCTCTCAGATGATTAATGAAGAGAAGTTTAGTTTTGGAGGCATTAAAATTAACAAGTCATTTTTTGCCTCAGTTAACTATGGATTTGAGGTCATTTTAGACATCGGCTGCCATTTTCACCTTGTCAGAGTGATAAGCCTTACTATAAAGGCAGGAGTAAATTGTTAAGTCGTCAGCATAGATACCAACTTGAGAGCTGATGTCATCAGGAAGATCATTAATGAAAATTTAAAATAGAGTAGGACCAAAGCCATTCAGGATAGCTCTCATTTCATGATTTAATAGGAAAGAATAGGAGGTCAGTTCAAAAAAGTGTCCAGAGACACTGTAACTTATGTCATATTCTCCCTGCATGGGACATGTGTAAATATGTATATGTAGTTTTGTGTATGTCTTAGTAGTATAAAAGTCTCTCTGAGAACCAAGTATGTTTGTCATTCCTTTTCCTTTCTGCCATTCTGTTCTGTACTGCGAAATAGAATGTTATTATATCATGGATATAATAAGGCCCAAAATGGGGAAATTCAAATGGGGGACTAACTCTTTCTTCCAAGCTATACTATTATAGCTGCATCTCTACTCCCTGAAAATCAAAATCTGTTGGTATTTATAAGAAATTTTTCCCCAGAAGTAGACAAAAAAAATAGGATTTTAGTTTTCTCCGATTGGTCAAATATTTCACATGGTAATCTTAATTTCTAATCAATAGACACTTTGATTTAAACGGTGTGTGAGTTGTATTGTGGAATCTTTTTGGCATGTTTGTAATATTGTTTGTTATTGGGTAGAAAATAAAGTTTGAGTGTGTTTTAATAGGGTATGATGTGGGTATGTAATTGTGTTGGAAATGGGGTTTATTTCCTATAACTCCTGTAAGAAAAAATAAGAAAAAAATTCCCCTTTGTGATGAAGGGGAGATAACCCAGATTCCGCCCGCATCTTTTTTCAGACAAGGGACGTTACTCTAACCTCTCTGATTTCTAAATTGCTGATATTTAAATAAAATAAAATGAAGAGAAAAAAATTATATCCAGGTTAAAATTTAACATTTTTAAATATACATTTTTATTAAGTTCAAAAATATAAAAAATTAAAAATATAAAATAAAGCAAAAAATAGGAATAAATATAATGACTGTTCAGAAAGTATGCACCATTTATTATTAATAAAAAAAATTCTACCCTGGACAATGATACTTAAATACTCCAATTGTGACCTCATACTTATCACAATGTCCATTCTATTTTTCGAAACAGTCAGCAAAGTATTCATTTGGAATCACCATCACTTGTTCTGGCATGTTCTTTTTAATCTTGTATGTAGTAAATGCCAATTTTAGCTTTGGGAAAAAATACAAGTTGCAGGGACTGTAGGTTTAACAGAATTTCCTTGGTGATATGATGTTTGCAGTAAAACCCTATAAAAGAAGTGAAAAATTTTATTAATGTCATTACATTGCTGAATTAATAATCTATATTAGTGTCCCTGTTCATTTATACATAGTAATGTCCTCTCTTGCTGATTACATAATTACATAAAAGCTATGGATTTAGTTCTTAAAATATTCAAAGTATATGGCTATGTTTCAGACAGACCTCATATTCTATGAAGCAAAAATAAAGTAAAAAGAAATAAAAGTTCTAAACATCTTGAAATAGCAGGAATCTTAACATTATTAGCTTTAGGAAAGCTTCCATTGTGGTTACGATAGATAGATAGATAGATAGATAGATAGATAGATAGATAGATAGATAGATAGATAGATAGATAGATAGATAGATAGATAGATAGATAGATAGATAATTTTTTAGCATGACACTTAGTTGAATTTTAATTTAAAATTTTCAATGTAAAATGTTCAATACATGTGATGAATGGAAAAATATTTAGTAGGGTGCATTAACAAGGGAGGAGATTATGTTGAAAAATATTTTGTCAGAAGTTTTGAGATGAGGAATCATCATTATTATATGAATTCCCATTTGGACTAGCATACTCATTCACACTTAGGAGATATCCTATATCAGATTCTTTAAACTTAGTGGATTAAAGTATTGGTTAAAACATCTGGATCCCTGTCAATTGTTAGTTAAATCTCTAGGTCAAGTTGTGCTGAAAAGTCATATACCTTGGTTCAACTGAAAAGACAGACAAGTGACACAAAGGCAAATAAACATGAGTGAGTTAACTGATATCAGTTATCACCTCAACATGGAAAGCAGAATGAGAACAATCTGCTTGTGTGGATTGAATAAAGGGTTAGGTTAAAATATTCTGAAGAGCATACTGAGTATAACAGATTGTTGGGATCTGTCTACCCAGGTTTTTGCTTTATTGGGGTGTCAGGATTCAAAATATTTAACATCAACAACAACAAAACAATACATCTTTCAAATGACACATAAAAAAGGTTATTTTCTAAAAGTAAAATAGAAGCAAAATGTCAGTTGAAATAACACTTATATTTTCTTTTCAGAAATGTACAATAGCAATAAAATGTTCAATTTTCTTTGCAGTGAAGTTTGTTTTATCAAGTAATTAAGTGTTCGTAGTGCTTTGTAAAATGTGGACAGACTTTATAATGGTCATTCTAATGTTCTTGTGAGTCTGTAAGCAAAGGCTTAGTAAGCTGGTTAATCCCTTCTTTTGTGTGTGTGGACAAGGCCTTAGTTGACGGCTACTGGCTGTCTCTCTTCCATTGTGTGTGGGTGCATGTATGTGTATGCACATGTAGATGAAACTGGTCTCCATAATTGTTGTGAGCCTTAAGAAGAAGTATGCTTCTATTTTTATATCCATAAGGAGATTCAAAATCTAATTTTACATAGAAGTGTGAAATTTTTTAATACAAGGTATTCATTGGTTAAAAAATAATTTCCCGAGGACTTGTGAAAATCTTTTTCTCGAATTTGCAAGTGTGGTGAAAGGAATTATTATTGTTATTTTCTAAATGATCAAAAAATAACACTTGGTAGGTCTACAACTATGTCCACAAGTATTTTGATGGTATTTTCCTTTGCAATGATTATCAAATAAACCTTATGATGGGATTTTATTGACTGAAAAATATAAAGAGAGTTTAATTCCTATAAGATACTTGAAGAAGGCTGGAGAGTAAACTGGCTGAAGTGTGAATGTAATAGGCAAGATGAATATGCTGGTCTGAATAGAAAGGCATATTATAATAATAAATATTTGTTGCATAAAATAAATGAGTTTTTATCATTAGGCTATGGAGTTGCTGACTTACTTCTGTGTGTGTGTGTGTGTGCGCATGTGTGTAAGCAGTTATATATGTACATATGATATATGTTAGGGTCTCTGCTATGGGCAAATAGTGGACAAACAAAACAAAACAAAGTATAAAAATATATTTTTATATAAAAAATTAGCAACAATACCTATTTATAGTAAAATGTTCAGCAATACATTTTATAATAGAATTACCAACAATACATTTTATAGCAAAATGACCAACAATACATTTTATCTGTAGCTGAAGGCATATAATTGTATTCAAAATATTTAGATTTCAACTTTGAATAACCTAAACAGGTGTTGATATGCCGCTAAACAAAATCAATCAACTGTTAAGTGAAAGAGAAAAGGTGTTCTCAAAAGGGTCAAATAGAGAGTATAAAGAGTCTAGAGAAATAAAGTTTGGAAAAATCAAATGGTGTACATGAATGTGCCATGTGTGCTCTTGTATGTGCTTGCTATGAGTACTATTGTGTGTGCTCATGCATGTGCTTGTTGTGAGGACTGGTGTATGCTCATGTATATGCTTGCTGTGAGACCCCCATTTTTGTGCATTCTTATATAGGCTGTAAATAGGCTCCAAAAAAAAAAAAAAAAGCCAAAATTAATTTTTTTCTATTGGTTGAGAAAGGATACATGATTGCTACTACCTCCATGTGAAGCTTTTATATATATGTTTTTAGACTTGTTGAAATAATAGGTGTAAAGGGAATTTTGAAAATGTAATTTTATTTAATTATTTTTTTGTATTTTCAAAGTTCCAACAATATCTTTGTGAAAGACATGAATCCACTTCTCCCAATAAGTTAGAATTGGGATTTCTCCCTGCTGCTGGAAGCATGTAACTTAATTCAACTTTTTATTTGGAAAAAGTTAAACACAACCAAGTAACAACTGAACAAACAGACAGCTCCAAAATTTCTCCATTCACTTTTTTCCTGAGGAAAACATATCTTTACTCACCAGAAAAATATTATTCAATGTACAATTTGACCTTTATACAAGAAATGAACATGTATTTATTTTCAAGCTACTTCTTTCTAAAATATATGGAGTTATTATTATATTGCAAAATTTTCAGTTAAATAAATGATAATTGTTGAGAATTATATCTCAATTCCTAGTTGGAAATGAACTCCCATTAACAGAAGTAAGACTTGTAAAAACTATTTGGCAAACTTTAACTTTTGTGCTCATAAAAAAGGACATTTTTCCCTTGACACCGCTATTATTTTCTACTACCTTCACTTCCCACCAATGTTTATTTACAAGATTATAAAAGTATGTGAACCAAGTACAGTGCAATATTTATTATTTACCATTTTATAAAGAAATAAATGTGAAAAGAAATCTTTTTATTCAAAAATTTTAAACCATTTACAATGCAATATTTATTATTTTATCAATAACTATGAAAACAAGTTTTTTATTCTTAATTTTATAAAAATATCAATGAATTGCTGCATGAAAGAAATGCCCGGAAAATGCACTTTTTCAAAATTTATAATTACTGTTACTCATCGTTATCTGTTTCTTTAAATTTTCATGTTTGACAGGCATCTTTTTATAAATTTATAAATAAAAATTTATTTTATATATTTATTTCTTTATAAATTGATAAATGATAAACATTGCATAGTATTAGTTCATTCGCATTTTTAGAATGTTGTAAATATAAAATTATTCTTGTAAATAAACAATCTAATAAAAAAATAGTGTTTAATATTTCTCAAAGAACAAAGAAAATGTATAAATTCACTTTCATATGTTTAGATTTTATTAAAATTATAATCACCACTTTTTAAAACAACAAAAATTGCTGAGTGAGTGAAGGTAGTTAAAGTAATAGCAGTGTCAGGGGAAAAACTGTCATTTTGGCATATAGCTTTATTGTAGGCACGTGCTTATTGCTATTTTAAAGTTTATGGGTTTCAGAATAGTGTAGTTTGCTTTACTCAGCAGGAAGAAAACTGGAGAGTGTCCCTCGGTATAAATATAGAAAATCCTGTATTCCATGGCTTGCTAAGAATGATATTGCTTGTAGAGCATATGTTGATCCAAGCCAGTCAGTATATTACCCACGATTTTTTTGTTTACCAATTATTTCTGTAAGAAAGAAGTCTTTCCTTTGTAGGGTAACCCCACATGGCTTTGACAGGTTTACCAAGACACTGTTAGTTGGCTCTTTTAAAAAGCTATAAAAATGGGATATTTCCTGATTTCATTCTCTTTTCTTTCTTTTCCTGTTACTGCTAGCATGTGGTAGAAGCAACAACAGCATGGAACCTGCCCCCAGTGTATAATGACTGAACTCAGAGAGACAAACACACATGTATCTCACACACATACAGACACACATATGATTCCTAATTTTTAAATTGTGTCTTCTGTTGTGAGGTGTGAACATTTTTCAGTAAATATCTAATAGCTCCTAATACATTTGTCCTGCAAACAATATTTATCAGACTCATGTGAGTCCAGGCAAAAATAAGTAAAAAAAAAAAAAAGGATTTTAAACAGACTAGCCATTAAAAAAATGATTGGATTAAGTCAAATATTCATCCAGAGACACCAGTATGCCAAACCCTGTCAAATGACTTTGAGATATCTAAAGTCACAACCTAAGACTTGCTGTTCTTATCTTAAAAAATCTAGTAATAATTGTTAACACATTGATGGTTGACTTACAGAGACAAAAGCTCATAGTTTATCTGAAAGAAGGAGCTGTGAAGTAAGAGGCTTAACCATGTAGGTGTTGATTAGAACCTCTAGTATTTTACCACAAAGAGGTAAAAGACTAATAGGAGGATGATTCGAGAGATCAGAAGGTTCATCAGTGTTCTTAAAAACAGTAACTACAAAAGAGGATTTCCAACAAGCTGGAAAATAAGAAGTGACAAGGCATTTGTTGTAAAGTTTGGAGACAACATGAGGTTTGTTAAAAAAGTCATAAAAAACATCAGGTAATTCCATTGAAAGTGAAAATAAAATTTTTCTTAACAGTAGTTTGTAATGAACTGAACATGGGTGCAATATACTGTTGTAATAGCTCATCTTACAGACAGGAAATTGTGGCATGCTATGATGATTGCTCACATCCTGAAATGACATGCATATAAAAGAAGACCTCTTCTTAAGTTGTTTTTTTAACACATCTTTGTCCAGAACTTCATAATACGTTCTCTCTATAATCGCGAAAGTACTACTGATGCTATGAAATTGTTTTTAAAATAAATAAAGTTTCACAATATGCCACATTAAGTATTGATTAAAGTTTGCCTTACACTTCGAGTGATTATTCATGGGAAATAAAGCATTCACGCTTTAAGTTTTGATAATTTTTTTCCATAGGAGTGATCTCCCTTAGCTCTTGTTGACGGTCAATACATTTACTGCTCGTTGCAGATTAAAGATGGCGGCGCCCTGTGAAGACGACGACGTGGTTGATAACAACATTATAGACTATTTCAACAGGGAATTTGGCGATGACCTCAAATCGCTACGGAAAGTAGAAGAAATTTACAATGAACTCAGTGCGCTCAAGGAGGATTTAGAACAAAAGGTAATTTTTTTATTATTATTTTGATAGCTTTAATTTCGTTTTCTTCCTAATATTGGTTCATTGAAATTTTATACACACCGATTTATTTGTGTGTACCTTTTATTGCCTGCTACCGCGATATATAAAATTAGTTCTATAAGGAGAAAATAGACTGGTGAGTTAATGTTAGAATTGAATAATGAATGTTTTTTAAACTGAAGTTAGAAAACAGTTGTGACTGACGTTATTACTCGTCCTTCCAATTCAGTGCACGTTAAATTGTAATTTAGCCTCCTAACGGCTTTTCTTGTGTGACACTGGGTCAATTACAGAAAAATAAGCAAATATATAAAATATAATAAAATGTGAAAACATCCCAAAGGTAATTGTCGAGCGCACATCATCAACATTATTACTACTACTACATCTCAAGTGAGAAAGCAACACGCCAATAAAGTGAGTCTGGGGACCGGGTACAAATAGACGAATCGCAATATACCCATTAGTCTCTCATAAAATAAAAAGTGAGTTTATATAGGCGCCTGTATTAGAATCGAATGTGTGCGCTATGTTGACAAATTTTCATAAAAGTAACGTGGGTGGGTGGAGGTCAGTTCGAAATACCTTAAGGTCGAGTAATCCAGAAGTTCTGCGGCTGGGCATGTTCGCAAGTATATGACTCCCAAGTCGACTTGGCTGCTTCATCCTTTAACTTAACACCCCTCTCGACACTCCTGCTCATGAGTAAATGTTAAAGATGCACACTGCGTCAACTCTTAAGGACATGCCCCACTGAGATGTTTAGTGTAAAAAAAAAAAAAAAAAATCTTAATTCACCAAAACAAAACATGTACATAAACATCTCCAATTAATTATTAACGTCAGAAGCTATATGATGAATTTTTTATTTATTAATGATGATGAAAAAAAAAGTTGGGAAAACAGTTTTTTGTAAAGAAATTGTATGAAGAAAAATCCAACCAGCAATAAAACCTAAAAAAAAGTGTTGACTGTTGAGTGTTGATATTACAAACAAATGAATAAATAACAATAAATTAGATTTGGTAGTTTTTTTAATAAAAAAACTGACCGAATTTCCTCACTACAGCAACCATGGTAATTTGGGACGCTAAAGTGAACGATCATCTGCATGCAATTGTTTTAGCACCGAAGTGTTTTGGGTACAAATACTGAATTACCTCTCTTAGATTTCTTTACCGTACCTCATATTCTGTGCATTTTTTTTTTCATATTATTTTAAATTTAATTCAATTCCCCTGACAAAAGGATTGTTGAGAGTATAATCGTTTTTTTTAGCATTTCAAATGATTTTTACATACCAAACACTTATTTATCTCCCTTACATCAGATGTTATTTGGTCGGGACTCATATTGTGAGTTCTCCTTTTGAAAGAAATGACTTTTCCAGAAAAGACATTCATTTGAAATAAGACGAAAAATGACGTTTGAAATTTAATCTAATAACTTTAAATTATTTTTCCTTAAGTAAAAAATGAATCGTTAATTCAACATTTGTGACAATTTAAAAAAAATGTAAAAACTCCGATTGCTGCGTCAAACAAAAAAACAGCCCAAAATGTGAAGAAAAGAGAATTGGTGTTTGGCATTTTAAAACTGTTTCAACAAACGCTCAAATTGTCAATAAGCAGCATTGTAAAACGAAAATAGGTAAAGCATAAAAAAAGTTTAATGAGCATGTCTTTGGTACTATAAAAATTCAAGGATGGGACTGAAAAAATTACTTCAGAGCTGGAACAAATATATTGTAAACTCTTCCATGATGAAAGGAGGCAAGTCGCAATACACAGAAATATTAAAATTTGATATGGAATTGGCACTGGTCAAATTGAACAGAAACAAAGCAGCGGGATCAGACAGAATTGTAATAAAGATGCTGTTATGATATAATAAATGAAACAGTGGTGATATACCGGAACACCTAACTAGATTCATTTTCATAGCACTGCCTAAGAAGCCAGGTGCAAACGAATGTGAACTTCACCAGACATTTGGCCTAATAAAATTAAACCGGAAATAGGACAAGAACAGTGCGTGTTTGTTAAAGACACTGGAAGAAGGAATGTGATATTTATGCTCTGAATGATATCAGAAATAGCAAGACAAATGCAGAAGGATGTGTACCTGTTTTATAGATTATACAAAAGCATTTGATAAAGTATGCCACAAAGAACTGTTAGAATTGCTCGGTAACCTTGACATATTTGGGAATAATCCAGAATCTATACTGCTAACAAACTGCCAGTATACAAATAGAAAATAAATTCAGTAAATCTACAAGAATAGAAAAGGGTGTAAAACAAGAATGTCTTCTCACTAAACTTATTCCGCCTATACAGTGAAGCGATTCTGAGAGAATTAAAAGTCCTACAAGGATTCATTATTGGCAGCCAAAATCTTAACAACATAAGATATGCAGGTAACTTCTAAAAACTAAGCAAAGTATTAAGAGACAGAAAATTTTTGTTAGAAAGAAACAAAGAAAAGATTACTGAACTGTTATGATATCAGTCCTGTTATATGGCAGTGAATGCTGGGGAATCTCCTCACAGATGAAAAAGAGACTTGAAGCAACAGAAATGTAGGTCTACAGAAGGATGCTGGGAATACCATGGACCAAATATGTGAACACCAGCAAAGTTTTAGGGAAAATGGAAACAAAATGGACACTTATACTTAACATTTGAAAGAGACAGTTGAAATTTCTAGGGTGCATAATTTAAGAGAGAGGGCTTGAAAAATCTGATATTCACAGGACAGATTGAAGGCAAGAGGGGCAAAGGAAAACAATGCATAACCTACCTAGCAAGCTTGAGTAAATCAAATGGATGGCAGAACAAGGTTTAGGAGAGATAACAAAAAGACAAAATTTATTTAGAGCTACAAAGGACAAGAAATCATCGTAGAGCCATGATTGCCTATATCCTGAAGCATATAGAATGTATATGTTTGTCCTTTAATTAAAAATGTGTATATAGGTTTGTCCTTTAATAACAAAAAAAATAGACCTAAACAATAAATATTTAAGAAAATAAAAAAAAATATACTCTTAAATGTTGTTTTTTTAATGAAACTTTTAATAATGAAAATCTGTTATCTAAATAAATGTATGTATGTATGTATGTATGTGTGTATGTATGTATGTATGTATGTGTATATATATATATATATATATACACATACATAGATGCACAGTAAGTTAAAAATGTTAACATTTCTATGAGAGTACTTCTATTAGAAAAACAGAACTGATGTTCTATTTCAAACTGTTTCTACCCTATTGGGTAGCATTTAGGCTAGGCATTTAATTTATTGTTGAACTTGTTCAACAATAATTCTTCTGTTGCCACTTAATTTAAAGACAATTTGATGTATGTAGGTCCTTACTTTCCATACAAACAATTATTTTTATTTCATGGGTGACTTTAGCTGGATTTCGCAATTAGTTTTGATTATTCCCAAATTTATTTCCATTATAAAAATTCTTATCATATAAAAAATTTGTAGCAAAAAATCACGTAAAAAATTTTTAAAAACAATTGTAGTAATGAAAACTTGGGAATCCAAAATTTCAGGATTGCGAGTCTAGATCTGGCCTGGAGTGTTTTTAATTTGCTCACAGAGTTGATTCCAAAATGGTATGATATGTTGGGCTCTGGCCTTTAGGAGTAAAGTTGAAAAATTGTGACACTCGCACTTATTATATAGAAGCACTCTAACAGAAGTGTTAATATTTTCTGAATTATCCTCTGTGTGTATATACACACTGTTGGCCAAAAGTTACATATCTTGTTTCAATATTAACTCCTTCATATTTTCGTTTTAAATTTAAAATACCCTGGCATCCTGTACAGTATCTATAAGAAAATGAAAAAAAAATAATTAAAAATTAATTAAATTTTAAAAATCTGTTAAAATTTACAACTAAAGAGCCTTGCTTATTGTGAAGTCCTTTATGCCAAGTGATAAAGCAACCAGATTGAACAGTTGATTCCCCAACAAAGAGGGGATGCAGGTTTGATCCCTACTGGAAGAAACCTATTTCTTGAATGTGCATGTCAATAGACATATTACACACTGTTTAATAAACAAATAAGATGGGGTGTCTATTCAAGTAAGAAGTGTCCACTATAATATTGTTTGAAGTAATAAAAATTTTGTATTTAAAATAAATCCATTAATTCTTTAGAATAAATAAATAAATGTGTATGTATGTATGTATATATATATATATATATATATATATATAGATATAGATATAGTGTGGGTGTTACATAATGCCTTTATATATATATATATAATGTGTGTATTCTTGTGCTATTTTTCAGCTGTCACTTGCCAGCACTGAGGTTCCTAATGAAATCAAGAAAGCAATAAACAATGCTGAGTCTGTTCAGGAACGTGTACAATCCTTCTGTACTGAAGAGGAATGTCTAAAAGAAGAGATTGCAAAACATACAGAAGCTATGAAGCCTCTCATTGAAGAGCTTTCACAAATTACTAACCAGGTGGATGAACTTAGTCGATATACAAGATACTTTGGATTGATAGCCAAAATAGATGAACTCAGGTACGTAAT
Organism: Acanthosepion pharaonis; assembly: GCA_903632075.3. Classification (NCBI taxonomy): domain Eukaryota; kingdom Metazoa; phylum Mollusca; class Cephalopoda; order Sepiida; family Sepiidae; genus Acanthosepion; species Acanthosepion pharaonis. Next base: position 70,367 of record CAHIKZ030002674.1, read on the forward strand.
CAAAGCTTTTGTTTTTATTAAACATTTCACCCAAAGCAAGGCAATAAAGCCACTAAGGTGCAAGAGGGTTAGTGAATGTTAGAGAATGAGAAAAATAAAAGGACAAGAATTAAGACAAGATAACAATTGATATTTCATTTAAACTTTTGAAGATCAAAGTTGATTGGGAAGCAAGAAGCCAGAAGAGTTCCTTAGCGAGAATTGTGAGAAAAGACACTATTAGCATAGAACTTACAGTTACATCTAGCCATTACAACTGTAAAATGATGAGACCTTGCTGCCAATATAGTAATGCGCTTAAATTCATTCAGAACAATTACCATAAAAGTATTTATAGAAAAGGCACAGGGAAACTGACTGAAGTCAAGATGCTAGATAAAAACCACTAACATTGCAGATTTTTTTTAGACTTTATCAAGAATCTGTAAATATATAACAGAAGTACCAGACTAGATGTGGCAGCAATATTCAAAGCAAGGACGAATGGTAGACTTATAAAGATGTATGATTTTATTATTCATTTCTCTTGGAATGTGAACACTTATCAGAGGAATTGGAAAAGTTTCTAGAAGCACCAATTTTCTGAGATTGTGAATCAATAATTAGCAATTAAACCAATCCTTTTATTTACTTACATAACAATCTGAATATTTATTCTTAAAGAAGGAATGTTGAATTAAAATTCTACATCATAAATAATTATGCACTTCAAGTTGCAGTGCTGCATTTACATATAGGCTGCAGGCTCAGTGCCCCAAAACTAGAGGGGGGCCCTGATATAACCCAACTTCCCCATTCACGATAATGGACGGACTGGTTGCCGATAAAGTACGACCACAGCGGACAGTAAAAAAGGTCTTCGTTTGTTAAACACTATTGAGGTTAGCTTACTCCTGACTCTGTCTCTGTATTTTGACATACCTACATCCGATTATAAAATTATTATTGAAAAAACCAACACTCGGGTTTACTTTGTTTATTATATCTTGCACGAGATATAACAGCTGGCGACGACGAAGGATTGTGCAACGTAAAAAAAATGAAAAAAAAAAAAATATATATATATATATATATTACGCTGAACGGATTTCGAAGCAGATTCACAAGTCAAAGATATCTGTTGACGCCGATTAGGATTTGGAAAACGGAGTCACAAGTCAAAAGGAAACTTTTTGAAAAGTAAGAAAATTTTTACTGTTAAATTGTGATTTGAAAAATATATATTGAACCGCGACTCAAATGCGAGCCGGTCTAATAATTGATTATTCAAGTAAAAATTACGGGTTGTAAAAATATTACGGCTGTAAATTGTCTGTTAACTGTCTAAAAAAAAAAAAAAAAAATTTTTTTTTTTTTGCCGAATTCTAAATAAAGTCAGGATGGAGCAATTAGTCGAAATGACTAAAATGCTGTGTACAAGCTTGCAACAGCAACAACAACAACAGCATCAAGAGTTACAACAACAACAAAAACAGCACCAAGACTTACAACAACAAATATTGCAACAGCAAAAAAGTCTCGAAAAAATTCTGAAACAGGCGACTGGAGAAAGAAAAAATACTGTTTTTTTTTCTGCCGAAGGAATAACAAATTCATTATCCGAATTTATTTATGATCCTGATTCGGGCATTACATTTCCAGCATACTTTAAACGTTTCGAAACTATATTTACCAAGAGATGTCAACATTGGTCGGATGAGGAACGAGTAACATTATTAGTCCAGAAACTAGGGACAAACGAGAATAGGAAGTACTCAAACTTGATATTGCCCAGAAAGCCAGAAGAAGTTTCGTTTGAAGAAACTATAAGTATTCTGTCAAAAATATTTGACGAAAGGAATAGTCTGTTCCACACGCGATACAGATGCCTAAACATCGTTAAAGCAGATAACGAGGATTTTGTGACATACGCGGGAACAGTGAACTCTCTGGTTGAACAATTCAAGTTAGAAGAAATAACCAAAGATGTATTCAAGTGCCTAATTTTTCTTCAAGGACTAACTGATCCTAAATATAAAGAAATTAGGTCGAGAATATTAATAATGGTCGAGCAAGACTCGAAAATAACATTACAAAGGGTGACCGAAGAATGCCAACGTCTCATAAACGTAAAAAGGGATAATATACAAATTGAGGAAAAATGTGTTGCTAATGTTCGACACGTAAAAACTCAAAAAACTCCAAAAGCTAAAAAGATAGAAAAAAGATGTGTGTGGAAAAAATAACCATACCAAAGACACGTGTTGGTACAAAAATAAATTCTGCCAATCGTGTGGAAAAAAAAAAAAAAAAAAAAATCATACCAAAGACGTGTGTTGGTACAAAAATAAATTCTGTCAATCGTGCGGAAATAAGGGGCATAAATATTCGGTTTGCCACAAGAAAAGGAAATTACAAGATGTAAGCCTGGTATTATCAGAAAAAGAAATTCAGAAAGGTAAAAATAGAAAGTACGTAGATGTACGTATAAATAATCATACAATTACTTTCCTATTGGATTCTGGTTCAGACATAAGCATCATTGATGAACAAACATGGAAAAATATTGGAAGACCTAAATTATCTGAAAAAAAAAAAAAAAACCGCTAGAGGGGTTTCAGGAAAGAAATTAAACTTTAAGGGAGAATTAAAGTGCGATATTTCGTTATGTGGCAAGACTGCAAAAACGAAAGTGTATGTAATCCAAGGGATTAATTCATGTCTTTTTGGAATAGACTGGATAGTACTTTTGATTTGTTTGAACTCCCGATTAACTCATTTTGCAACGTAATAAACAGTGCAGAAAAACAAAAAAGTATTAAAAATGAAAAATTCATGAATGAATTAAAAGAAGAATATCCAGTTTTTTTTTTTTCTGAGGGATTGGGTTTATGTACTAAGACGGAAGTCAAATTTGAACTCAAGGAAAATGTGAAACCAATTTTTAAACCTAAGAGAAACGTTCCTTTTTCCTCCTTAGACACAATTAATAAGGAATTGGAAAGACTTGAAAAAATGGGAGTGATATCTAAGGTTGACCATTCGGATTGGGCCTCGCCCACAGTTTATGTTAAGAAGAAAAACGGAAAAATAAGAGTGTGCGCAGATTTTTCAACAGGGTTAAATGATTGCCTTAAAAATCACAGTTATCCACTACCTTCACCAGAAGATATTTTTTCAAAATTGAATGGTGGGAAGATTTTTTTCAAAAATCGACCTGTCTGACGCATACTTGCAGATTAAAGTGAGTGACGAATGCTCAAAATATTTGTGTATAAATACACATAAAGGTATTTATAAGCTAAATAGGCTTCCTTTCGGCTTAAAGGTCGCCCCAGCTTTGTTTCAACAGGTGATGGACACTATGCTGGCAGGCCTTGAGTTTGGTACCGCCTATTTAGATGACATTCTAGTCAAAAGTAAGAATGTTCAAGAACATAAAACGCACATCAGAGCGATATTCAAAAGACTAGAAGATTTTGGTTTTAAATTAAGCCACGAGAAGTGTAAATTCTTCATGGAAAGAATTACATACCTCGGACAGGTAATAGACAGTGAAGGCAGGAAACCGGACCCACAGAGAGCCGATGCAATTAAGAACATGCCTGCACCCGACACAGTTCTTGAAACTACAATCGTTTCTGGGGTTGGCACAATATTATGCAATCTACATACCTAAAATGTATGATTTAAGAGCCCCCCTTAACGAATTGTTAAAAAAAGACAAGAAATGGTTTTGGTCAAAAGATTGCGAGACGGCTTTTCAGAAAATAAAAAATGCCTACTCTCAGATCTCGCCTTAGCACATTATGATCCTGAGAAAGAGATCATTCTGGCAACTGACGCAAGTTTGTACGGAGTGGGTGCTGCACTGCTACACAAATATGAAGATGGCACTACTAAACCGATCGCGCACGCGTCGAGGACTCTTCTTCCGGCTGAAAAAAATTACAGTCAGATCGAGAAAGAGGCTTTGTCGATTGTGTTCGGGGTTAAAAAATAGCATCGTTTTTTACATGGTAGATCATTTGTACTTCAAACGGACCATAAACCGTTACTTAAATATTTGGAGGTAAAAAAAAGGCATTCCTACGCATACAGCTAATCGCTTACGGCGATGGGGTGTAACCCTGCTTAATTACCATTTTAGGATGGAATACGTCAAATCTAAAGAACATGGGCATGCGGATGGATTGTCAAGGCTGATTCCAAAAAATGAAGAAAAGTTAGAAGAGACGGTTATAGCAGCATTAACTGAGAAAAAAGAAATATCAGGTCTCTTGTTGAATACAATCAGGGAATTGCCGGTAACTTTGGACCAAAATAAAAAAGAAGCGGAAAAAGATCACTATATTGTGAAATTAAGGAACCAGACGAGATGGAAAAAAAGACAGAAAAAGGGAACTCAGATTTCACTTTTTTTTCAATTTGCGACAACACGTTGATGTACGCAGATAGAATTGTTATACCTCAATCTCTACGTACAGATGCTGAAAGAATTTCATACCGGTCATCCTGGAATGTCTCGGATGAAATCACTCATGCGTGGTTACGTATACTGGCCAGGAATGGACAAGGATATTGAAGGTTTTGTAAGACTATGTAGAGGTTGTCAATTGGCTGCAAGGGCACCTCCGGTCAAAATGAATCCTTGGCCGAAAACGGATTTGCCGTGGGCACGTCTACATATAGACTATGCTGGACCAATTAATGGGTACTATTATTTGATATTGGTGGACTCTTTATCGAAATGGCCTGAGGTAGTCAAGTGCAAGCATCCTACATCTAGGAACACCATCAGTGCATTGGATGAAATTTTCAGTCGTTTCGGGGTTCCCAGGACATTGGTTAGCGACAATGGTACGGCGTTCACAAGTATGGAGTTTAAGGATTTCTGTACTGCCTTAGACATTGAACACATAACTACACCAGTGTGTCATCCCAGGTCGAACGGTCAAGCCGAGAAATTTGTTGACACTTTTAAAGTGCTTTACGTAAAAATAAAGGTATGGACACGGAAGAAAGAACTATTCAAAAGTTCTTAGCAATCTATAGGGTAACTCCTAATGAGAACAACGATGCGAAAATGTCACCGGCGGAAATTATGTTCGCAAGGAAAATTAGATCAATTTTCGATAGATTGTTACCCTATCAAAACAAAAAAGTTGCTAAGAAAGAGGAAAAAGTCAACATAAAAAAATACACTTCAGGAGACAGTGTTTTTTTTTTTTTTTAAATTTTAAAAGTGGAAAAAGCTATTGGACGGATGGCATAATCCAGAAAAGGATTGGTAAAGTGGTCTACACGATTAAAAGTAAAAAAATTTACGTGTAAAAGACACATCAATCAGATTAGACCACGATATGGTGAAGAAAGTGAAAAAAAGCAAAGAAGAAATTCCCATGGATGTGTTATGCGATGCTTTTAACATGACACTACCCAATAGTGTATTTGAACCTGTATCGCATGGACCAGCCTTACGGGCTGAAAAGCGGAAATTATCTTCGCCAAAAAAGGATCTAATTGTGACGACTAAAAGAAGGAGCACACGGGAAAGAAAACCAGTGGAGCGTTTTAGTCCGGATCAAAAAAGACGACATTAGAAGCAGAAATTTTCAAAAGGAGAATTTCAGCTTATTGGGGGGAGGTGTTGTGATGAGATAACCCAACTTCCCCATTCACGATAATGGACGGACTGGTTGCCGATAAAGTACGACCACACGGACAGTAAAAAAAAAAAGGTCTTCGTTTGTTAACACCTATTGAGGTTAGCATACTCCTGACTCTGTCTCTGTATTTTGACATACCTACATCCGATTATAAAATTATTATTTTTTTTTTTCAATTTTTTTTTTTTTAATCAATTTGATTCTCTGCGATGAAAAGATATGATTATGCAAATAACTTTTTATTACAAGTAGTTTTTTTTCTAGCTATGTCCCTTGAGGACGTAGTCAATCATAGATCTCTATACATTCCTTTTCTTTATTATCTGTGAATTGTCATGACTTCTTGGGAAAAGATAATGGAATGTATAACCATTGCCTTCTCCAATTTTCAATTATTTTTTTCTCCTCGACTAGCTGCCACTCAAACACTTTCATTCATATCACATTCATTATTATCATTTTAATAGTAGCCCTCTATTTTGATTGGCTCTCAAACCTTGTATTGGGCGAATTCTAGCAAAAAATTAAAAAAAAAAAAAACTTCTCTAAGCCCTGACAAAAAAAGAGCAAATATTTTTACCAGATAAGCCATATGCCTCTTAACTGTTGTGATATTGATCCTACAGTTTCTGGCAATTAATAGTAGAAGGTTGTTGACCTGGTAACTGCTTAAAAACATTGTACCTCAGCTTCTGGTTATATCTGCCTTTTTGTCTGCAACTTCAACAAAACCTTTATGCTTATATCATTCTTTATTCCACAATTAGATTTTAGTGTTTTTGGCCTGAACTCAATGTGCCAAATGTGTCTGCTGTTATCACTAAAGATATGCCTGCTGGTTGGGAAACTAAAGAGTCTTTCTAATGATGTATTAAAATAGCAATGCTACCACCTGTTAAAGATAGAGAACTTCAGTACCTCTGGGGGGATAATGATGAGTGAGCTAGTCTTGCAAACTGTTACTGCCTAGTGTGTTTGATCTTTGTTAAGTATGCCGTATAAGTGGCACAAAGCCACTGCTATTGGTCACTGAGCATGGGGTTATTGTGAAGAACTAATCTACCAAACATTAGCACTGTGTCGTGAGTTCAATCCTCACAGTAGCTTCCCCATTTGTAGCTTTGTGCTGACTACAGTTTATAATAAATTTTTTAGCGTCAAGATTTGTGAAAATAAAATATCTGTATATCTTGATATAAAGTGAACATTGAAATCATCACTCACTGGTGACAGTCTGTTTCATGCTTATAGTATCTCGCAAGTCTGATTCTAGAGATTATTTGTTGGCTCAATTCAAAGTCCTCACATCTACAGCATATAAGGCTGAATGCTTTGCTTGAAAATTCTCATCCAACTCAGCTCTTGACTCATCTGGTGTGTCCTCACTCAACTTCCCACTAGAATGGAGGCTCTACTGAGTGATCTGAGCATAACATTGTTGTTGGTCTCAGACATCATTTCTTTAATTAGAATCTAATAAGGCAAGTGGAGGCAACAGGATACCAGCCATCATCCTAAAAAAAGCATTTTACCTCTCACAATCTACTCTCTGACAAACACTATAGATTCCATTTTGCCCAGTCTACCGCTGATGTGCTTACAGCCATAACTGAATATTTATATCAAGTGCTTGATAATGGCAAAGCTTGAGCTGTGACTCTAGATATTTTGAAGACATTTGACAGGGTTTGGCATGCTGATCTTCTTCAGGGTTAGGGCATTACAGGACAATTATTTGGCTTAATCCAAGCATTCCTATCAAATTGTGAAATGGTCATCTTGAATGAGTTCTCTTCCAATTTCTTCCATACGAACACCGGAGTTCCCCAAGGCTCTATCCTGGGTCCTACACTGTTTCTGATATTCATCAAATATATATATATATATATATATATATATATATATATATATATATATATAGTTGGATTGATGTGATTTTGTGACCCTGGGTTCATGCTATTTGCGATCGTCAGACAACCTAATTAATTTTTAAATTTTGGATTTATATATGGTTGCATATATCGTTGTTTTTATGGAAGTGGGAGGAAAAATTGTTGTCGGAACGCCACTCATACTTACGCAAACATACATACACACACATACACTCATTAACGTATGCCGACGCACACTCACTGGAGCTTACACAAACATATGTGAACAGTGTGGGACTGGGCATGCGCATACATGTGTCATTGCGTACATATGTACGCATTTGGTCACTGTATTCAATGTTGGATTGTATAGCAAATATTTTTTTGTCTGTTGCACTGTCAACGTGCAGACTGTGTTTCTATTTTGTTTGCTGAATACTGTTTTCTCGCACACATATATACGTATGATGGGGTCCGTGTAAGACTATGGTAGGTAAAAATTGCTATTATTTTTAATTTTTTAAGGCTGTTTTATTATTTTAAAGCCTGTTATTTGCTCGATTTTGGCAATTGCACATATGTAAATAGTAGAAAGTCCAATTTGTAATACTTATTAGTATTTATGTGGTTTTATATTCATTTTGCTAGGGGAGGAGAAGTAAGTATAATTGTGAACTAATATGACAATGGTAATTGTGATGTGGTACTAATGGTGTGGGGAGCATTTGATGATAATAACAATTGTAGCAGTAAAAAGTTATTGTAAAGTGATAGAAGTGATCGTAGTAATGGTGATGGTAGTTTGAACTAGAAAATAATTGATGGTGTTATGGTGTCAGTGGTGGTTTATGTAGTAGTGTTGGTTGTTTTTTTTTGTTTTGTTTTTTTTTATCTGCTTGGCTTAAATTGTGATAATAGATATTTGTTTTCATGTCTGCATTTAGAAATTATTTCTGATCTTATGTATAGTAAATTCTTTTGTTGGGTATGAGAAATTATTGCTCCTTTTTCATGTAGGCAAAATAGGCATTTCTTTGTAGTGTTGTTGTAGGCAGGTGCTTTTTTCAATATTTTCTAGCTTATTCTTGGTGTAATATTTCTTTTAGATGCTATATGTATGTGGATAGTGTAGTGTTTAAGTATTTTCTGTTGGAGAATGACCTTGGCTTTATATATTATATTCATTTGTTGGCAATTACTTTGGAGTGGACATGTTTTATTTCTTCAGTTGCTTTGAGGTTCCTTGGTTGCATTATTGCAGATTGTTACTTTTTTGTTGTGGCTTTTTATTATTTGTGTTATATTTTTGTGTAGCTGTAACTGATTTTAATGTTATTTTTGTTGAATATTTTTGCTAATCTATTTGTTTCAGGGAAGTGCTTTTCTATTAAGTTTAGGAATGTCCTTCCTATGTTTTGACAGTTTTGTTGTATGGTGGGTTAAACCAGATAATGTTTCCTTTTCTGTTTTTGCATTTTGTTTGTGGAGGTGTGTATTGTAGTTGTTGTGTGTATCCACTTTCTTTTAGTGCTTTGTCATATGGTGTTATTTTGTTATTGAGAATGTCTATGTTTGATAATTATAATTATTGTTATTATCATTCCACCACCATTACTATGATCACTTCCACTTACAATAACTATTTGCTGCTACAATTGTTATTATCCTCACCCGCTCCCTGCCACCATTACTACCACATCACAATTACTATGGCACCGCAATTACCATTACCTTTTCAGTCCACAATTATACTTACTTCTCCTCCCCCAGCAAAATTAATACCACCATATAAATACTAATAAGCATTACAAATTGGAGTTTCTGCCATTTACAAGAGATAGCTAGATAGCTGTTGACCTCTCAAAGTGGTTCATCCACCCTTTGAAAGGTCTTGTATTTGTCCTGCAGGGATTCTAGCCTCCCTCTTCACTATACATACATATATATGTCCACTTGTACGGATCATCTACCTAGTAGTGCGGTGAAAACATTACCCATGTGATTTAGCCCGCCTGCTTAAGTGGTTTATAGGTTATGGCGCTTGGAGATTTAGGGGATGGATGAAGACCAGTATTGCCTGTCCATCTTAAAAATAAAGGTGCAGCAACTGAGCAACAAAGGTATTACTTCTACATACTGCCCCTACACTCATATAACATATATATATTTTACATATGAAGAAATATTGTCTTAAGATGTGCTATATTTATGGGATAAAGTGCTCAATATCAGAGATAGAGCGTGTGTTAATATAAAAGTGAACACAGAAGTAAATATAAAAGTGAACATAGTCAACACTTAGAAGTCAACATTTAGAGGCACTCTATATTTTCTTATATATATATATATATATATATATATATATATATATATATATATATATATATAATAACTGGCCATATTTGTAATCCCTATTGCAGATGCTCACTCAGGCACATATGTGGTTTATACTGCAACTATGTTGAACAAACCTTAGTTACTGTTTCCGGGAGAGAGCGTGTTATCTAGCATGATCAACAATCTGAACAAGATTCAATCCTTTGGTCAAGATGACTTGTGTGTTTGTGCTACCACAGCTATTGATGGTCCCCTAAGTGTTCTGTTTACCCATTTTCACTTTCAAGTCTTGGGTCAAGCCATGGTATGGTTTTCAGGCACTATCATTTTATTTATATTACCTTTTTTCCTTTGTTCTCCCACACTGTTCCTGTCTCGCCAAATGTCTTGGACAAACAGTCTTCGGCACGGACCACACATGGGAGGTCTTCCCCACCCTCTTCCTCTACATTCAAAATCTCACTCCCCTACTACCCACACCAATAAAGACAAAACAGCCTAATACATTCACACTGATTCAAATTTTGAATCTAAGTTTATTTTCATAAGAAGTTTCACACAGCAAGGAATCAGACAGAGATTGGATTTTTGCTAATAATACCAGCTACACCAGGATTCACACCAGCCACAAGAACAACTGTTTGTGAGTCTTCCCCATTTCTCTGTTTATTTCTAAAGCCGCTGATGAAGAACACAGGCATGTCCAAAAATTCCAGACTTAAAACCTCAGTTTCTGTGCTTCATTTCTGTCATGTGGTTAATAATTAATATTTAAATGTTTTTGTACTGATCACATTGATACCCTTCATTTTCTCTTGATATATTAACGAACCTATCTATTTTACACACGCATACACACACGCACACACATATATAATATATATATATATATATATAGTGTATTAGGACAGCAGATCATTATTTAAATATATATTATTAAATATAACAGACAAGGAATGTCTGTTATGTATGATCATGAGCCGTTCTAATGTTCGACTGTTTGCTTTAATTTCTGGTGAAAATAAAGACAAAAAATGTCCAACATCGTTTAATGTTTTAATTTTAAAAATTAAGACACCAAACAACTCTTTTGAAAAAATTTTGGGAATTGAAGTAAAAAGGTCTGAATTCTCAAGTAAATTGGTAAATTTTAGATTTCGCAAACACCCCCAATATTTTTAGGGATAGGTGCAAGATGTGTTTAGAACAAAAAATCAGGATAATAAAATATTTAGATTAATGCAAACTGTTAAATCAATGGAAAGAACTAATCACAAAATGTAGACATAGAAACAGATTCAAAATTATATAAGAATACATGTGTATATATGTGGGGGTGTATGTATGTGCATATAGTAGCATATATGTATGTAAATGTAATCCTTCCCCAGAATAAAATACCTTATGCCCTCCACCAACACAAGCCCCTTCTCATTAACAAGGCATCTACCAGAGGAGACCTGACATTGGAAATAAATTTGAGGTCATTTTTGTTTTGTTTTTTTTTTTCTGTAAAAAAGAAATACATATGCTCTGTTATAATAAATACATTGAGCTTTCTGTGGATCAATTTTAATAATTAATGTTACTAGAATCCTACTGGATTATATACCAACAGATCGATTACCTGTACTATATATATATATATTTTAGAGTTGGTCAGTTTGGCAATTTATGTTTCGGTATCCTTGATACAGCAGTTTTTGATTCGTTTTTTAATTTAGTATTTTTGCTTTCTAAGGAAGCCATTCATTTTCTTGTGTAATGATAGCATTTCCAGTTGATATCTGATTTTGTTTAAGATTGATAAATTTGCATCTTAGTCCATTCAACTCACAATTTCTTGTGTATTTCTGGTCCAATCTTAAAAATATTCATATGGCTGGAAAGAAAATAAAATAATCTTTCTAAATATGTAATTTATATGTGCTTTTATTCTTTGAATTATTTTTTTACATTGAGTTAAAACGGTATTTTGCTTTGAACAGCTGAAAATGCTGAATAAGATTTTTTTAAAATATTTTTTCAAGACTAAATTTTACATGTTACTTTGTTTTGCAAAAAAGATCAGTGACCAATCTTTTTATCAATCTTCTTGAAATTGTACACTCAATTAGAAGATACTTTAAACTACAATCAGGAAGATGTTCATTTCATCTCTGACCCATGGAAGTAAATTCTTTCAAAAATTATAAAGTAAGCAAAAAAAACAAGAGCAACTGATAGTAATAAATGTGTAGTAAAAGAACTTTCAAATTATTGAAACTATTGTCTGACAGACACTTGTTTTTTGATTAAAGTTTATTTATTAACCTTTCAAATAAATTGTCAACTATAAATAACTACCATGTTTTGAGGGTGAATGGAGTCTCTCTGAGCCTTGGTTGACAATCCATTTAGTGATGGTATCATGATAAAAAACACCCTTGATAGCCCTAGCGAAGCATCAAGAATTCAGCTATTTGACAAGATTATGAACTACACCAATCAAAGTATTAGTGAGTTCAATCTCGGCTAAGGCCGCAAGATGATGATGATGAACAAATTGGTAAAATACGAAAGAAATTGTTGCATAAACTATCTATATTTGTGTCTTTGGACAACACGTTTTTGAGACAGAAAATGGTATAGCTCTCCAAAAATTAGTTTATGATGTGGATTTTAAAAAGCCAAAAAATGTAACCCCCTCATGTTTAAACTAATTAAAAATATGGCAATTCTTTTCTGGTATGTCAGTCAACTGTTATTAGGTTTTTGCAAATAAATTTCTTCTAAACAAGGAACATCAATGAGTTATTTTTTCCCCTAAATAAATTTGTTTTTATCTAGCAAATACATCTAAAATTAAATATTAAAAATAATTAAAAGCATTTTAATTTCATTTTTAGAATGTGTATATTTCCATTTTTTTTTTTTTTTTAAATTGAAACAAATAGATTTCAGACATCATGTCATATTTTCCTTTTTTTCTGTTTAAAAACATTCTGTTTTTCAAGTGTCTGTCACATTTCTTGTTTTTTTCTTCATTTCTTTTGTAAACAAATAGATTTCACATGATTTCACATTTATTTTCTAAAACTAGTCAATTAAATGTTCTAACATATTTTTGTTTAATCTTTTTCTCTTACAATGGTATAAATGTTGATAAAATTTAATTTTACTGACATCTGAAAGTCCTTTTGAACAGTGTTTCTTTGGATATGGTCACTCAATAGGAATGGCACTTAAAAATCAGAACAATTTCGGTTTCGTAAAAAATTTCAATGCAGTTTCATTGTGTGAAGATGAAACTAAAAAAAGTTGTTTTTTTGGTTAAACCGCCCATATCTTTTTCAGTGGAAAAACACAAAAACAACTACAGGCTGTTTCCACAACATAAAAAACAAACATAATTGTCAATTTATACTACTAGATATAAAAGAATTCTACCCTTCTATAACGGAACCCATGCTAGATAAGGCCATCACCTTAGCTCAAGAACAAATAAAAATAAACACAAATGAAATCAATATCATTAAACACTCCCGTAAATTACTACTATTTGTCTAGTAAGACACATGGATAAAGAAAGAAGGGATCTTTGATACTGCAATGGGAAGCTTTGATGATGCAGGGACCTGTGAACTTATAGTTATATATTTACTACATGAATGAAGTAAAATAATAGATAGAAATGATACAGAACTCTACAGGGACATTGGTCTCATAATCTTAAGAAACTATAACAAACAAAACACAGACAAAACTAGAAAAGCAATAATAAAGATTTTCAAAAATATGAGATTCAGCATAGACATAAAAACTAACCTAAATGAAGTAGATTTTCTAGATGTTACCTTCAACCTAAGAAAAGGTACATATAAACCATACAGAAAACCTAATGAGAAATCACAGTATATACACACAGCTTCCAATCACCCGCCATCTATAATCAAGCAGATACCAAAATCAGAACCGCAGGCTTTCCAACAATTTTTTCAATGAAATCATATTCAACAAAGCTAAGAAAGACTATAAAATGGCCATGAAACATAGTGCATTCCCAGCAACACTCACATGCACACCACAGAAGACAAAAAAAAAGCTAATAGAGAGAGAAACATCATATGGTTCAACCCACTGTACAACAAAAACATAAAAACAAATGTAGGAAAAATATTCATTAAACTCTTACACAGGCACTTCCCTGAATCAGGCACTCTCCACAAAATATTCAACAAAAACACAGTAAAAATCAGCTAGAATTGCACCAAGAACATGACATAAATAATAACAAAGCATGGCAGGAAAACTATCAACAAACCATCTGAACAAATTAAACCCATGTGTAACTGCAGAATAAAGATTGCATGTCCTTTAAACAGTAATTGCTTACAAAACAACTTAATATACCAAGCCATCGTAAAATCATCAGATAACAAAGAAAAAATATAGATAGGAGTAACCGAAGGCCCCTGGAAACAAAGAAACTACATAGACAATGTGACTTTCACAAATAATAAATACTCAAACAGCACATTGCTTTCCACGTATATCTGGGAAATTAAAAACTAAAAGCAAATATGGAAAATAAGGAAAAGAACACCAGCCTACAACAATCAATCCAAAAACTGCAAACTCTGCTTGGAGGAAAAAATAGCTATAATTACTTTCCCAGACCAAAAAAAAAAAAACTACTAAATAAACGATCAGAACTCCTCTAAAAATGCAGACATGAAAACAAATTTTTACTTAAAAATCAAAAATTGAAAAGAATAAATAAAATAAAAATAAATAAGCAAAAATGAGTAAAATAAATTAATCCAAATAAATAAAGTAAATAAACAAATTAACAAAGCACTCTAGCCAAAATAACTGTTAGAATAGACTACCAACAATTCATCTCTCTCAAATATATATATATATATATATATATATATATATATATATATATATATATATATATATATATATATATATATATATATATATTCAAAAATTATAGGGCATGTGGCCTGTCGATTGCATCTAGCAGGAAACAGTTTGTCATCTCTGAGTTTTGACTTCAATGCTTATATATATATATATTTATATAAATATATAAGTAAAAGGTTTGTCAATTAGCTGATTGATGTTTCCTTTAGTATACCTTGCTCCAGAGTTTTGTAAACAGACCTGTTCAGGGTTATCAGCAACTGACTGCTTATACTTCTGGATTTTTCTTTTTATATGCACTTATCATTGGTGTAAGTTTTTTTTCACAGTGTGAATGTGCATTCTTGTGCATCCGCCCATCTGCATGGATGTGTATTCGTAGGGTGTCATGATTATTTTCTTTTTTTTCCCTCCTTTACACTCACTTTCCTCTTTTCTCTCAAATGTAGCCATTTGTTGCTATTTGATTTCCAGTTATTTTTTCAAGGCAGGTTGTTTTTTTTAATTTTTGAGCATTGTAGTCTTTTCCTGAGTTAAGAAAATTGTATTTTTTTACATAAATGATTGATTTTAATACTTAAATGATAATTAAATATTTGTCTTCAATTGGCTATTATGTTTTTTTCTTATTTGGTTTGGTGGTATCTTAAGTTGAGTATGAAAATATTAATTGTAGGACATTAGGTTTATAATTAAATTTTGATTTATTTTTGTTTGAATTTATCTGCATATGCCTGCATTTATGTGCTTTCACAAACATACATGCATATACACACATAGATATTCAAATGTGCATGTATATACACATAAAAACGTACACTTGTCTGCATTGTTATTAATAAACTAGTGCTTATATGGTAAAGTTAGTTTTTTCTATTTCTAGGGTATTAATTTTTGTTGGTTAGGTTTATGGAGAAATTTTTTTTCCCTGTTTGAATATATGTATATAGTGTATACCGCATATATTCCCATACACTCACATACATATAATTTTAAATAGTGTATGTGCAGTAAATTGAATATTTGTTTTTATCATGTTATCATTTATCTAATGTTTCATTTTTATTTAATGGTTAGTAGTATATTTGTTTTTGCCCTGGTGTTATATACTGAAGTATTAATTAGGGAGGTTAGGCTTGTTCGTTTGTAGGTGTTTGTATGTGTATGTGTGTATATATTTATATGTATATATACACACACACATGTACATGTGTATATTTAGTATTCGTTTGTTTATTTTTTTATTAATAATTTTGTTTTAAAGTTTATATAATATTTATTTCATTTATTTAAAGTTTATATATTTATTTTATTTATTTGTTCATTTTTAATTAGTGTTTAGATAGCAAAGTAAGCTTTTATTTATATGCCCCTACATTTACCCATTATTTCAGTTTTCTTGTTTAAGAGTTTATTTTGGATTTTAAAACTAATTATTGCTAATTTTTCCTCTAAGTATATTTTGCAGTTTCTACTGTAAATACTGTATAGGGCATTTGATTTTGGTGGGAATATTGTTTGTATTTTTTATTTTTTTTATTTTTTTATTTTTGGCACCATATGTATTTTGATAGGGTTGTATTGTTTGTATATTTTTCTTTCAAAGGACATTTTATTTTACAGTTATAATATCTTTCTTTTAATGTAATTTTTTGTCTGTATTAGTGTTATTAGTTATAATAGCTTTGTATATTATGTTATTAGTTAAACATTTATTGTTAAGTGAGAAATTTTCTTTGTTTTTACAGTTACATTTGATGATGTTATTGAGTTTTTTGCTTAGTTATTATTTTCTCCATGTTATCCATGCAGCTTTTTTGATAATGTACTGTTTTTAAGGAAGTGTTTGTCAATTATTTTGAAGAATATTTTCCCTATTTTTGTTTTTATTGTATTGTTGTAGAGGTTTGAACCAAATTGTTTCTTTTTCTGTTGTTTTTGTTTTGCAGTTCAAATATTTACTGTTTCTTAGACCTGATTCATGTTTTTGTTTTCATTGAATATTTTTAAGCTACTAGAATTTGTTCAAATTCTCTTATCTATAGATATAGGTATTTGTTTGAATATGTGGGGAGAATTTTGTTAATATATATTGTGTTGTTATTTGGTTTTCTGTATAGTTTGTAGGTTCCATTTAGGTTGAAGATTATGTTTAAGAAATTTTCTATTTTTTAGTTGAATTTTACATCAATTTTAAATCTTATGGTTTTATTAAGAGGAAAAAGTATGACAAAGTGGAAAAAGTTTTTGTGTGATGTGTTTTGTCCTTTACTACTTCATTGAACAAAATTGATGTTTATGTTGATGCAATTACACATGTGGAAAAAGGGAAGGGGATGCTGAGAATTTAAAATCTAAATGTCTTTCTTTTTTTTCTTTTTTTTTCTTTTTTAAAATACATTTAGATTTAAATTGAGGAAAATTTATCTTCAGATATTTCTGAGTAAGAGATTTGAAACATTCTTGGTTCAGGATTTCTGTCTGCCTAGATCTTCATCTTACCAAAATTATAAAGAATAGCTCTTATTAAAGAATCAGAGAGCCAAGTTTGAATTCCAGTCATGTTTATTGCATTCAGTTACATGCAAATGCCCTTAGGGGAGGTATGAAACCCATCTTGTCTCTCCTTAGCTATGGGTAAGTAGCAGGACAGACTGTTCTTTAATCTTGGATGGTAACCAGTCTAGGAAAAGAACAGTTCTAAACCTCCATCTGTGGGTTAAATCACCTTGCCAACCCTTGCATGCCACGTATAAGGAGTTTCTTTCATAACCAATTTGACCAAGGAAATGTCATAGTTAAGCAAAGCTCAAATCTATGGTCTTAGTTTTCTCATCTGCTCACCAGTTAAGCAACATTGAGCATGGTCAGTACCTAAATGGGTGACCATTTGAGAATACCAGGTGCTGTAAGCTTGGACATGCATGTGGTGTAATGGCTAATGGGGATGGATTGAGAAGTTGGAGAGTCAAGTTTGAATTCTAGTTAGGTTCATTATATTGGGTAAGTTATGATTCCACCTCTTCTCCCTCCACCATCTCTAGGTGAAATATTAAGGCTTGTATCTGAAAATTAATATTATCTCCAAAAAATGGATAATACAATATTCATTCAAAATAACAAAATAATTATTCTTACAACCTGAAAATGTATCAGTTTTACATAAACCTACAAAATCAAAAACAATAAAAAAAAAAAATGGAATTATTATGTCAGTGTAAAATAAGTAAAGCACATCATCTTGGCATTTTGATCTGGTTGGTTCTGTGTCTAATATTTGTAATGCTTGGAAATAATCCAGGATTTTGTTTCAAAGTCATATCTATCCTTTTTATCCTTTTTTTATTCATTAATCCCTGCTTTCAATAATATTTTACTTGGGCAATATTTCAACATAAAAGAATTACAAATTGTGAATGCATAACTAGATGTATTTCTGTCCAGGTTTCTGTTGAAAATAGTTTGCTAAACAAAAGAAACAAAATAAATTAGCTGGCATATTGACAGATAATAAACTGGGCAATTGAGCATTTTCTTTAAATAAAAACCTTTTTTTTATATGTTCTTGGCAACTCAAAGAAATTCTTTATATTGTGATTGGCTACCATTGTAAGATACTCAGAATTTGATTCCCTAACAATGACTAATGAGACTACAGTGGGTGGATGGTCTGTTAAAGTTATTTACTAAGTGTAATTTAGTCTGGCACAAGACTATAATTATGGTATACTTGTAATGATTAACCTTATCATACCTATGAATTGTTTTTCAAAACTAGCTTGTGCCATGTTAATAATTATAGTTTGTATATTCATCAAATATTTTTTTCTTGAACTCAGAAATGAATTCAACACATTTATTATTATCACCCAATGCGCGTATGTATCTTATGGCATGGATACATGTATAATGCTGCGGAGCGTCCTAGCCCGTGTTACATGATAATGCAATCCTGTCCTTGACACTAGTCTGTCCATGATCGAATCCTGCAGCTAACTGTGAAGTTGATCACTTTGATCCAAGCCTTTCCCTGTTCCACATGTTTGTTTTGATCACAAAGCAGGCAAGGATCGAATTGTCACCAGATATCACTAGATCAGTGTTATCCAGGCAGGACGATGTTATAAGACAAAAAATAAAGTTGTGTAAATCAACAAGATTTATATAACTGGAACACTTTTTTGTATAAGAATCTACAAGCATGCAGGTTAATGACCATTCATTCATAATCTAATTTCGTGGTGCTTTGTTCTTCGTTTCCAAGTTGGAGTCAAGGTTTCAAACTTCAAGTCAGAGATTTCTTCAGACAGCAAATTACAGAATGCTGATGGTGCACTAATCTCTCTCTCTCTCTCTCTCTCTCTCATTATATAGAGACTTTTAATTCTTCCACTTTGAGATTTCACCAAGGAACTCTGCTCAATTTATCTAATAGTCTGGAACAAAGCATGAGTCAGGAGGTCAGGAGTTCTTCCTGGCATCAAATCACATAGCGTAATTGAAGCATGTCTCTGTCTCAACTGCTGCTCTCTCTGTCTTCTATATTCTGCCATTCCCCTCTGGTATAACACTTTTTATGGACCCTCACCCAACATTGGTGTGGGGTTCGCCATGATCTGGAGTTCCATGGTTTTCCAAATATCCACAGTATCCTGGGAAACAATTTGCATGTTGATCCACCATCTAGTTCTCCCCACTTCTCTTGCTCACACCTCATACCAGTACCTTTCAGTGGACATATTCATTTTCCTCCCACTTCCTCATATCGGCTCCTCACACTGCCACCATCCATGGAATAGGTGCTCCACCCGACCTGTGGGTGCCTGACACAAAATAGGTGTTGTTTTTAATGTCACTGTAAAATTATTATCTGCATTCCTTCATTCTTAATTATCACATTTGGTCCATAACTCTTCCTCTCTTTCCCACTTGACCAAAATTTTCCAGTCGGAGAAAATCTTGTTCCTTTAGCAACACACGCATCCTCCACCCCTATCAACAAGTGACATAGAATCATTTCTTTAACCCTTTTACTCAACCATCTGTAGCCATAAAATTATTATTTGTAACTAGCTTGGTGGTCTCTGTCCAAAATCGCACTCCCCTCACCTTGTTCCTTGGGCTTCACTTTAATCAAAAGCGCAAGTGGATTTCAGCACTATCTTCTAGCGAGGTCTTTATTCATAAAATGAGAAACAAAATAAAAGTACATTTTCTTTTGTTTTCAGTATGTCCTTCAATCTATCTACTCTCTTCATCTTTGTGTTCATTTTCAATTTAATTTAAGCTTGTTTTGCTTTCCTCAAATTATCAGCATTCTTAGTGTCACAAATGCATCAATTCCACAATGCACATGCAAAAAAAAATAATTACCATAATGCATCATGTTGTTATTCTGGAAAGAATAAAAAAGGGTGCACATTTTCATTATTCTTATAGTTTAACACATTTTATTTTATTTACCAAAATAAGGCATGAGTAGTCTTATGTAGTAAGCTGTTTTTATCCGATGAATAGGTGTTTTGTTTTGCCCATTATACCTATTCCTAATCTGGCTGTGGTGTGAATTCAAACACTATCTTGCTTTACTCGATACAGAGAGTCTTTGGCCAAATCTGTAATAAGTGAAAGTACAGCCTCTGTTTAAGATGAGATCAGATTGTTTATTAAACATTAAGAAAAACAGACATCCTGAAAGAGAAAAATATATTGACTGTTAGTCTTAGAACAAATGTTATGTACAAATGTGTCATATAGATTGTTAGCTTTAAAACAATTGTTGGATGAGGGTTATATATGTGTAAATAATCTATAGGTGATAGAATATTTTATTCCGGCTTTAAAATGGACATTTTTAAAGTATGTATATATTCACATAATATATACAAATATATTAAAAATAATTTTAATATATTTGTATATATTATGTGAATATATACTTTTAAAATATTTATTTTTATATGTATAAAGGGGTGCTAAAAAGTTTTTGCCCAATCAAGAAACCCTTGTTTCATTAAACTTTAGCAAGTGGGCCAGGCTGAGAATATCTCAATACTCTTTTGTAAATATCTTAATTTACTAATTTTGTACTCTTTATTTAGTAAGCTCATTTAATCACTTGTAAAATCTATAATAGATTCATTATATAGATTGATACATTTATTTATTTTGGATTGCAAGGAAAATTTACCAGCCATTTAAGGATGCAAGTATCCCACCCCTTCACACAAATATATTTTTAGATAATCGATATTCATTTAACAAACTGAAATCATTAGGAATTTTATTGGTATTTTAATGTTCATTTGTACGATTCTAGGAAGTTGAAAATGGAAATGGCTGGCTCTTGCTTTTTACAGAAAACTATAGAAACTTAACAATGAAAATGGCTCGCCCTTCCTTTTTATAGGAACCTATACATACCAAAGGAAAAAAGTAAACTGATACAATTTAATGTGACAAAAGCTATATTAAGGAAATAGAATGGCAATCATCAGCAGAGCATAGTTAAATGATTTTTATTTAGTAAATAAAAACCTATGAAAAAAATAGTTCAAACAAATTTTTGTGGTAACATTTAATTCATAAGGGCACACTACAAAGACAGATATCATTAGCTGAGTTTAAAAAACAGATAACAAATTTATTGTTAACAGAAAAAATGAAAGAATTACACAAATTAAGTGCTTTGTGTGTCAAATGATGGCCAGTAACATGTATGTAAAAATAATCACTGCAAAAGAAATATGCCATTTTTATAATAAAAATTACAATGCTGCATAAGGTCCTCAGAAAAGGTAAAGAACATAAAAATAAAATGAATAAAGGAAAAAATACTTCCCTGAATAGTTTTCAAAGAATAGGTACAATTTTTGAAGCAAAGTCTGTGGTAACAGCGAAAAACAGAACAATCACATCAGCCAAATAATTTTCTTTGATGTGGGAGAGACTTTGATGTTCCTTTCAATTCTCATCTAGTGGTCATCAAATTTTTTTCTGTGTTGTTTTTCTTTCTGGACTCGGGCAACCTGGGTTCATGCAGCAGATGTTAGTCAACTTGTTAAATTCAATTCCTGGCTTTTGATTTATTCACCCAGATAGGCTCCAGATTTACATCTTGGAATTTGGAGGGAAACCTTTTGATTGATTTAGAGTGAAAAACAAACACAACTATTTTCCCACAAATTGAAATGTACCAAAAATATTTTGAAATTCAAAAGTTTAAGCAAGTGCCTAATGCAGCATCTGTTTTCTGTCAGAAAAGCAGATGATACATGCTCAAGCAGCTTAAATTTCTGATGTAGTATAAAGAAGTGGTTAAATGTTGAAGGATGATGTCATTGTCTGTTCAGTAATCAGGTTGTTTCTTACGATGAATAAACTTCTACTCAGTACTTTAAATTTCAGCTGACAATAGAATTTATAAAGATTATTGTTGCTCAAGAAGAGTAATATGACGAATGAATATTATGTTATATACTTCATGCATGGTATAGCTGAATAAACTATTGTCTGGGATGTTACAACAATAACAACTCATTATTAAATGACCCAATATTTTATGCTTGATATAATGTATCATTACAATGTTTTCTAAATGACTCATGACCTGTATTTGCATAAAATGTGTCAGCTTCTGTTGCAAATACCAAAAGAAAGTAAAAGATCATTAATGTGATTTGAGGGCTGGGGGAGAATAGAGTAATTGAAAAAGTAGCATTTCCTTTAGGAAGTCTGCCTTAAAGTCTGTGTATTTAAGTCTTGCTGGAGGCCAGTTATTTTGTTCTCATCCACATTGCTTACAAATCAAGGTCGAACAACATAGACCTTATATTGGGTGAACCTTAGTTTAAAAAAAAATATAAGAGAAATTTTTTTGATATCAACTGAAAGAGCTGTGATAACTTTTAATGTTACTACCAAAAATGAAGTTAATGTCAGTAATAAAGTACAGTAATATTGTAAAATACTTTTATTATTCAGAACATTTAGTCTTACAGATTCCAGGAACTTATCCTGTTTGTAAGTAGGGTAGCTCCCATACATGCAATCCGAATTATGTTTAAAATAATTTTTTTCATTAAAGCAAGCTGAAACAATTTGTTCAAAGAAGATTGTAAAATACAAAAAAATAAATACCAGCCAATTCTTTGCAATTCTCATCTTTCTTTAAAGGTTTGTTCAAATTTTGGTATTTTGTCAAACTTGAACTGTCATGCCTGCAAAAAAAAAGTCTCAGTAAGATGGTTTACCCCTTGACAACACTATTATTTTAACTACCTCCTTGGCAATGTTTATTGTTTTAAAAAGCAATGATTAGAATTGTAATAAAACCTAAACACATGATAAAAGTGAATTTAAACATTTTTTGTTTTGTTCTTGAGAATTTACAACAAAAATATTAAACACTATTTGTTTATTAGATTGTTTATTTACAAGAATAATTTTATATTTACAACATTCTAAAAACTAATACAATTAAATTAAAACTAATGCAATCTTTATCATTTACCAATTTATAAAGAAATAAATGTGAAAACAATTTATTCATAAATTTATAAACTAAATTGTTAAAATATGGACCAATGACAAGGAAATCCTTATTATTTACCATTTTATAAAAACCACCAATCATTCCAATATAAATAATATAATGAATAAATAGTATAAATAAACAATCTAATAATAATGTTTATTTTTATTTTTGTTGTCAGTTCTCAAGAATAAAGAAAATGTATAAATTTGCTTTCATCATATTTTTAGGCCTTATTACAATTTTAATCAATGCTTTTTAAAATGATAAACATTGCTAAGGAATGATGGTAGTTAAAATAATGGCGGTCTCCGTGGAAAAACCATCCCTTTGACACTCCATGTTATTTTTTGGGGGTTTTGTTGTCCAAGTTTGCTGATATTTTTATTCAACATCTTACTTCTCTTTATCTATTTAGTGATAATTAGAACCTAATCTATATACCACAAAGGTTCTATTGGAATTGTTTATAAAAAAAATATTATCAAGAGATTTTGTAATCTTAGTTTTATGTATTGAGTACAATTTTATTTATTTGTTTTTCCTTTGATCTTATCATTTTACAGATTTTTCTGTTTTTTTTTTTTTTTTGTTTTTTTCAGCTCCTCCATCCAAACTGCATTAATTACAGAGACTATGTGGGAAGCAGTAGAAGCATTTCAAGACATGACAAATCTATACACAGACCTTGAGATTTCCAGTTGCCAGAATCTTTTGAAATTTCACAAAAATACAATCCTTTTCTGGTACAAGATTCTCAAAACAAAAATTGCCAAGTAATATATTCTTTTTCTCTCTACAGCTTCAATATATTGATAGAATTACATATTTTTTCTGTTTTTTAACTATATTGCTATCCATTTAAAATAAGCGGGTTCCTTATAAGGAACAGTGTATGAGTGGATTGTTTTTAAGGTTAGCATGGGATTGCATTTTGCCTATATCCCCTCTAAAAACAGTGGCAAGATGAGGTCCAGAACAGCTAGTGGAGGATCAGTTGTGTGGTGACTGTCCAAACCCAGCCTCAATGCAAGGAATGTCTTCATGGCATATAAATGGCCCAAATGGTTTGAATTTAGTTTTCCTTCTCTTAAACTGGCTACCACTCAATGCTAGAATGCTCAAACTATCCAGTTAGTTAATTCTTGGTTTGAGAAGAGAAAAGATGGATTCATGCCTTTGCAGCAGATTTGGCTCAAATTTGAACTCTACTTGCCAAATCTATGAACTGTGGCATTACATGCATACACGTTTTTATTTTTAAGAAATATTTATGCAGCATTGCATCACTTACAGTTACCATCATCAATGACTAATAATTTCATTAGCATTTACATACTTAGGTTGGAATGCTGTTAAACAAAACAACCAAACCAAGCATTTACATATTTCTTTTTTTCTCTTGGTGCAGTTGTGTTAATCAATAGCAGATTCAGCTCAGGCAATTGTCTGACATACCTTTTCATATATGATACAGAATTTGTAATTAAATTTCTATTTTATTTATTCTAAAAGCAATTAATTTTATAAAAAGAAATTCTTCCTTTTCTCAAATAGTGGTGGGTTTTTAATAAATGGATTTCACACACACAACCACCCACTCTCTCACACACACACACAAAACTAAATGCTTCTTTTTAAACTGATTAATGAAATTCAAATAAATGTAAAATTATAAAAACTACAGTAAAATTTAACTAATTTGTTTTTTGTATTCATTTTTAAAACTAATATATTATTTTTTTTATTTTCTAAAAGATTTAATAATGTTTTTATTATGCTACTAACAACTATAAATAGTAACAAACTTAAAAAACACCAGTTCTCATATGATCACCAAAGTTAAGCCTGTTCAGTACCTAAATGGGTGATCATTTAGAAATTCCAAGTGTTGTAAGTTTGGAATGTGCAGGTGGTGTAATAGATAATGAGTTGGAATTGTTAACCGGAGAGCTGAGTTTCAATTCCCTTTAGGTTTGTTATATTATGCACAAATAACCTTGGAAAAGGTATAAATCAACCTCTTCTCACTCAGCTATGGGTTAATTAGTAAGACTTGCGTCACTAAATAATTAATACCTTAAAAAAATAAAAATCTTACAATGTAAAATTATTTTCTGGTTTTAAATAACTAGCAAATGGTTGATAAATTGTAGAAAACAAATATCAACTTGTGTATTAGAAATTGATAAATGCAAAATTAAGTCTTAATTTCATGCGTCCTGTATAATAAACTTCTTCACATTTTGTTCTCATTTTTTATTTTGGACAAAAATGTTCAATGATTACTTGATACCATATTGGAGAAAAGCATCTAATGAAACTTCTGGTGTTTTTAATATGAAGTAAATAAATAAAAAATTTCCAGTATCTTGTAGAAATATTAAATTAGTAAATGAAATTTCTAAAGCTGAACTTAATAGTAAAAATTCTAACATTTAAAAAAAAAAAAATTGTTTCAAGAAAAGTTTTGGCTCTTGTTGTATTTTCTGTAATAAAAGAGAAAATCTGAAATATTTAAAAATAATCATCTAGAAGCAAAGATTTTATGAACATTTCTTTGAAAATTTTCTTTATTTTTTTTTTTATTTTTTTTATTTTATTTTTTCAGTGACTTTGAAGATGTGTTAAAAGCCATCAAGTGGCCCTTTGTCACAGTAACCCTCTCCAAGACCCCAACTATCAATCAAGCTGAAAAACGAAATGAAATGGCCTCACTTTTCAAGAAACTACTCCGATTAAATTTACCGTATCCTTTATTAGCAGGTTTTGAATTACTATATTTTCTGACATATAAAACTCCTCTCCTCTCAAATGTCTGTTTATTATTATACGTAAAGTTGAGGTATCTGTTTCCAGATTTCATAGACTACCAATATTTGTGCCTGTGACGAAAGCAGATAGCCTAAACATGCATACACGCATAAATTAGGGTTAATTTCCGCCTACCAACAGAATAAAGGTCACGTGGGAGTCTTATGACATTTTGGGAAGGCAGGTCAAAAGGTTGACTGACCCAATTACCTGTAGCGACAAATATCTAGACAGAAGCTAGACACGGGACTGATGTAAGCTGGAATTCGCGCCAAAACTTAAGACACGTGATAGTCAGAGATTCACTCGAGAATCAGTTGCTATCTTGACTTTGAAGAGGCAAGACCTGAAGTCGAAGCGCTGATAGTTTATGAACGGAAAAATAAGACTCATTTGATAGTGATGAAACTTATCCAGTTCAACCCAGGCAACTCTGGACAAGAAATATAACAAGAAGTATTCCTGTTCGAGAACCCCAAATTGAAGACGCAGAGAAATTTATACGCTGAGGAAAACCAGAGAAGAAAGCATATACCTCTGTTACAAGTTGAATTGTGTAAAGAAAAGAAAACGGAAATCCAGAGAGGAAGAAAGTATATACCTCTGTTACAAGTTGAATTGTGTAAAGAAAGAAAAAGGAAAACCAGAGAAGAAAGTGTATACCTCTGTTATAAGCTGAATTGTGTAAAGAAGGAAAGAAAAAGAAAACCAAAGAGAGGAAGAAAGTGTACATCCCTGTTGCAGTGAGTCGGGTTTGGAAACCGAACTGTCTACGGAAGAAAAAGGAAGGAACGAAAAAGGCGAAACAAAGAGAGGAAGAAAGTGTGTACCTCTGTTACAGCCAGACAGTGTGTGAAATTGTGTTTGTTACAAGAAAAGAAAGGACAATGATAAAAAAAGAGAACTGAATATAAAAGATAAGTAATCATATTTTGGACCCGTAGTAGAAAGATATACATACATCCATGAATATTATGTTCTTGCAAACACCTTTCCATATGTCAAAACAATAATTGTAACTCCTATCCCATCTCTTTTGTGTATACGTTGGCTTCTGCATTCAATTCATAGTAATTCATACTTATATTTTTGTATGTTCGGGTTCAGTTGAATCCATTTAGAGTTAGGTGAATTTTGATATCCCAACGTAAGTTTTGAGATCTGGTCATTGGATGTTTTAACTCATACTTATCTGTTCTTTTATTTTGATATTTGTATATTTGTACATATTAAAATTCTTGTATCAAAAAAATCACTGTTTTATAGTTCATCCTTGTATTGTGGATCATTATTCGAAGTGTTGAAAACGGATTATCCCGGACAGTGGTCTTAAAAATATTTTTGTTTACCAATTGTCCATTGTCACAATCTGGGAGAGATAGCTTGTATCTCTCCACAGGTGTGAGAATGTATATATCACCTAGTCAGCATATGATCGCCTTATAAACCCATTCGTCGACTGGGGCATATGACAGTGCCTTGCATAAATTCTTTAGTTGCACCTGTTCAGACCTTTACATCTAAGCTACATCATGCTACTTTCCTCAGTGTTCAATAATCCTCATTTCCTCTATATTTCAAAGGTGTGAACAAAATTACACTCAGACAGCTTTTCCCCCAACAACTGCAACAGACTCCTACATGAGTACTTCCCTGAATACTATAATAATCTTACCCTTTTCAAGTCGAGGATCAGTTGTTATCTAGACTTCTTTTTCTCACTATCTTCATTTCCTACCATCTACTCATTCATTCATATCACACATTCATCATTACCATTTTAACAGTAACCCTCTACCTTGAATGTCTCTCAAGCCTTGTATTGGGTGATGGGATTTTAGGCCATTAAATCTGGTAGTACAAATATTGCATTGACATGGAGTTTATGTATTTCCTGAATATCAATGTTTTTTTGTTTTTTTTAATCAATTTGATTCTCTGCGATGAAAAGATATGATTATGCAAATAACTTTTTATTACAAGTAGTTTTTTTTCTAGCTATGTCCCTTGAGGACGTAGTCAATCATAGATCTCTATACATTCCTTTTCTTTATTATCCGTGAATTGTCATGACTTTTTGGGGAAAGATAATGGAATGGATGCCCATTGCCTTCTCCACAGTTTTCAATTAATTTTTTTTGCTTTAGACTAGCTGCCACTCAAGGCAAGAGAACACAGTCTTCCCTGCTTTTTAGTCTATAGCTGGGTGTAGAAGAGAAGGACATTTTTGTGAATGTGAATGCAGTAGACTCACTGAACTCATTAGAAATGAATAACAAAGTTCAGAATTAAAATCTTACATCGACAATGATTTCATTCATTTGGACTATTTATTTTCTACAAAGCAATGAATAGTTTTTGTCATGCACTACATAGGTTTCATTTTGTCATGCAATACATAGGTTTCATTTTGTCATCATCTCGGGACCAATTTTAGGTTTGTGGATGTAAAAGTTGAAAGTGATTTATTGTAGTTTCTGCCATATAATGTGTATGTATTTTTTTTTATAAAAGAACCATTTAGAGGTTTTTGAACACCAGCCACCCAACTCTATAGATCTGCATCAAACCATGATCTTTATCATATAAACTTGTGAAGAGAAGAGAAAGAGTGGATTATATGACAATAAATATGATAAATTGCCAAAGAGATCACTTGGATACACATGTTGCTGCTGCTTTGAACCAGCCTTCTAAGAGAGTACATTTAATATTTCTTAAATAAAAAAAAAAAATATGAAACTATAACTTGCATCCAATCAAATCCTTGAAATCTTTACATTGTGAACTTATGAATAGTTCTGTTTTTAAATAGTTAATAGAAGGAAAAAAAGAAATTCTTTTTACCTTAACTACTGAGATCCTCTTTGCAACGAACACGTGTTTTAGGGAATCCCACTTTGGGTCGTCTTCATATTGCACCTCAGGTGTTGCCACTTCAGCTGATGCTGAAACCCTTGAAGAAACGGTTCAAGTACCATTTCTATGGAAACAGACAGACAAATAGTCTAGAAAAGGTGAAATTCTATTTATACTTATCATTTTAACTTGCTCAAAGCCAGAACTGCTTGTTTTACATACATTTTTATTCATAACCAAAATCCCACTCCCCACCAAAAATATAGTAATTATTGTCCTATTCATTGTATAAATTTGCTGAAAATATAATAAGCTGGAATTTTATCTTGAAAGTTTGATATCTTTTAACAGTGTGTATGTATATGCATCATTTTCTTTTCTCTCTTTCTTTTTCTTTTTTAAGAAAAGAAAAGAAAAATTAAAGTCTAACACATTAAATAAAATTTTAGAAGACTCAGAATTATGATAAATTGTATCAGAGAACATTTATGTCATTAAGTGCAACTCCCATATTATTATTCTATGATTATTCAGAGAGCAAAAAGTAAGGATAAACCTCCAAAAAGCTGGCTCCCGAGGATAGGGGATGCAAGTTGAGTTCTTGCTGAAGTCTTACTCTTTATTTCTATTCCATACAGCATGGGTTATACAAAGTTTTATTAAATGAGTTTACTCATGCCGTTTGAAATGGTAACATATTTTCAACCCTTACTGTTAGATGTAATCCTGTTTCAACAACTATTCTAATATATCATTACTTTTGTAAAATACAAAAATATAGTTCAAAGTCTGTTAGGGGAAGCTAATTTCCTTCCCCTATAAAGAATAAGTCAAAATACAATTGAGTTACTTCCCTTGTATGTGAAGCTGAGCGTGCCACTTCTGAAGGAAACATGGTGACAAGCTGACACGCAGATGGAATTCATTGTTTCAATCCATACAATCCTTGCTGTTCTCAGACAGTGAATGAATAAAGGTTGTTTATTTATGTGTTAAAATAAATTCATTCATTTTTGTTCATCCCAACAACCTAGGATATAACACATTTTTGGTGATGAGGATAAGATCCTATTTGGGCTGGATATTTTGGCCTTCCAAAGTTTTCTAGTCTTTTCTCAAACAGAGGTTTAACTACTTTCTTTGGCTCTACTTTCCTCACAACGTGAGGAACTGCCAACTGTGCAGTGAAAGTATACATACTTAACAGAGTTCTCCATAACAGTGCATTCTGGTGAATCAATCAGATGTGTTAAGAAAGTCTTTTCAGTTAAGGGGTGCCTTGTCATTATTGAGGCATTTTAGACTGGTCACTAACATTCATAGGGAACAATATTCTTTTTTGACAGCCTGAGATCCCCAACCAGATCATCTTGCTTGATTCCCCTCTTCTTATTAATATTTGATATTTCAGAGAGGCCAGCATTCATCTAAAATAAGACTTTTAGTGCACATCAACATCTGTGATCAAACAAGCATATGTTTCAAGGCAAAAGACAGGCTTTCTTGGCATCTTATTTTGGAAATCTACTGTTATCATCATGTCCTGCACACATCCAGATTATAAAATGTAACCATAAAGTATACTGACAGATTTCTATATTCAGCACCCAAAAATCACATATTACAAACACTTATACACTTGGTATATTGTATGTAATTGTCATGATTTTACACACTGTATGAATGAAAATATGGTACTATATATCTAATGCTGCTTAAATAATGAGTTTCTAAAAAGAAGCAAATTTAAAATTATTAAAAAATAAAAATAATCAGTGACTTTCCTTTTGAAACAGTTTCTGTTAGAATTATTTTTCTTTCTCTTTTTACTTTTTATATTTACTTGTAATATTAACATCTATATATTTTTATTTATCTATGATACTTTTATCTTACCATGATTAATCTTTCATTTTACTCTTTGGTTATTTTTGTTTTCTTCTCACGTCAGCCTGAATGGTACTTTACCCAAGTATTAACATGGATACGAGATCATTGTGACTTTTTAGAGAAAAGTATCCAACCTTTGTTGGAAGAAGAAACAAATGGAAGAGTTGTATTAGATGCCAGGGTAGGTAAAACTTAGAAATTCTTTATAAAAATTGTCAAAGAATTTATTTTTTTATTCTATTGTTTTAAATACAAAAATTATGAGTTAATGCACTTAGACAAAAATGGAGCATCACATTTTTTTGTTTGCATACAATTTTATATAAATTAAAAAAAATTCTTCTCATAAATTCAAATGGTTTATTTGATATTTTTCTTTGATATTTAAATGATAAAGTGAGTTTTACAATAGTGGTTTTTAGTTAAAAGAAAAAGGCAGTTAAATATGCTAACAACTGAGACAAGAAGAGTATAGATGACAACTTTTGGAACTAGGCTCTAAATTGTCAGATTTTAATTTTTATCATTTATTTTTGAAATATTTGTCTTTCTTTTTGATTCAGGTGGAGTTAATGCGAGGCTTGGTTGAATTGGTCCTGGAGAAGATGACCGCTGATCTCCCTGAGATAATGTACGATGAACACTTGTTCACACATTTGATTGATGAAGCTCTGCTGTTTGATCGAGAATTGCGGCAGAATTATAGTTACCCTCCAAACCAACCAGGAGCATTGCACATACTGTCTCAAGAGGAGGTCTTCGACAAATGGCTGGTTGTGGAAAAAAAATGTAAGGATATTTCTGTTGATTATTTTAGAAAGCAAAATACTAAACATTTGTAATTTATAATAAAGTTCATCATCAGAAATAAAGCATATTTGATCACACATAAGATACATACTCACCTTGATTTCAACATGGAATATTCTTAAAAAAAGTTTATGGTAATCAAAGCAAAAATTTTTAGAACCTCCTCATTACTTAATTCCATACAACTACCTGGCATGCCACCTTAAAATCTCATTCTGAAAAAGCAATATTCAATCAGTTTTTATTGAATTAATTTTCACTAATAAAAATTTTACTAAATCATTTCAATTAATTCAAAAGATATTTATGCTTTGGAAAATATTTATATTAGATTTTAATTTTTTAAAAAACCTTTCCTGTTGAATTGTTTAAGTGGGATCAGTTTGCTACATTTCTTCTACCATTTTATTGAAATTGATATTTTTTAAAAGTTTAGATATTTAAATTTTAAAAATGAATGCAAAAACAAAGAAATATTTCAAAATAAAGTTTTTTGTATTGCATGAATGTAAAACCTTTATTTATTTATTGAGTAATGTACAAATCTTAATATTTTTTAAATCAGGAAATAATTATTAGATTGACATTCCACTATTTAATAAAATAAATATAATGTGTATCAAATTAACACCAGTATTATAAATTATATGATTTTAATATTTCCCTCTGCTCAAGCACCACTCAGAATGTATTATCAGCATATTGTAAAAATAAAATTACATGTAAACACCATAAATGAAATATTTACCTACCATCCCTACAACATAAACATAAAACAAAATGCATGTATTTAAAGTAAAACTGTTATTAAAAGTAGGTAACTAAAAATTTCTCAATTAAAAATATTGAAAAAGATTACTTTTATATGTTTGTGGAATATCTGATTGTATTTAAAGCAACTGAAAATCCCCTGCCCCCAAATATCTATGAGAATTTATTCTGCTGTGTTTTAACAATTTTTTTTAACAGGACAGACACACACACACAATTGCCCTTTATATATGGATAGATGGTGTACAAAAAAATTGACTATCTTATATATATATATATACACACACACACACATATATATGGTCATTCCTGGTACTAATGATAAAAAAGATATAAATATTTATTGATTTTAAACTATCAGTAAAACTAAAATCTATAGATTATAATAACACCTAAGTTAAATATGATGTAAATTTATTTTTTTGTGAAAATAAAAAATAAAAAATAAATAAAATAAAATTTTAAGTAAAAAATTGTCAATTTTTCTACTTTTCTAGAACTTTCCATAAAGTTTTGTTTTAAAGTCTGTTTCAGTTCAAAATAAATTTTTTTTTTTTTTTTTTTTTAAACATTGTTAATTTAACCATTTAATATTATAAATTATTAATTTAATAATTATAATCAAAATTATTTAATATAAACACAAAATGAATTCACATTGTTGTTCTGCTGGGCTCTCTTTTAAGAGAATTTTTATTATTTTTTTTCTTTTTTATTTATAAAAAAGAAAAAAATATGAATGTATGGAATTCCCACCAATGTCACATTTTCTTAACATAAAAAATTGACTTTGTGTCACAAGTGGTGGCAGTTAAATTACAACAATTTGTTTTGATAATATTTTTAATCCAAAAAATAATTTTCGAGTCTGTTTTTTAAAAATATTTATTTTTGTTTACATAGCATACTACATAAACAAAAATAAATCTTCTTTTCAATAACCACGACTTAAAAAAAGTAAAAATTATTTTTATGAAATTTAAATTTGTTTCTTCAAAATTCATGTAGTTCTTAAAATTTTATAGCTTATGAAACAGATTTTCATCTTTATTTACTTAAAAAAAAATAAACAAACTATTATTTGAAGTTTCCTGAAAAAAAGCTTTATCATACAAAAGATTGTATTAAAAACCTAAAATTTAATTTCCATCAAAAATTGTATTTAATTTTATTTTACTAATTTTTTTTTTTTTTTGCATAATTGAACTTTCCTGTGTTAAATTATTTTGGCATTTAAAATATTCTGAACTTTTTTCTCATTTATTTTTCCTTTGGAGCCAAACAAAATGTAAGTTTTATGAGTAGAAGTGTATAAAAAATGTTAAAAACAAGTATTTTTATCCAGTGTGATTAAGCTATAGTTTATCCACTTTTAACATGATTTGTTTCAATATTTTTAAAATAAAACTAGTCAAATTTCATCTTTTAATAATCTCATAAATAACTGAAAAAAGTCGATCCCATGCAAAAAAATACACATTTACAGTTGTTCTCATCCTTACAAACATTTTAATAATTTTTAATCTTATTTTTATTTTAATGCTTTGTAACAATTGATTCTCATACCTTATAAAATGATCATGTTGCATATCAGTATTATTTAGCTTTCAACTTCCTAATATTTTTTAAAATTTGTAAAGTTTGCTAAAACTGCTTAGATCTCTTTAAAAAAAAAAAAAATAAAATATATATTTTTAATTGTTGTTTTTTTTTTTTTTTTCTTTGAACAAAAATAAAACAATTTTTGATTCTTTTTAGAAATTATTAAATTTTTTAGTTTGAGAAATTTATTTTAGACAGTAAAACTTATTAGTGATTAAATTTTTTAGATAAGATTGAAGACCCTTTATTATTTATTTATTAAGTTGCTGTGATAATTCATATTTAATTCTTATTAAACGTCTGTAAGCAAATTTAAAATTTGCATTTATTTTTTATTCACTGTCCTGCAGGATTAGGTACTCTTTGTACTTTATCAAAATATATGCATGAGTTAAACCACAATACATAGGATGATGCCTTTCTGCTTAGAGTATTATTGTTGCTATATTCTATTATATATATATATATATATATATATATATATATATATATATATATATAATATCCAAGTATAATTGGTATATATGGAATGAATTCCAATAACCAACAATTACTATTCTTAAAAGAGTGCTCAATACAAAGTGAGCAAATTAATTATTATTCAAAAAAAAAATAACATAATATATATTAAAAATCACTACAAAAAATAGCCATTTTGTTTAACACACTAAATTGTCTTATCAAGTGATGATTTTGAAGATAAAAAAATAAAAAAAAAATATATATATATAAAAAATAGACTCTTTTTATTTTACAATTGAAATTGAATTGTCATCTCTAAATTTTTTCATTCATTGAAACCACATATAAAATTTTAAAGAGATTGTATAATATTTAGAGGGCACATTTTACTTGTTAAAAATTAAAAGGTGTACAAAAAAAGTCCCTTTTTATTTTATAATTAATAGCAAATCATTATTAGTTGAATCTTTACAATCTAGAAACATTTTTTTAAACCAATGTTTATTATTTTCAGACCCCAATTATGACAAGTGTATCCAATGACAAGCAGAAAAATGTAGTTTGGATGTTTTTAAGATTTCTGATGATAACCAAAGTAAAGCAATATATCAACTGTTGCTAGGTTCTTAAGTGATTTACATAAAGAAATTGTTCTCTTTATTGTTTAAACTCTTACCCAATTATTTAAATATCTAAATTTCATAAACTTTTATATTCATTTTTCTACTAAATGTTTTATTAATAAATGTATTTTGTTCATTAAGTTTTCCAAACCAACTGTAGGGCCTGAAAATAACAAATTTTAACCATTGTAGTTATTGGCAACTGTAGCAGAATTGGTAAAAATATTGGTATCATCCTATCACTAATATATATATATTTCTACATTCAACACCATCACTTGAGAAGACACCAGAAGTGTTGAAACAAAATGACTATTTTTGTAGTGATGTTATAACATGTTTATGTTATAATTTTTGAATAAACAATATTTGCTCTACTCTGTATTGAACACTCTTTTAAGAATAGTGTTTTTGGTTATTGGAATTTTATTCTGTCTACACCAATCCTATACTATATAATATATAATATGTGTTTTGTACAAAAACAAATATTCTATATCTACAAATATTCACTAATTATAAACTAATATAATGACCATCTCCAATTATGAAATGTTCTATTTTACTATTATCATCTTGTCATG
The DNA here is from genome assembly GCA_903632075.3 of Acanthosepion pharaonis. Lineage (NCBI taxonomy): Eukaryota > Metazoa > Mollusca > Cephalopoda > Sepiida > Sepiidae > Acanthosepion > Acanthosepion pharaonis. The sequence continues at coordinate 106,085 of CAHIKZ030002674.1, forward strand.
CTGCTATTGTGTGTTATTTTCTAGTTTTTAAGTTTATAATCTTTGACTTGTAGTTTTGGTTTTGACTTCATTGTGACTTCATAAAAATTATGTTTTAGATGCAATGGAAAAAGTGGATGCAATGATGTCTTCAACAACTGCTTGGCGATCACAGTATCGTGATATTGCTGATGTTGATGAGCTCAAAGTCCCAGAATGTGGAGAAAGTTTCATGACTCTGATGCTTACAATTACAGGTAAGATACTGCTGATAACAATGTCTGTTTTTTTTTCCTTTTTTTTTTTTCATTCTGGCTTATATATAAACTTCTCTCCATTAATCATCTGAGAGACCCCTTTCTGCCTTCCATCAGCATGGCTGATGCTAACCTCCAGGAGAGTGACATTCTCAGCTAACCTGAAGTGGAAAGAGTGCTATGTCTACTGCTAAGAAAGTTAGTTCACTGTGTCATGCTAGATAATCTTTCTCTCCAGAATATATTTTACATATCTATGTCTGTCATTCATTTATGCTTCAAATATTGCTGCCACATATGATCTGGTGCTCCTACTATATATTTTGAAATTCTTCATAAAATGCAAAGAAGCAGCAATACTATTTGTCTTGACCTGGTATCTTGGCTTCAGTCACTTTTCCACTGCTGTAAAATTGCTTCGCTGTGCCTTTTCTTTAAATACTTTCATGATAATTAATTGTTCAGATAAGCTCTTCATTATGGTACCTACACTTTATGAATTTAAACACAGTACTAGATTGGCAACAAGGTCTCATCAATTTAAAGTTGAATTGGCTAGATGTAACTTTAAGTTCTATGCTAACAGTTTCTTTTCTCACACTTCTTACATGTGGAACACTACATGCTTCCCAGCCAACACTCTAATTGGGAGATTGGAGAATTTGAGGAGCATGGAAACGCAATTATCTGTTGTTGCTCCAAGCTCCACCCTGACCCAGGGTGGTAGCTATGAGCAAATAGTGAACCCCCAAGCAGAAATAAAAATACTAGGAAAGTATAAAAATACCTATTTATAGTAAAATTACCAACAATACCCATTTATATTAAAAGGCTTCATTTAGGAAAAAACATTAAGCTTTAGCATTAAATGACTCAATGGGTTGATATACCATAAAACAAACAAAACATCTACTTTCCAAACAACTTTGATTTTCAAAAATTTAAATACAATGTCAATCATTTTCTACTGTCTTCTTGATCATTCTTTTATTATTGTTGTAACCTAGGAAAAGGTTACTGAATAAGAATAACCAAAACGAAGGTTTGAAATGGAACGATAATATTTATAACAGGAACAATATACAAGATTTGCCAATGGTGTGTGGTAAGTAATCAACTGCTAATGGTGAAGTAGAAGTGAACCATCATATACAGTATATACCAATGTATTTATAGGAATTGGGACATACCCATTATCGTCCATAGGTATGGTATAACAATAATTTTTTTTGTTATCTAATTCTTTCTCACCCAGTAATCCTTTGTGTCTTAGTGGCCTTACCAACTTGCTTAGGATGAATTTGATTAAAAAAACAATAAATCATTATTGTTTTGTTTTTGTTTTCTGCCAGAATTTTTTTTATACATTGCTTTACTAAATCTTTCCTGTGATATAATTAGTTACATAACAAATAGTTTAAATATCGATGCATGTGTAATGTAATAATGGGTTAATTTGAATTGGGTTTTAGGAGAGTTAAATTCATGATTTTTGCCTTTTCAAAATGAGACTCAAATTAATACTAATTTGAAAGAACTTATTTTTTTTTTAAACTTTGATCGCTTGATGCTATTTCCAATTAACCATATGGTTAATGAGAATCTTCTATGATCAGGTTGACTGTCATTGCTTGTTAAAGTATTCCACTTTCTTTAAACAGATGATTCTCTTCTGTATTATGAGATTTGTTTAAAAAATGAAAAAAAAAGTGTTATATTATTAGAATTATAAACTGAACCAGTATTTAGATTAATGCTCTAAATTCAAAGCAACCATTTTACACTATATAGTTATGTTTATGAACATATAATTATTGAACTGTGGTTCAGTTTTGTGTTGAGTTTCACCTATCCATCATCAGAAATTAAGATGTGAACAAACCTGATGACTTCCAGAGTAACTCTTTAAGTAACTTCTGTTCATTTTTTGTTGTTTTTTTTAATTACTGTTATTAATTTTGTACAAAAGTTTCCAGTAAAAACTTCTTTTTAAGAGTGTATTCTGTCTCTAAGTTTCAAAAAGAAGATTTGGAAACTTTTGCACACAAACATGCACACATAATTATTATTATTAGTAGTAGTAGATTTCCTTTACTTGTTTTTGTAGATCGTTACAAGCACTTACCACAGCCACAGCATAAGCTGCGCTTCCTTGCTCTTCAACAAGAACTTTTGGAAGATTTTCGAACACGTTTAGTGCAAGTGATGAAGCAAGAAGCCCAGAACGTGCTTGGACAACACTATTGTTCCATACTCAACACTGCCTATTATATTGTAGAGATACTGCGAGAGTGGAGTGAGTTGGTGGTAAGTTCATCTGTCAAGACCTGGAAAATGACAAAGATATTTGTTTCTCAAATGTTAACTATTATTACAATAATAGACATTTTCCACAATTTAACGACATACTGAAACTATTCCTGAAAATAAAGAATGTCAATGATGCATTCATAATACTGGAGCTTCCCTACCTATGAAAGGTTCCTGGGGTTCGTTTAGAAATACATATCTTTATAATTCTGATTGTTCCTCCATTAGTAAGTTAGGATTACTTCAGATAAATAATGGACCATTCAGTTTTGATGGCAAAGAAAGACTATATATCAGATGCTGTTTGGTTTTGGTGAGCAAAAGAATGCATCCATAATAATAAAGAAAGGGAACATAGAGCAAGCAATAAGGCACTCATAGATTTAACATCTGCTTCAGTGAAATGAAAGACCTTGTCAATTTTTTTATCTTTTCATTTGTACCCTCTTACTTCTTTAAATAATGACATGCATTCATACTTATGATTGTTATTACAATATTTTGTTAAAATTGTTAAGCTCAAATAATGATATAATAAGGGAAATTTCTGTGAATATTTTACAGTCACAGAACTCATAAGTGGTTCATTCAGTCATTAAATTAAAAATTATTCAATTGGAAAACTAGTGACAATAAAAGTATTACTGTACATACATTATTTCTGACACTGTATTTTCTGGTATCAATGTTGCTTTAGGAAAATTCAAACAAAATATATTTCTTCACACACTTATTTCAATACTTTTGGTTGATATAAAAACAATTTCTAAATATCTTTACACTTCTTCATTGGCATCTTCTTCCTCCAATAAAACTTGTTGATTTGTTTGTCTCATATTCTTGAACGTTATCATTCATTTACCCCATTTGAAGCTTGGCCGATGAGTTTGAATAATTTACATTGCTACTGCTTAGCAAGCAAGAAATTGAAATTCTAAACTAATTTCTAATTATAAAAACATAAGACAAAGACCAATAGATTGAAAAAGAAAACAGAATACAATAAACAACATTATAGCATTTGTTGAGGGGCATTTGAATTAGTTGAGCCAGTAGTCGTTTTTAACTCATAACGAGAACAGGGTATTAATGGAAATTTCATAAGTTATTGAGAATATATATATATATATATATATATATATATATATATAATGATAATAGTATTACAAAAATTTGTTTACATGAAGGCACAGATGAAAATAAAATAAAGGTTGGTAAAAGAATGAGGTAAAGGGACACAATTTCACCTAAACTATTTACAGTAACCAAAAAAACTTTACTAACAAAAGTCCCACAGGACAAAGACAGAAGTTCAGTGCTGTTGAATTGTTTGTAAAATCCAATGTTGATAAATAATCTGGTCACAACTTCTACTGAGAAACAGAACAATCAGCTATTTACACTATTTACATTCAGACTATTGTCCTCGTCTTTGTTGTTATTCTGACAGAGCAATCCAATGCTGATAAATAGACTGATTCCATTTCCGCTAAGTAAATATGCATAAACAAGATGTCCTTCTCATTGAGAACAGATATTTTCAGGTGCCTTATCAAAGTTGCTGTATTGAAGTTTTCATTCCTGTTTCTCTTGGCAGATGGAGTGATGTCACCACACTTACATACAGTCTAGAAAAGTAACTGAAAAGGGATAAAAATAAACATAAATACAGAATATTTAAACCATCTACAATTTTCAGATGAAATTTTATTAATACCAGAATCATCAAGGGAATTAAAAAAGAATTACTAAGTGACCTAAATGGAGGAAATCTCAATCTAGGCTTAAACAGAAATAAATCAAAAATAATGTTCAATTTTAATTTTCTGTAAAAGTTTATAACAGAAGAGAAATATACTGAAAAAAGTCCAGGAATATAGGACTGGAAAGCACTTAAAAAAATAAACGAGAAAGAAATAAAATGATGTGTAACAATCAGATGGAAAATATTTAATATAAAAAAAGACAATGAAAAATAACTTGCCAATATGCTTAAAATATAATTAAATACTGAATGTATAATGTTAGCTATGACACACATGCACAAAGCCTGGAAAGGAAGCAAATCTTTTGAAAACAAACTCAGAAATACACAAAGATCAATTGAAAGGATAAGGATAACTCTTGAGAGAAAGAAATCAATATGGATGAGGAATCAAGATATTGTACAAGTAATAATCAATATGGACCAAGATAAAGCATCATACAAGTAATTAAAGAACAAAAAGAAAAAACTGAGGGTTGGCAGATCACATAACAAAATCAAAGGATAACAGATGAATTAAAAGGTTTCTTAATTGATTCCCAATGAATAGCAAATGGAGAAAAAAAAAACAACCAGGTCAATGATAGAGTTATGAGATTGAGTGTTTGTTGATAGCATATGACAGAGACTGGCACAGTCACAATTGTCATGAAAGGATCTGAGATAAACCTTTGTCCCGTAGTGGATGAGCAAGAGCTGATGATTATCTTAGAGCAGGCATGTCTAAAGTCTGACCCAGATGGCCAATTACAGGCTGCAGTCAAATTTCATATATCCCCCATCCCCTGTCATAATATTGTCAATCAAAATATGTAAGGTACACACCTAAGAAACACAATTTCATGTTTTACTAAAAGATGGCAGCAGCACTGTGTGGCTGCCCTCTGGCAGTGTGACCCTAACCTTGGTCTTTCCAGCCAATTTCTAAAATCACTGCCTTTGAACCAGATCTGACCTACACACTGCAGACCAGATCTCAGTATCACCCTTCACATTAGTGCAGGCAAATTATTTGTTTTGATCATCTGAGATGAATAAATTCTAAAATAGTAAATTAAATTTGTTTTGTGTTCATCAAAATCAGTTATAAATATATTTGGACTTGTGTCACTTTGTTTTTTACTTCTTAATAAAATGAATGTTGGTTTTATGTTCCTATTCATATGCTTTTAACTTGAAAGTTGACAGACAACATTAATTACCAATATGTAATGTTTAAGATTAACCTGAGATATAGCTTCCTAGAAGTTCTTTTTGTTCAGACATATTTTACTTTATCTTATATGGGCTTTCAGATATGGCAGGCTGGATGATTTTGGTAAGACCTGTTTAAATTAATTTGTCATCCATGTGAAGAAATGAACATATGCCATTTGCAATAAAATTTTCACAAGATAGTTCATTTGCATTTAATTTTAATGATTCAAAGAATGCCAAGCAGAATGGTTGGTCCTCACACATATTCACCTTGTAAAATCTGGCCCTCTTTGAAAAGGTTTGAACACCCCTGTATTGGAGATTTGTTCTTCTCTATGGATGTTTGTAAGTAGTTGAATTTCTCAGAGGTTTTAGTGTAATATTTCATTATGTTCTATCGGATGAGTTTATAATTATCAGAACTTGTAAAAATTAAATATTTTTGGACACCCTAATTGAATTTAAAGAATTCACTAGTCAGCAGATACTTCTACTCAATAGAACAAATTCAATTAAATAAGTAATTTTGCAAATTGAAAATATGGTACCATCAGTGTTTGTCTGGAACTCAAAAATGAGCAGATGAAATGCATTTTATGCTTTATTTGTGAATTATTGCTTTATGCTGGAATCTTTGATGTTTAAATTTAGAAATTATTTCAAGAAAAGCCACTGCATATATTGTCTGAAATTAAGCCTTTTGTAATTTTCTGGTTTGTGTTATTAAGAAAAAGAAAAACTGAAAAGATCACCTGCTCTTTATCAAGATTATACACACAGCCAGTATACTAGTTGGAGTAATTCTTAGAATTATCTAAAATTTCATGATCAAAACAGTCAGAATGAGGATACTTGTGTAGACAGACATCTTATTTGAACATCATGATAATGACTCTTCTCAGAATTTTAGACAATATTAAATCAATAGATTTATAATGTTTAAAATGTTGGTATGATTTGAAGATTTGATCTCAACGTAAATACAGCAATAATGATGTAATAATTCAATGTTTCAACTATCAAAATATTTCACTAATTTGTATCTTGCAATTATTTTGTCTTATAAAATGATCTCTTCAGAAATTTAACAAATGATGTTTTCTAACTTTAATTTACCTGAAACATTCTTTTATTTCCTTTGATAGTTTTTCCTCCAGTTACAATTTTTCAAGAGTGAGTATGACCGAGAAGATGAAATGAATCAAAGATTAGATGACCCTCCAACAATGGCCTCCAGTGTCCAGTCTCTCACAGATTATAGTGTTGCTATGGATGGCTCAGTTATTGACATTAACCAGGTATGTAACTTTCAAGCAGTATAGTGAGCGTGTATATAAAACCAAACTTTAAGAACTCACACTTTTTTTTAAAAAGTGTATCCCAGAATGAATTTAAAAAAAAATATATTAATCTAGAAAATGTGTGTGTGTGTGTGTGTATATATATATATATATATATATATATATATATATATATATATTTTTTTTTAATCAAATTCACTCCAAGCAAGGCAGTAAAGCCACTAAGACACAAGGAGTTACTGGGTGTGAAAGAATTAAAAAAAAAAAACAAACATTATTAATGAGCAAAAACATTAGAAGAATGATCAGGAAGACAGTAGATAACAATTAACATTGCATTTAAATTTTTGAAGATCAAAGTTGGCTGGAAGTCATGGAGCTGGAAAAGATTTCCACAAGTGAGAAGTGTGAGAAAAGAACACTATTTACATTGTTCAAACTATCAACCTCATCTTTGTTGCCATATTTATCACAACATTTTGGCCGTTGTATGCTCTGGTCTTCTTCAGGTGGTTGGAATGTTGAACGGATCTCTTTATTTCACTCGCTGGGGTAGACTGTTCTAGTTGCATGAAATAAAGGGTTCTGTTCGGTGTACAACGGCCGAAACGTTGTGATAAACATAGCAACAAAGATGAGAATGATAGTCCAAACAATGTAAATAGTGTACATAATACCTCATCTCAGAAATATAGACAGATATGTGAGAAAAGAAACTGTTAGCATAGAACTTACAGTTACATTTAGCCAATTCAACCTTAAATTGATGAGACCTTGTTGCCAATCTAGTACTGTGTTTAAATTAATAAATCTAAGTACCATAGCAGTGAGCTCTTCCAAACAATTACCATGAAAGTATTTATAGAAAAGGCACAAGAAAGCAACTTTACAGTGGTGGGAAAGTGACTGAAGCTAAGATACCAGGTCAAGACAAATAGTATTGCTGATTGTTCTTTGCATTTTATCAAGAATCACTAAATATATAGCAGGAGCACTGGACCATTTTTGGCAATTGACTTTCTTAGCATCAGACCTAGCAAAGGATTCAATATAGACTTTTCACCTCAGGTCAGTCAAGAATGTTAGCCCAAGATGGCATGAGTCACTCCCCTGGAGGTTAGCATTAGCCATGCTGATGGAATACAGAAAGGGATCTCTCAGATGATTAATAGAGAGAAGTTTTGTTTTAGAGGAAAATTAAAAGAGCCATTCTTTTCTCCAGTTAACAGCAGCCATTTTGACCTTATCAAACTGATCAGACTTACTATCAAAACAGGAGTAAATGGTTGTATCATCAGCATAGATACCAAGTTGAGAGCTGATGCCATCGGGAAGGTTGTTAATGAAAATTGAGAACAAAGTAGGTCCAAGGATAGACTATGGAAGGGATTATATGCATATCACTCAACAGTGACTCAGTTCTAAGTTTACCCAAATATATTAAATTCAACCAGTTTGTGGATTTTTTGATTATGCCTTTATATTTGTATGAATATTTTACTGCAAAGAAAATGAAGAAATATATCTCCAGCAATAAATTCACATGAATAGAAATAAAAGCAACAAATTGCATTATTTTAACAATTTAACCATATGCCTGATTCTTTAACCCAGTGTTTCTCAAACTTTTTAAGCAATGGCACACATAAGAGCAAAGGAAAATATCGCACCACAAATTTTTAAAGCGTATATGTTTAAATGTTATGAAATAAAACCATAGATATAAAAAAATACACACAGATATAAACTTTATTTCAATGTTTCTATTCAACTATTTGTGCAGCTTATTTAGTGTGAAACCTGTGCCTGGTGTTTTTTCATAATTTCTTCAATGTTTGGTTGAATGTGTGACAAGCAGAACCTCATTCCTTCTTCAGTTGAGTGTAGTCTTTTTTGCTTCTTATTTTTGATATTATTTAAGGTTGATAAGCCTAATTCACATAAATAAGAAAATTGCAATAAAACTAATAAAGCCTTTTTAGCTAATGTGTGATATTTTGTATTGAAATCCAAATTGTATCAATGGGTACCATTGAATATTTTATTTTGAGTCCTCGATCACTAGAAATTACAGCATTTCATAGCACGCTAGTATGCAACAGCATGGCAGTTGAAAATCACTGCTCTAACCAGATATTTAGTGTGATTTTTTTTTTTTTTTTTTTTTTTTTATTCATTGCCAATTTATTTAAATCAGCAATTATATAATTTTTTCTTTTGAAGGTTTTGGATGCAATGATGGAATCGCGGTTATTACTGTCTTTGGAAGAAACAGTATTTGATTGTATGATTGATTTATTTGACCGTCTCAAGAATGATATGCTGAAGACAATCATTAATTATGTATTCACTGATGTGAAAGCCAGAAGTCAGCCCTATCGAAAAGACCGGTAAACAATTGTATTATCTATTTTTAATATAGACACAAAATTTCAGTTTTTAAAATTGAATTGGGAAGCAATGAAAATTCTTTTTTGGATGGTTTATAACATTTTTAAATTAAAGTACAAGTATCAAACCATTTATCTGGTTTTCAGAATTACTAGAAAAACTGCAAATCTTGAAACTAGCAGGTTTTATTCTGGTTTGCTGTACAGCCACTTTGTAAGAATGACATTAGACTTGTTGAAATATTGATACTCATTGACAAAAAAGCTATTCAATCACATCTAATAATTTAATCAATTTTCAGTAAATTTATATCATTAAAAAGAACAATATGAGAAAAATCTAATATAAAAATTATTTTCTTTGTGTAAATAGAAAATATTTTTTTTTTTTTACATTTCAAAAAAAAAAAAATATTTTACATTGAAGATCAATTTTTGCTGGAAAACATAGAACTGGAAGAGAGTTCCTCAAGCAATAAGTGTGAGAGAAAAAATTGGTAGTATAGAACTTATTGGTTCATCTGGCCAATTCACTTGTAAATTGATGAAGATTTGCTGCCAATCTAATACTGAACTTAAATTTAATAAAGTCTATGTACCATAGGGGAAGGTTCATCAAAATAATTACCATAAAAGTATTTATAGAAAAGGCACAGAGAAGCTACATTATGGTGGTAGGAAAGTGACTGAAACACCAGATCAGGACCAATAGACTTTTTGGATTTTATCAATAATCTTTAAATATATAATAGGAGAACCAGATCCGATGTGGCAACAATATGCAAAGCAAGGAAGAATAGTAGATTCATAAATATATGATAGATTCTAATGAAAAAAATTGTCTAGCACAATGCAGTGGACCAACTTTCTTAGTAGCACACTTAGCAATTGATTCCATATAAACTTACCACATAATGTAAGCAGGGAATGTTAGCCTGAGAAGGTGTGATGAGTCACTCTCCTGGAGGTTAGTATCCTCATCTTTGCTTTTTGTCTTATGACCAGTGAATGTCACTGTTTAATTTGGTTATTGAATTTATTCATGAAAAACTTACTTCATAATTTTTTTTATCCATCCTTATCCCATTAATTAAATGGATCCTGTTTTGAGGTGGATTAATTTGTAACTGTTAAAAACAGTTTCAATCTTTTTATTCCTTTGCTTTTCATCATATATTTTCTATTCTAAATCTTAAGAATTTTAAATGGATTAATAAAACTCAATTAGATAATGCTTTAGAACAGAGACAGCAAACCTTTATAGTTGCCAGGTTATTTTTCATAATTTCAAATTTTTCATAAACATAAATGGGTCACTCATATACTTACCGATATTTTTTTATGAGAATCTTATTGCTGCATCTTAGTTACTAATTTTTTTAATTCCAGTTTCATACTTTGTTGTCTTCAGCTTAAATGCATGCAGCACTCATGCCCATACCAAGAGAATTCCTGGGGGTTGATTTTTATATATTTCATAGCAAACCATATTTCATGACATTATTTCACTAACTCCTTGTGGGTCACTAAAAAGTTGATGGCGGGTTAGTTCATGACCTATGGGTCAGTGGTTTGCCATCTTTACTTTAGAAGTATTTATATCTATTAAATACAATTTCATTCTTTACTTTTCATTGTTTTATCTCTCAAGTTTGTATTAAAGTTTTGATCCAGAAATTGTTGTCACCTCTGATTCCAGGTTCCTGGGCTTGACATTAAACTGCAGCCTCATTCTGAGCATGGAGCAATCATGGTTTTTTTTCACAAAACAAGTTCAACTATGTTCTGGGTAGAACATTAAACTACTACTAGGTGTAGTAAGAATCCAGATAGAATAGAAACTAATTATTTGTATGAAGAAAACTTCACCTACATGCCATCAGCTTATACAATATGCCTATACCTAGGATGGTATCTTCAGGAAAAAAATTTTTTTTTCCATACATTTGGGGTGGGGGTAGACACCTTTACGCTACCAACAAAAATTATAATCTACAAAATATCTTTTTACACAAAATACTATGCCTAAATTACCCATTCATACAAAAATAGCTACAAAATTGCAATATATAAAGCACATATTTATGAAAACCAATTCCCCAAAACTACAAATCTCTCTCTGTTTGCCATGGGTGGCAGCATGTGATGCCCAGGGACAGCAGAGTCCTGGTGACTGAGTGACTCCTGACCTAGTATAAAATGACTCTGAAAACCCCAATCTAAAGTACGAAATCATTCAAGAACTAGAACCCTCCAAACATTCACAAGAGAAAGAAAAGATTCATAAAAGAAATAACAACCGAGTACATCACTGAAAAACCAAAAGAAATGGACATATATGAACAAAATAAGGAAACGGTCATCATGGAAAAACAAATAAAACAAGACCAAACAGACAAGCAAAAACAAGATCTCTGAAGAGCAAAACATGACAAAAAACAAAGTGCCAACAGATCAGAGAGCATAGAAATTATGGACATTTCACCCATTAAACATAAACTGGACAAGTAAAAACCCTAATACATAAGCATGATGCAAAAAAAAAATTATACAGTGTAATCGTTGAGGTTGGTGCGGGGTGGGATTATTACCAGCAATATATTTTTGAAAAAAAAAAAAATACTACCAGCAGTACATCTTTGGAAAAAAAAAAATATTACCAGTAACAGATTTGACTCTCAACAAAAACACATCAATGAAACCTGATCTACAAACTGATTTCTTACAAAGAATACATATACTATTCATACAAACCTATCTTAAAAATCTTGTTGGCATTAAATAACCCATTGAGATTGATATACTGTAAACCAAACTAAACCAAATCACCTCTGCCAAATGTAATGTAAAAATGTAAAAGTGGTATATCTAACATTTTCTTTGCTCTGCCCTATTGTCAACAGATCATTATCCAGTATTATTATTCACAATAATCAGCTTAAAATCTAAACAAGGAGCAAGAAAAGTATTTTAAACACAGCTTATTCATAAGTGTGACTTGAACTCCTGTTCAAATAGTAATAACTTTCATCTATTATCATATTAGTTTGATATGAAAAATCACAGCTCTTTTGCTAGGAAAACCTTAGAAATGTCTTTGAAATTTACTCACCTTTCTTTTTGTATGATTTCACTCCAGCCAAGGCAATAAAGCCACTATGATGCAAGGGATCACTAAGAGTAAGAGAAACACAGAGGGACAATATAGTAATAGAATTCAAAGAGGCAAAGGATGATGAATGACATATTTAAATTTTTGTAGATTGTGGTTACAGGAAAGCAGGCAGCTAGGAGAGTTTCACAAGCAAGAACAATTAGTATAGATGGTTACAACTAGCAATGTCAACAGTGAAATGATGAGATCTGGCTGCCAATCATCTGCAAACATTCAACTGTATCATTCTCAGACAAGGAAATAACAACAATCACCATCATCATTATTATTATTTCTCATCTTAAAAATTTGAACAGATAATAAAATGTGGTGAAATCTAATGAATACAAGCTGAGTGTTGCAGTTTTTGGGGTATTATGTTTACTAGTGAGCTAGCCCAAATGACTTGACTCACTTTATAGTCCACCAATAGAAGGTTAACCAATCAGAAGACATAGAATATTCAATCCGTCGTGTTAAAGGCGACCATTTTGTTTACTCTATCCGAATGTCCAGTGCCGGCTTGTCAGGCGAAGAGGAACAGAAGGAAGAACTACGCTCTGCTACTTTACCGGGATATCCACTGCTAACCTGAACTACGCTTCCCTACTGTCTTCGAAATATTCACTGCTAACCTCTGGATTCTATACTCAAAGACGACCATCATCATGAACAACACTGAGTACTATTCAATGAATCTTTTAGACTTGTGTGGTTGGAATGAGTTAATAAAGGGAGAGAGATATCACCAACTGCTGGCAAAGAAAACTGAGTAAGTGAAGGAAAGAGGACAACATTTAACTTTTGTGCCTGCAAAAAAATCAAAAGGATGATTTTTCCTTTGATGCTGCTATTACTTTAAACTACCGAAACTTCCTTGGTAATGTTTATTTACACCATTATAAAAATATGTGAACTGTGTACACTGTGTGATATTTATTATTTACCATTGTATAAAGGTTTATTATTCATCATTTTATAAAGAAATAAATTTGAAAAATCTTTTTATTCAAAAATTTATAAAACCTACAAAATTTTCAGTGAATTGTGTTCTTTGGAATGTTTGGCAAAACATTGGCAAATTGCCAATCCATTTGAACTTTATAAAATGCTAAATATAAAGATTTCATTATAGTTGGTTCACATATTTTTATGATTGAGAAAATTTTAATGAATAAGAAAATTTTTTTCATATTTATTTCTTTATAAATTGGTAAATGATAAATATTGGTTGGTTTGCATTTTTACAATGTTGTAAATATAAAATTATTCTTGTAAATAAACAATCTAATATAGTGTTTAATATTTTTGTCATAAATTCTCAAATAACAAAAAAGTGTATAAATTCACTTTTTTTCATTTTGTACTAAATAATAGTGGTGTCAAAGGAAAAACCATCCTTTTGACACACCATTTTATTGCAGGTACAAAGTAACCTGTAATAGTTCTTGGATTGCAAAGGAAAATATTTGTTGCAGATTACTTCCACAACAAAGAGAACAAATCCCTGCAAGTTCAGACTTGAAGATCAGAGGCAGAAAGAAAATGTTGAAATCTTGATTTGCAGGTACTATGTCACAAATCACAATGCATGTAACCAGTCATAAAATTAGCTTGCTCACTAACGACGGCTGCAGTAGCTAAATACATTGTCTTTTTTTTTTCTCCACGATTTGAGAACACCAACTGCTTTTATTTTTTTCATTTGTCAACAAATGGGAGAGGATGCACAATATTAGCATATCAAAACACTTCTATGGCAACGCCTGCAACTGACTTGTTTCTAATTTGAATATTCTATCTCCAGCATATCATGCAGAATACATGCCCTTTTTTTGACAAGTAACTTTCTTTTTTGCTATAGTTTCCATTGTAGGATACATGCAACACACTGTTGCTTGATTTGACGAGGTAATTTGCCATTCTTCGCTATATAGCCAAAATATCTATACAAGTCCATAGTGGTGAGGTGTTCTTTTTGAAATGCTGACCAAACACTGGCATTGTGGCTCTTAGAGTTGGAAGGAAAGAAGAGGAGAAAAAGAAAAGAATAGAAATAATGGCAGAAAGAGACAAGCTAAGAGTGACCAAGAATTGGTAACAGATATTCAAACATTGCAGCCCCAGATACTTTTGACCCTTTTTCCTTTCACCTTTACAGGCATCAGTGGACACAAGTAAAGACATTCTGTCTCCCGTGGAAAATCAACACTTAATAATCATAGCTTGACCTAGGCTTGAACACTAACCACTGGAGTTGGTGGGAAATGTAAAAACCATCTTGTGTAAGAGTTAGGTACTGAAGGTGTGTTACCTTCCCTATGGTACTGCACTGTAATTGAACAAACTAGTTTAGTTAACAGAAAAGCAAGTTTAGACAAGTGAACATAACATTTTGACTTCAAGACAGACCAGGACTGAGTCAGATGAAACTGAAAACCAGCCTATTTTATTGGCTAGGAAAAAATCCCAGCATGCATTTGTCTACTTCTGTCTATAAATTGGAGATGGGAAAATGTTTTGCAATCATTCCTACCAGATTGGAACCAGTTTCTTTATCTTTATTGTTCTCTAGAAAGAGAGGCTTTTATAAATATACTTGATTTACTTATTAGATTTTTTCAGTACACTATATTAACTGATTTTTTTATTGTTAAAATAACTACATAAGAATGGACACATATTTGGTTTATGAATAAAAATGACAATAGGAAAACTGGTAATTGCTGATGCGTTTCGTCCAATGTGGACTTTATCAAAGCAAAATACGAAAATGAAATTAATTGAACAAAGTAACTAATAAAAACAAAAACAGAATGTACCTAGCAACTGGAATGATTAACATGTTTACTCTTATTTGAAATTCTACATAATGCCATCTATGTTTTTTTGTAGTTAGAAATTGTAATATAAGTCTAAATGTTTTATTTTGTTTAATAAAAGTGTATTTATTAAACTAATGCTAATGTACTTCCTTGGCACTGGCTTTTCTTCTTTATAGTGCCATGTGATATACCAAAAAATGCATGTGTACTTAATGTGGTAGTATGTTAATCTTGCATGTAAATATTTTCTCTTGTTGCATTAATAGATTTTTGTTTCTTGTCTTTCAGATGGATCACATTACCATCACAACAGGATATCCAAGGTGGAGTTCAGGGCTTATCCCCAACAGCTTGTGAAATGTTTTTGGTTTTAAAAAGTCATCTCCAACATGTTCAGGGTCTTGTCAGCAAGCCACTCTTTACCCATTTTTGGCAGAGACTTGCTGACAAACTCAACAGGTTTATTTTGGATGAGGTGAGAATCTGTTATTCAAAAAAAAAAAATTTCATATTTTCATTTCTCCAAACTATATCTCACATTGCAGATCTGTAACCAACACTTGAATGCTTCAAGTTTTAGAACTGCACTTTTGTTACTTGGACTCTGTTTTGTATGTAAAAAAAAATTCTTTATTTGCATTAATAGTTCCCTCATTTCATTATGTACAGTTTCATGTAATGGCATTCAATTCTTCCTCCTTAATAAACAATTCATAAGTTTTAGTTAATAAAGATCCCAGAACATAACCGTAGAAATGCTGGCAATTTAGATATGTCTGTGGGATTGTCCCACTTAGTTTCCCAAGATGCCATTAGATGGTGTTGTGTAGCAAATATAAAAACAGGGCACTTCCTGTTTCTTCCTTCTTTCCTTTCAGCATGTGGTAGTAGCAACAGCAACATGGAACACATTTGGGGATATCTTCCCCCCTCTGGTAACTCAACTCTTTCATGTGTATACATAGACATACCATTCCTAATAGCTAAATTTTAATGTCCTCTTTCTTTTTAGCTATTTTTACATGCATACAAATATATTTAATTTCTTGTTAATCATTTATTAGCCATTTATAAAGTACATGAAAATATTGCCTTTTTGAAATTTGTTCCATTTTCTTTCACCTCAACAAGAAATGACAACCAGTCGTTTACATGCGCAAATTTTGTTTGTCTCTGATTTTAGTCCTACTAGGAACAGATCTGCTAGATGCCAAAGGGAAGCCATAAAATGTTTCCTTTAAATGGTAAGGTGAAAGCTTACAAACTAACAATGAAAAAAAATGTATACTGAGGTTGTTAAGATCTACAGTAAGACTGAATCTTCTCTCCATCACATAAATTTTATTATTTATTATGATATATTATAGGATGTGCAGTGTAGTGTAATGGATAATGGCTTGAAATAAGAACTTGGAGAGCCATTACTTCTCCCACCAGCTATAGGTTGAATAGCAGGACAGACTGGGTCTTGTATCCTTGGTTGGCAACAAGTCTACTGCAGAAAGAAATAACAACCTACTGCAGGAAAATCTTCTGTTTAGTCAGTCTTGAATCAAAAGAGGCATGATTGCCCAAACATGTATCCCATATGACACTTAGCTGATTTACTGACATTGTTATAATTGTTCTATTTTATTATGAGTTATTTTTGTTAATGTGTTATTGTGCCTAATTTACAAATGAAAGTTTATCATGTATTTTGTATGTATAAGAAAAAAACAGTATATCTGGAGTTTGGTGGTGTTTGCAGTTTCAGGCATCCATTTTTTTCGGGGGTTGGGGGTAACATACCAGCTATAGTTAAGGAAGGAATAATATAATAATTTCTTTTTTTCTCTACAGTGGTATTACTTTTTGCAGTTTCACTTGCTTTTTATCAAGTCCAGAAACAAATAATTCCTAAATCTTGCTTAATAATGATTCAAAAAAAAAAAAAAAATCATGAAGTGCTTCCTTTAAATGCAAAAGTAAGTTTTCTAGCAACAAGGTTACCACTTGTGTCAGAATAGGTTTATGAATTGTAAAGATATTCAGTTGAAAATTTTCAAAATAAATGTATTCAACACATGCGCAGTATTTTTTATACATATATTTATACATAGAACAACATAATTCAGAAAAGATGGAAAATGTACACTTATGTGATAAGATGTAGTGTGTGTATATATGTGTTAGACTATGTGCTTTGGTTGAAATTAAGAAGTCAGTTTGCCTTGGGTAAGAAATCTTGTAATTAAGAGAGGAAAAGTGAGAAAGTGTGTAAGTCCTTTCCTTTTTATACTGCTGAATACAAGGTCAACTCTTGGGTGTTAAGAGAAGTCCTCTGGCATACAATCTCACTGTTTACAATACTCATAAGGAAAGAAAAAATTGTATGCCAAGGTCACTCAGATCTATAATCATGGTAAGTATTAATCTTCTATCCACGGCATAAAGTTTATTACTGTATATTGTTATAATTATTCTATTTTCTTATGAGTTATTTTTCTTCATCTCTTATTCTGCCTAATTTACAAATTAAACTTTATCATGAATTTGTGTGTGTGTGTGTGTGTGTGTGTGTGTGTATATATATATATATATATATATATATATATATATATATATATGATAGAAATTATTAAGAGAAAGCACTGGACGGCCATTTCATCCTATATTTGGGACTCATCAGCAGTATGCATCCACTACCAAGAATTGAAACCCTGACAGTTACGTTATCATGCAAACGTCATACCATATGAGAATATTTCACATTGAACATGAAGAAAAATTAATTATTTTTAATAATATGTAGAAATCTCCACTTTTACCTGAAGGCGGTCATGAGACCAGAAACACGTGTCGTAAAATTATGTAAAACAAAGCATAATATTTTTTTCTAAATAAATCCACATTACAACCAAAAACGTTAGCGGCACCCCTCTTCTCTTCTTTTTAATATACATACTTTTCTCTCGTTGGAACCACTAACAACATATTTTTTTTATATATATATATATATATATATATATAGTTTGGTGATGTCTACAGTTTCAGACATCTAATGGGGTCTAGGAACCTGTCTACCATGGATAAACGAGGAATATTGTACTAAAAATAAATTAATTTTTAAAACTTTCATTTCTTATAGGTTAATAGTTAATGTCTGTTAACACACGTCTATCATTGATGAAATGTTCTTATGAATGCTGCTTGTTTTTGAGTCTATCCATTTCCTAGCTAATCCCTGCTGTAGATACTTGCTGCTGAACATTTGTTTTTCTTCATTGCATATAAAGCCAACCTGTCATTTATACTGCAAGTATGCTGAGTGGATCTTAATGTTTCTGGGTGAGAGAGTATAATCTAGTGTGATCAGTAGTTGAACAAGGCCACTACGCTCAAACCCTCTGTCACAATGACTTGTGACTTCACACTAGCACAATATTAATTCTTGAACGGTTTAATCTACCCAATCTTACCTACAAGGCTTGAGTTAATTCATGGCATATTTTTCAGGCACTTTCCAATCATGCTGGGATAATTCCACAGTTTGATGTTATCAAGAAGCTTTCTCCTTGACAAATTAACTATGATGTGATTCTAACACAGGGCACAAATTGTTTGTAAATTAACTTGAATAATCTGAATGAAACACCACACAACATAATGCATTTCTGTATTCCTTAGCATAACCTTATATATAATGTACCCCCAAATACCTATACTTGTATGTAAAAAAGCATGAATATATAGTCTCTTAATTTTAAAGAATTATTAACATTCTAGAATTTATTTGAATAATTGCACTTATGAATAAGTTTCATTGTCAAGCAAATTTTAGAAAGCATGTGATTTCTAATTAACTTTGTATGAAATAGTTGCCTGTTTGCCCAACTCGTCAATAATCTAATTAAGATGATTTTAGAAGCAGTTGAAAATTGTAGATTTGATTATTGATAACTTAAGACAGGTAAAGAGAAAGGTTTCTACTGCAGAAAATCTTTACTGGTTATTATTTTAGAATAGAACAATATTTACTTAGTAGTTGATATAAGTCAACAAACTCACTAATGCTTGTGTGTTTTGCAGTCTGCCTCTTTCATCATTTTGCATTTTTGAGTTTGATACAATTATTCATGAATAAGGAATACAGTATAAACTTGCATATGACTGGTTGGTAATAGAGTATGAACCTACATATGACTGGGTGGCAATTTCTGTTAGCCATTTTGTAATTTTTCACACCCTTAAAGAATATAACAACAAATATAAATAAGTCAAAATGTTTTATTTTTCAGGTGGTTTTGTCCAATTACTTTAGCGATGGTGGGGCTGCACAACTTCAGTTTGATTTGACTAGAAATCTTTTCCCATTATTTGGAGACTATACCCAGAAACCAGATGCCTACTTCAGACAGTAAGCATTTTAACTTTTTCTCTTGTATCTATGAGAAGGAGCAATTTTTATTTTTATTTTTTTTAAAAAAGAAAAAAAAGAGAGAGACATTGAAAAAATGACAATCCATTCTACCTAGAAGAAAATTGTGTGCGATTGTCTCATTTACAACTTGCATCAGGTCGCGAAATGATTCAAGGGAGATAATTCGAGTTACTGCGACATCTAGCTTAAGTATTCTGATTTGAATTTCTATACCATGTCCTGGAAGCTCATCTTACATCAAGGGCACTTTTAAATGATTTAGTCATGGAGACAAAGCCTAAATATCTAGTCATACTGCCACTACACACTTCTGATTATTCATACTGTTTCTGTTTGCTGCTGCTGCTGCTACTACTTTCAGTTATCTGAATTCTTCCATAAAGTATTACCACTATTCATTTGGGACTCATTTTTCTTCTTATTATTATTGTTCTTTTTCAATTCTTTAAACTAATCTCGTGCAGCAGCTTCTAACATTTTGAGAGTATTAAACTTAAAATATTATGATTAAAAAACAACAATGAAATGAAAAGCAACTCATTTATGCTTAATAATGAAAGTAATTCATCTAATACCAATCTAAATTTAAATTGTATTTTTAGCATGAATACAGAAGTTCTCAATGTTTTCGTTTGCATAGTGTTAGGGACATCTTAAAAGTGTCTTTGAAGCTTGCTTGTTTTTTTGATTGTGCATTAAATTGTAAAGTGATAATTTTTAGTTTATTTTGGTGAAAATCATGGCTGAACATGCACATTCAACACTGTTTCATTTTCATGTTTAATCTGAGGAAAAAAGCAATAGAAGCTTGACAAGTGGATTATAAAAAAAAAAAGTTTATGGTAATGATTCACTAGGAGCAAGCATGTGTTGAAACGGAAACCTTGAACTCAAGGACAAAGAAACATGATTGAAAACCTCAGAACTTGAAAATTAATGAACTGAAGGAAGTTTTGAAGAGAGGTATAGCACAAACAATATATGAGATTGTAAAAAAAAAAATAGAAATGAATTAGTCAACTATAGGTTTTACAAAATGTTTTTTCTTGTGTTTTTTTTTTTAATATAGATGAGATTAATTAATATGTAAAGTTTCTTGAAAAAAGGTAAATATGAAGCATTAAAAATGGAAAATTAATTTTATGTATAAATCTTCATCATTGAAGATAACTAAATTTATAAATTATTTTACAAAAAAAAAATTACTTGTTATGATC
Organism: Acanthosepion pharaonis; assembly: GCA_903632075.3. Taxonomy (NCBI): domain Eukaryota; kingdom Metazoa; phylum Mollusca; class Cephalopoda; order Sepiida; family Sepiidae; genus Acanthosepion; species Acanthosepion pharaonis. Next base: position 126,903 of record CAHIKZ030002674.1, read on the forward strand.
TAAATAATTCAGAATCAAATATTTCATTCACTTCTCAGAATCTGACCAAATAACAAAACAGAATTTTTTTAAGTGCTTCCTGGTCAGGTTAAGAACTTTTCAACACCTACTGATATATAACCCTCTCCTACTGCAGATATATTAACTCAGAAATATTTAACTTATACACATGAATAAATCTTTAGAATTTTTTTATAAAATATGAATCATATATGTATATTGTATATTGTATATTTTCTTTTGATTCTTTTTTTTTTTTTTATCTCACAGCATAAAGGAAGCTTGTATCCTGTTGAATTTAAAGGTTGGATCTGCCATTTTACTTAAACAAGTTTTGGAAGTTGCAATAGATCATGGAACAGCAAATGGGGATCCAAATGCCACTGTCACTGACCCCAAGGCAGCATTATATGAAATTGGTGTATTCAAACTGACCCCTGACAAATCTTTACAAATCATTAGCCTTCGAACAAACTTGTCTTTGGGCTAAAAACCTTGAAATATTATGAGACATTCTTTTTTACTGCTGCCTCACTTTTGATTTATGAATGTCCTCAAATGAAAGTTAGATAACTTTATTTTTACAGATTCATTTTGGAGCATATATATGCCTTTGTTTTTGCTACTATTGTCCCTCCATTACTTGGATTTTTTGTGTTTGTATGGATCAAACACTTTATGCTAAAATTTATAGCAGTTGAGGAATTTAAAGTCATCGAAAAGAGTTTTTTTTTATGAAACTTTTCCTCCTAATTTGTTTTTTGTATTCAGTTTTCTCAAATCATCATCAGCTAATGTTGTGTGGAGCTTCAGCTTTAACTTAGATGAATGTTATGCAAGTTAAAATGACATTTGGCATCCTTTTTAACATTTTGTTTGGTCTGATGTAATCACAGTGTAAATAGCTGTTGTAAGAAAAGCATAATCATAACATAAAAAAACTATAAAAACCTATTTATTATCTTGACAATAGTATAAAATTTCTAGCTCTTAAATTTGTCTGACATAGAGAATAGATTTGTCCTTGTAAGGTTACTAATAATAATAAAAAAAGGTCCTTCAGCTATAATTTTAAGATCTTAAAATGACCAGTTTATTTTTTTAACAGCCAAATTTTTCTCTATGTAAAATTTAATTCAGTAAAATCTTACAAAAAGGTACTGAAAAGTTAATGGCTTAACCAAGAGTCTTCCAAAAGAAATTCTAATCTTTGGTCAGATTTTGAAAGGTGAAGTTAGACCAAGAACTTTTCAGAATCCCTTTTATAGAAAATTGATATCATTTAATCATACAAAGTTAAAAATCTGTTAAAGTGTCTGTTTTTGTATGGAAATATATTTTTCTTAAATATTTTTATATGCCTTGAATAAATATAACCTTGATTTCTTTTAGAAATTCTTCTTTTTTTATTTGATAGGAGCAGTTGATTTGCGATCTAAGTAAAATGCTAACCCTTACCCTTACTTCATGTACATTCATGTAAAAAAAAAAAAAAGAAAAGTTTTTTCGTTAGTCAATTAGGCCATAACTGTAAAGTATTGGAAGGCTGAAAAGAAGCCAAAAGAATAAATTTGCATTATCTTTTTCTCTGCAACTAGAAACTCAAATTTTAGTGTTAAGAAAATATTATCCCTAGCTATTAACAATAAAATAAACTTTTCTTTTTAGACTTCTTACTCATGCATTTGCATAAAGATAAACATAAAATCAGTGCTCAGTTTAGCAGTATATTTACATTGTAAATTGAACGTGATCTCATAATGTCAGCCACAGTTGAGGTTTAGCTTGATATTTTATATATATATATATATATACACACACACACACACACATTTTCATTTGAACTGCCACTTCAGAGCTACTGTTTATTACTTAAATTCTCTTAAAAACGAGATATTTCCCAAAGAAATGAAGGTCACTTTTATAAAGAGCAGAAAAACTCCACCAGAAAAATACATTTTCCTACAAAATTAGACAATTTAGTTTTACTGAGTCTTAAAATTGTTTATTGGTTCTTTGCTGTATGACATCTGCTAATGATGAAAGAATTTCAAATGAAAATCTTAGTCTTTGGAAAAAATAATGATGATTTGTTTAGATTTGATTCTCTCTAGATAATATAAATTTAAGTACTTCTGAATGGATGCAAACATTTTAACCAATATCAAATTCACTCTCAAATGTTTCAAAATTTGATCATCAAATGATGATGTGCCATTGAACCGATTTGAATTATAAAGACACAATGAATTTTGATTATACTTTAAATATTAGGTTGTTTAAAAATATATATTCGTCATTATTTTCTAAACAATAATATTTAAATATATAAAAAGGAACTCTATATCAGTTAAACTCAGAGATAAAAAGAAAAGTATTGAATTTTCATCTCATTTTTTAAAGTTATTTGTTGACCAAATATAAAATACATGCCTGCAAGTCTGTATCTATAATTGATAACAGTTTAGTTTTACATGTCAAGTAACTTCCAAGTCAGACAATGTGTTTTTATTGATATACCAAAGTTGGGCTCCACATTACATTATCTATGATTATAGGAGACTTGAAAGCATATGATTCTTTTGAAGGTTTAACAAAAGAATTAGTTTGTTTAAATTATTCTCTGATCATAAGTAAGTTATATTTTGATCAGCATTTCTCATAAGTTTCAAGGGATCATCTAATATAAAGGAACAGAACTTGAATTTTCAGCTATTGCAATGCATGGGTTGGGACCTACACTAACCCCAGACCTCAAGTGGAACTCTCATATATAACCCATCACTAAAGATGCTAAAAAAAATGATTGGTTCCTTGTACTGTTTTAGTAAGTACCTGACTCCTCCTGTTATACCCTACCATCAAAAGAGCCACATCAGGCCTAAAATGGAATCAGTCAGTCAGTTTAGTGCCATATGTGATACACGGTTGGACAATCATGTCACTTTGTGGAACTGATTCCCAAAATGATACTTTCCTGGCCACTACATGCATCAGATTGATAAGCCATAAAAAATAAATCAATTCTGACCATTACAATTTTGTCCAAGTATAAGGTTAACTGTTATCTTACGCACATATCCTTATAAACTGCACATCTTACCGCTCATAAAACAGCCTCCTTCAGTAATGCTCTAGTTTGAGCGGCTCTTAGGCCTTGTATAGGATGAACATCAGTAAAATAAATAAGATACAATGAGTGCAAATACAATGTAATATATTAATATAGTCACAGTAAGTTGATTCTCAAACTTCTGTTACAGAGTATCTAGATTATAATTTTTTTCTCTTAGAAAAATAAATTAATAAAGTTACAATCTATAATTTTGATAACAATTATTATTTCATGCATTGTTTGGACTATTGAACTCTTTCTTTACATTGCTTTTGTTGTCACAAGTGTTTTGTTGAGTTCATTCCAGAGAAAAAGTCTTTAGAAAATGGTGGTAAGTATGAATCCACCTCTTCTCCCCACAGCTATGAGACTTGTATCACTAAAACATTATCATCTCCAAAAATAAGATAAAACTGCATACAAATTATTTAGATTTTGGCATTAAATAAACCATAAATGTTGATATGCCCCTAAACAAAAACAACCAACCAATCATTCTTAGAGATTGTACACCAGAAGAAAAACACACACACCCCTGTAATAAATATTTTCCAATTTCTTCTTGAATTTGTAGGTCTGATGAATTGGATTGTAATTATGATTCCAATGTAATAAATTATAACCATGGAATATTAGAGTTTGAGCTTTTATATTATATATATATATATATATATATATATATATATATATATATATATATATATATATATATATAGGTACCTCCACTCAGTTTCAATACCTTGGTTTAAAATGAATTTTTATAAATGAAAAAGCTTTCATTTTAGCTTTCAAGGAAAGCTAAATGATTAAATTTATTATTTCCAGTAAGCAAAATATCTTGGTGTATTTCAAACAAAGTATATTGATTGAAATCTCAACTTTTTGGTTGCTTTCAAAAAATCATTTAAATTCAGCCATCTTCACACATTTTGACACATTTGTAAACAATATTTAATTCTTGGTTTTTAAAATCTTCCAAGAATAAAATGTATCTTGTGACATGTTATTTGAGGAAAATTAGCAAATTTAAAGTAAAATTAATCTGATTTGAAATAAATATTACTTCTAGCATAAAACATCATATACAAGCATTTCTTAAGCAGGGGGTTTTGATTTTCTGGTGTGCTGATTGATTTATCGACAGCCTGATGTGTTGACTGCTAAGTATGGTTGTCCAGAATTGACATAAATTTACAAAATCTAAGTGAATGCTTTTTTAGGATTTTAACAACATAGTAATTTTTAAAAATCAACATGTTTTCAGCAATTATCTAATAGTTTATTGAATTTTTGTTACTTTGATTTATAGCCTTATGTTTGAAGATGATTGAAAAAAAAATAATAAAATTTAAAATACTATAAAATTTTTATTAAATTAATTTAAAAAGTTAATAATTGAGATATTAGTGAAATACCATGTTAGATTTAACACAATAATTTATGAAATGTTATGGTATTTTATTTATTATTAATTTATATCTTTTGATATCTTATTTTTAATTTTATTTTTTATCATTAATTGTTATCATGACAGTTATGAAATGTTAAAGTTATTTTATTTATTAAATTTTTATAGTACTTTGAATTTTATTATTAGCTACGTAATTGTTTACACTTTTATTATTATAATCCAATATCCTAAACAATATATATATAAAAAAAATAAAAATATTTAGTGAAATAGTAATTAAAAAAAAAAAAAGTAAAATTTACTTTAAAACTTTGAAGGGATGATTTGCAAAGACATAAACACAATGAAATACAGAAATGAATAATGAAAGAATTGCAAACTATCAAATTTTTTCATGGGTAGGACAACTTTTAAAACATATGACCTTTTAAGGATAATATCATCTATGGGCTACCATACTTAAAAATGGAAAAAAAATTATTTTTTTGAAAAATATTGTGTAGAAATAACTTTTATTGAGCTTTTCAATTTTTGATTCATAAATATAGTTTTCACTTAATAACAATATCACCTAACTGGATTGAAGTAATACAGAATTTTAAACAATTTATAATATTATAAATTATTATAATTAAAATTTTTAAAAATGATAACAATTCTTGTAAAAAATGAATTATTAAGACAATAGTGTCCTTCATAATTCTTATTTATAACAGCATTTAAAATCTTTTCTAATTAAATAATGTTATAGTTTTATTGCATTTTTTATTTTATGATTCAGAGCAGATTTTTGGTAAATGGGTGTCCTGTTTTACAAAAAAAACTGATTTAAAGTCTCCAATATATCCTGCTTTTAACCAATAAGACAAATCTTAAGATTGAAATTTAATTTCTTGAAATTTCATGAAATTAACTATTGTCCGTGTATTGCTTAATATATTGTAATGTAATTGTCATCTTTGATAATGGCTTATGTAAGCCGGAAGCTTAGATAGGATTAAAAAATATGTATCAATATTGTGATTTTCTTTCTTCGTTTAATGATAATGTTATTAAGTTTATCGGACGATATGAAAAGAATTTACATAAATAGACAACACTTATCTATATTATTTAATGAAACATGCATATATATATATATATATATATATATATATATATATATATATATATATATATATGAGTTTAGTCTGAACAACTCTTTGAATATGAATAAAGTATCATGATCATAATGATGATATTGATTTGATTTGAGATTTTTTTTTTTTTTTACAATAGGGTTCACCCTGTACAAGGCCTGGTAGCCACTTGAGGTAGAGGGTTACATTAAAAGACAGTTTATATGGATAGGAGGGGAAGATAAGTTTTGAACAGGTTAAAATTGTAGTGGTCAGGAAACGTCCTCTTGAGAGTCGGTCCCACAGAGCAGTGATTCACAAGAAGAATCTGTTCAAGTGAAACTTGCTTCTCACTGATGGAATACGGAGGAAAATGTGGGTAGATTGCTACAATGTAAATGGCATGGTGGTTCCTAGCCATGAAGGTTAGAACTGGTGGAACCGTGGAATGTACATCATCTGAGCACTTTCCATTGAAGTAGTGATAGAGTAGTGAGAGGCTTTCCACATCCTACCTATAAGAGAGAGATTTAAAGAGTGGAAAATAATTAATCACCCACAAGGACTCAGAGACACCTTTGAACTCTGTCAAATCAAGAAAGTGAGGACTGAGCAGCTCCCACCCAAATATGATAAAAGTACTGCATTTTATGCCTGATCTAGCTCTTGTAAAGGTAGGGGTTAGCACGAGGAGTTGGTACTTACTGGAATTGCACAGGGAGCTGACCATTTTACCAGCATTTTTAGTAAAGGACCGTATGTACATTTCTACTTGAGGTTAGGTGTGATTTTAAGGTCCAATAGTCTCTCAAGGCATGGTGCCTCCTTGAGGGGGCATCTGTTCATCATGACTGATGGTAGTTTGGGGTCCAGTCAGCAATGATGAAATGTAACACTGGGAAATTAGTGCGAGATCGGATGAGTGATCAGCTTCCAATCTCTGAGCATCAAGAGTTTTAGAGATGCACTTGTATATCGTCATATCATCAGCATAGATGTTTACAAATGATTTGAGTATATTCTTAGACAAATCATTTATGTAATTCAAAAAGAGGGTTCGTCTGAGAACTGACCACTGAGGGATGCCTGTGTTGACTGCCAGGGCCCCGGAGGACTGGCCATTAATAACTACCTGTTAGGAAGAATTTTATAATTGAGAACACCTTTCCAGTTATTCCATGGAAAGCTTGTATAGCAAACCTTTGTGCCACACCTTGTCAAAGGCTTTCAAAATATCTAATGCTATGGTCCTTGAAGTAATTCTGTGTGTAATGGTAGTTAGGACATCAGCAGTGGATCAGGCCAATTGAAACCTGTATTACTCATTGCTCATGAGGTTTTAACTAGGTGCTCAACAACCTTGTTGATTATAGCCTCAAAAAGCTTATTGGTTATACTGAGGAGACTGATGGATCTATACTGAGAGGGGCAGGATTGCTTGCCCATGTTCTTGAAGACCAGGGTTATGCTTCCATGTGTTTCGGAAGCATTTCTCCTTCCATGTGTTTCGGAAGCATTTCTCCTTCCATGTGTTTCGGAAGCATTTCTCCTTCAAGCAGCAGTTGAATAACTTCACTAGGATCAGGGATAATTCTATGTTGATATATATGGGGAGTTGGGGAGGGGATGGCATTTGTCATCTAACATTGATTTTGAGGCAAAAATTGACTGTTGCAGAAGATATACACTCAGGGCCATTTATAATAGTGGACACAGCCACTTTTCCTCTGTTCATGATTTGGTTGGCACTCTTCCGGAATTAGTGGGATCCAATTTGTATTTTTTGTTTTTTTTTCAACCTTGGCCTGGACAGCTTGTGTGTTTTCCAGAACTTTCTTGCAGTGACTATGGGCAATTCTGAATGCAGTAATTGACCAGGCTATGCCACTTCCTGTGATAGATATTGAAGTCATGATTCCAGTAAGCTATTGGTACAGCATATTTAGTGGTGAAACAGTGATGACTGTTTAGATTTGCTGGAATTTTTTTGTGGTATAAAATTCTCCATTCCAAAAAGGATCCATTCTGAAACAAGGGCAGCAGATTTGGAGGCAGCATGCTTGAAAAAGGTTGAGAGAGGAACTTCCATTTATATAAGATCAAAAGCAATCTCATTCTATGGAACAGTAAACCAGGAGATGCTTTTGGTTTGGCATCAATCTGGACACTGACTAGGGAATGGTCTGACATGCCTGGGGGTGGAGGTAAAACTTTTGCTAAGCATTTATAAGGGCAAGATATTAGAAAAAGATTGAGGAGTTTTGCCTGTTGTCCCATCGCATCCAGGACTCAGATGAGTTCTTCGATGATTTGTTCATAGGTGATGGAGAACTCCCTGCAATAGCTGCCTTCTTCATTGGTTTTGTTTGAGTGGATTAACCACTCTTTGTGATGGATATTGAAGCCCCCACAGATATGAATGCTCGGTGATGGAAATTCAGTGAGGATATTATCAATCCTCTCAGATATTTGATGAAAAGTTACTGTCCTGTCATCCTTAGGGTGATAGACTACTATGAATAAGTGTCACACAGGAGCACATATGCGGGAGATCAGGGTTCTTGTTTTACTGAAGAAGATGGAATGTCAGAAAAGTTGGAACATAGATCCCACACATTGGGGTAGGAGATGCTATGCATGGGGTCTACTTTTTTTTTTTTTCTTTTAGGTTGGGTTTGCTTGTTTTGTTCATTTTCATTGTAATCAATTGCATGTGTGTCTTGGTTGGGGAGAGACTAGTAGGCAGTGGGACAAACACACCCCACCCAGGAGATGCATGCATAAATAACCAGGATTGAATTGTCCAGAGATACTGTCATAATAGTAGCCTTTATTATGTCATCGAGAGGCCCTACAAGAGACTACTGCAGAGTCCTGAAACCATTCACAAAATAGCAGTACAATAGCCCTGATATTAAAAACCTGCTTAGAGGATAGCCTCTTTTGAAGTTACTGATCTCTGACTATCAGGCAGAAAATACCCAAACTCAGAAAACATCTACCCCCATCACTCTTAATGAAGGGACAAATAGTCTAGGAATGAAGATACAGGTGTGATACTCTGAGTGTTTGTGTCTCATCTGCCCAGAAGTCAAGGCAACAGGACTCCTCCTTGGGTCAGAAACATTGTACCAGTCAGGCACCCAAGGTACCAGGACAAGCTTGCTCGTATACCTGAGAATTGAGAGATCCATTGGGAGAAGGCAGGGTGGCGGGAGTGGTTGAGGTCTAACAAAGGTTTCTCAGTGGTTCATATGCATCCCCTATCCCCATTTGATTTATTATCATAGAAGCATAGTTACTAGGGCGAGGCATGCATAGACAAGTTATCTATTCTGCTAAAAACAAAAAAAAAATAAATAAAAAAGAGGAATTTGGGCTTAGAATTACAACTACTCTCGTCACAGACAACAGTGAAGAGTTGACATTTAGTTCACAAATTTGTTAGAGCCAGCTGACCGAGGGGGCCAGGAGAAGGATTAAGGATCACAATGTGAACTGGGAGAGTGAAACAGCTACTAAATACAAATTTAGTACAAGTCTGAATATCCACTCTCTGGAATGGTCATTTTACCATGCAGGGAAGACTTCCATTAAATGTAGTGACATTAAGAATTAACATTGCATTGTGTCATTAGTATAAGACAATTAAAAAAAAAACGTTTGGGATTTACCTGTTTTATTCCTCATCACAAGAAATTAAAGTTGCTGATCAAAATATCATATTCTGACACAACTTTATTTTATGAAAAATGTGTCCAAAAGCCATATTTCAGTCAGCTATTCCCCAGCCATCATTAGATAACAACATGGCCTCTTATGTTCCAAAATGTAGCTAGAGATTACTATACTGTATGTATTTTCATCTAATGAGTGAAGAATTGCTGATTGAAATAGATTTTAAGTTTATTATATGATAAAAGGAATAAAGAAATCCTGAAAAATGTTTACAAATGTTTAAAATCTCACTGGAAATCATTGTTTTATTTACATTATAGGTGCCTAATAGATGGTGGCAGAGACTTTTTTTATAATGGAAATCCTTCTCTCCAATGAGCTTATTAAAACCACGTGAATTATTAATTTTGTACTTTTTGACCCTTTAAATGATTTTTCAATCCCTCTTTGATTAAGAGCCTCCATTTATTGCATGGTGAGAAAAATTACAACACCCCTGATTATTAAGGCTACTCCCTATATTAGGCACCTAAAAATATTCTAACTTAAAAATGATATGACTTTACTTGTTTTTATATATATATATATATATAACATGGAATGATAATGAACAAATTTTTTAATATAGATAACTTCAAGAATTTTTAGTTTGTTTATTATTTTCATGAAAAAGTATAGATATATTTTCAACAAGAATTTTACTAAATTGCAAATATGGACAGGCCTGCTGTTGTAAATGTTGTGATATGTTTGATGCATTATACAAATGTCTTAACTGTCAAGACACCATAATAGTAGCATGACCAACATATATATTATTTTTTGTATATAAATTTAAATGCCCCTTGGGAGATTGTATCTGCAACATAAAAAATAATATATATGTTAAAAAATTGAAGCCAACCCTTAATAAAATTAATTATGAATACTGCACAAATGTTTTAAAATGTTTACAGTAAGTAGTTTAAAATATCTAGGTTTTAACTAATAGTTTTTAAAAAAAAAAAAACATATGGACATTTCAAAACTTAGTTACCTCCCCTGACGTTTATGTCATGAAATTTCAATCATATAGTACATAACCTTAGAGTTTTTTGCTTCACAGTTAAAAATTTTAACTTTCAGATGAATACAACAATTTTGTCTTTGAAAAAACAACACCCTTATAATGACAGTGTGTTGATGTCAAAAGTACTTGGAATTAGTAAATAAATTAAATATAATATCTTAAGTCAGTATGAATAAAAATATAAATATTAAAAATGTGACTAAATAATATTTGAATGCTCCTTATGAAAAAAATCTGAATTAAAATTTATATAAAAACAGACAGATACCACAGCCCCAACCTTGACTTGACTGACTTTATAGCTACGATACATTAGATACATGAATTTTCTAAATAAGTTAAATCTTAACACCCCTAAAATAAAAAAGATTAAGTTTTTCCTTAACCCAAACATTTCAAAATATCAAATTTTTCTGGACTTATAAATTAAGTAAATCAATTTCAAAAAAGTTATTCTTACCATAGCTTGATAATGGAATGGAACTTTGTATTTTAAGTTTAATTTTTATGATTGAATTGAAGTTTCAATTTTGAAACATGGGAATTTCAGTGTTGCAATGATAATATATTAAAAAAAAAAAGCAATTATAATACACACACATGCACTATATATATATATATATATATATATATATATATATATATATATGTGAAAATATATAGAAAATAGGAAGGAACTGGTTAGGTAAATAATCCAAAGTTCCTTAGTATTTTAGTTATTATTTTTAAAAAATAGTGCTCGATACAAAAGTAGAGCATAAATATAATTATTTATTTAAAATATGATTCAATCATGACATAAGAGGTCTCATGTTTCGAAAACTTCAATATAATTATATTGAAGTTTTTGCTCTTATTTTGAAACATGAGACCTCTTATGTCGCAAGTTGGAATCATATTTTTAAATAAATAATTATATATGAATTGAATCCATTTATGCTTGTTTGTGTTTGATTATGTTTGGGGGTGACACTCTCATGCACACACACACATATATGCATACAGATGTACTCATTTTAGTCCACAGAAAAGCACCCACATAAACAATCTGATATTAGGTGCAGATACACATCAATGTATTCAAGCATACATATATACATACATACACACATACATAATTGTAATTCTATTTCAGTGTCGAGACTGTATACAGCGATGTTCTTTCAACAAGGGGCAGGTTTGGATGTTCTTGACTCTTTTCGGATCGGCCATCTGTGCTGCCAGACAAATCTGCATCTCCTCACACACACATGTAGACGTGCATATACACTCCTATTGATCTGGGCCTTTCATCACTACTTGGTTAAGTGGGTTCTGCCTGTGGACATGATGATAATGTTTTGTATTTTCAATGCTGACTGAGTGTCTACCATTCACGATTGTGACTATGTTGATAGTCTTAATGATTAATATTATAATTGGTATGTTAACAACAGCTATTGATGTGTTAATGGTAAATTTCACCCTAATGATGATGCAAAAGTATAATGGTAAAAAAAATGACAATAATGACAATGGTAATTATGATAATAGTTGTGGTAACCATGATGATGAAAATCCCAAACTCTTATCCATACAACTGAATATGTTGGCTCTATTACTGATATTGAGCCTTTTTCAATAAGTGCTGTGCATATAAAATAATATATATATATTAGATTTCATTGAAAAATGCATCCCTTCCCACGACCCAAACGTAGCAATAACTGATACATTAAATTATAGACATATTGAAAACCCAGCCACCCCTGTCTAGAAAAATAGATTTATCTGTAACCTTGGAAACATGAATTTTGTTTTAGCTGTGTATTTAAAACCCAGTAATTTTAAAAAGTTACTCCAAAATTCGCTTGAGGATGAAATGGAACTAATGTCTTTAATTTAATCACAAAGATAAATTTGTGGCTTTTAGCTTCCATTTTTGAAACATGGTTAGAACTGTGTAGCGAAAAAAAAAAACATATTTTAAATCAATTAATTTATAATATTAATGCTCTGTAAATTTACATTGAGCACTATTTTGTAAAAATAAAAATATCAATAAGAACACCAGATTATATATCTTGTTGTTCTTCCTTTTTATTTATATATATATGTCTTAAGGTAAGCTATATTTATGGGTAAAAGTGCTCAATATCAGAGATAGAGCATATGTAAATATAAAAGGCCTCAGTGTGCACACACACACCCCCATATATATGAAATAACAATATATACATATCAAGAACAAAATTGGGGGGAAAAGTGTGTGTGTGACACATTTTGTCTTTTAGAACTCATCAGACTAAATCTGCTATGTTGGTACAACTACAGATGCACATGAACAAATGATGTTGGGAATATATATATAATACACAATTTTTTAAAAATTCTCTGCTTATATATATATATATATATATATATATATATATATATAATATTTACTGTCTTTTTAAACATTACAATTTTAGAATTTTTACTAAATACTGTTTGAGAGATTATTTTACTATGTTTGGGATTGATCAAGATTTATTTGTATGTTATGAATGGCTTGTATCATCCCTCTTATTTCTAATAATCTCTAATGTATAGAGGTGGTTCTCTGTGGTTTGCAGTTGGTGAAGTCAAGAATTTATGTGAATGGTAGTATTTTCTACTAGGTTCCTCTGAAACCAGTTTGAGGTCACATAGGAATACTGAGCTTGTGTGGGAATAATGAAATGATAATACAAACCAAGTAGTAACAATATCAAAATATTTATTGTTGTACACAGTTCTGAAATGAAGACCAGTGATGAAGAATTTTATTATGAAATGAATATGTTCCCATTAATGGTGACGTAGTTATTATTGAGGTGGGTTAATTTCATTTCATGAAGTAACAAATATTTGTATCACCACTTTGTTGCAGGAGAATAATCTTGCTTCACAAATAAATGGAGGATGTACACTTATTAAAATTTTGAAAACTAATAGACTATCTTCCTCAACATACTTTATCTGAATCCCTCCATTTATTAAAATTCTATGAACACAGATTATATAAAAAAAAATGAGTGTTAATTGATTTTGCATATATTCTATTACCTTAGAAATCTCAACCTATTTCATTAAGCTTTATACTTACTTATGAATATACAGGGTGAGGCAAAAGGCACACACCATAGGGATAATTTATTAAAAGTATAATCACACATGAACATTTTATTTACTAGTTATTTGTTATATGTGCTGTTCAAAATTTCCTCCTTTTTCAAACCACATTTCAATTTTGTGCCTGCAGGATTTATTAGCATATCAGAGAGTTTCCTCTGTCATCTTATTGCATTCATATTTCATTCTTTGAATTCCTCAATATTTCTTGGAAGTGTCTCTATAAAAAACTGATTTCAAATGGCCTCACAAAAGAAAATACAAGGTTATGAGGTCCGGTGACCTTGGTAGTCACTCACTAGGACCACTTCAACCTATCCATTAACAACTATGGTACATAACTTTTGCCTCACCCTGTATATTAATCACTAGAAAAAAAAATACCCCATCTTTTATTTGAACTTCCTCCTTCTTAATTAAATTTTTGGAAATTGAAAGATCACCCTTAATTGTAATGTGAAGATGATTCATTCTTGTAGAAATCTGGTGACAGACAGACGCCATCTTTTTTGCTGTCATTAATTCTTCAATTATATTCACTTACATTAAGATGAAAGTCAAGAATTAATAATACAAGTTTCATCTAATAAAATAAAAATAAAGCTACCATCTGTTTCACTCTGGACTAGAGATGTGGTACATTGCAGTATGAGGCATCCAGAGGCAGGAACTGATGAAGCATTATGCAACCCACTATTTTGCCAATTTAATCATATATAACACTTGACTCTGGATTCAAAGGGAATTAAATCCTGGTATGCCTTTTTATTTATGGGGGTGAAAAAGAGGCTCCAAGCAGAGACCTGGTAAGTTGTTTTCAATGATGCTTAGACTATTTTTTCTTTTCTGTTATCTATTACTTCAATTTTGTGTGTTTGTAAAAACTACTGGCAAATGTGAATAAACATACCCGCAATAAGACGGTGTCAAAAAGGATGGTTTTTCCCATGAAACCACTTTTTTGAATATGTTCTCTCTTTGGCAATATTTATTGTTTTAAAAAGCAATGATTAGAATTGGAATAAATCCTAAACACATGATGAAATTGAATTTATACATTTTTTGTTTTTGAGAATTTACAGCACAAATATTAAATTGTTTATTTACAAGAATAATTTTATATTTACAACATTCTAAAAACTAATACAGTTATATTAAAACTAATGCAATGTTTATCATTTACCAATTTATAAACATTTACTAAATTATTGAAATATGTGAAACAGCTATAAGGAAATCCTTATTATTTACCATTTTTATAAAGTTTGAATCAATTGGCAATTAGCTGATGTTTTACCAACCATTCCAATAAATAATCTAATAAATAGTATTTATTATTTTTTGTGAATTCTCAAGAATAAAGAAAATATATGAATTTACTTTCATATGTTTAGGTTTTATTCAATTCTGTTATAAACACTTTTTAAAACAATAAACATTGCTGAAGAGTGAAGTAGTTAAAATAAAAATGGAAAAACTGTCATTTTGACACTGCATCTTATTGCAGGTACATTTATCCATGTTTGTCAAACTACTTGTTTGACTTCTGTTTTTCTAATAAAGAGTCATTATGCATGCTTTAAAAGCTCTGAAAATTTTCACCATAGGAAGATGTTGAAGCAAATGATTCATTCTTGAGTCAATTTTTTCTATTCTAAATGGGCACAATTTTTTTAAATATTTTGGTATGAACTAAAATCATACCAAAATTTACAAAGCTTGTGTCCATTTACTAGTTGCAAACAGGTTTTTCAGAAAATCTCAAAAATTTTTTATGATCCAGAGTTGAGTGAAGGACACTGTTTTACACACTGGGCTAATAGTCTCTCTTGATTTGTTTGGAATAAAAATTTGGATGTATGTATTTTGGAATGAATTGTAGTTCAGTCAGGAATTTATTGATAATGAAAATGTCAGCAGAAATCAAATTATTGCTTCAAAGATTTTATGAAAGTATACATTGGCAAACAATAGCTATTTGGCCAAATCTAGCCTAACAAAATATTTCATCCAGTCAGCTCACCATATGGAAGTTGATGTCAATCAAATAAGAATTTTAGTTTCTTTTTCCTAATATATTAAAAAAAAAAAATATTTATGTATAGCTTGAAAAAGTGGAGATGTGTTGAAAATACCTGTCAAAAGAAGTGGGTAGCAGAATTCCTCTCACGTGGTCCACTTTTTGATCTCATCTCAAAAACTTTTGTAAATAAAATTTTAAAATATTAAACCATAAAATAGAATTATCATTAAAAACAATGTAAAACAGTTTAAAATTAAACTTATTTGTCATCTTTTGAGATGACAAATAAGAAAGAATGAAATACTGAGATATTTGGCCAACTTAGCTATAAAAATCTAAGTTTCCAAAAAGGCAATATAAAAAATAATTTACAATAACCAATTATTTGTGCAAAATATAAAAAAGTAACTTTTTCTTGGTGGAAATAGGAGAAGAGAGAAAATCTACTTTCTTGTCCTGAATTTAAAAAAAAAAAAAGTTGGAAATGATAACAAAATTAAAAACTGGCTTGTGAAATTTAAAAGGTACAAACATTTATTAAATTGATTTAAAACAATATAACAAAGTACAAATTTTATATAAAAAAAAAAAGGCTTACAGAAAAATTTCCTTTTATACACCTTATTAAGGACAAGGCAAGATAACATTGCAAAATCACAGCAACATTTTTGCTCTAGAAAAGATTCACAATACAAACTTGTTCAAATCAAGAAAGAAAAAACAAATTGAGAAGAGGACACAAAACTGTTTGAACAAAGAAATTACTCTTAGAAAAAAAGTGGGGGTGCACCCACTTAGAAGATAAGCAAAAAAACCTACACGCTTTTTCAATATGAATCCCAGGGAGGTTTAATAATTTTTTCTAATTTCTTTGTTTTTGAAGTTTCCCTTTCATGGGTGTTCTTTGTTCCTCTTTTTCATTGGCATTAAACAGGATCTTGCTCAATCACTGGATTAACAGCACTTCACCAAACAACAGAAAAATGTTCACTGCAGAGAAATAAAAAAAATAAATAAATTAAATATTGCCTGAAGGTTAAATCGACTTTAGCAAGAAGGGAAATAAGCTACTGCCACTGCTTAAAACACATCCATTAAACTGAGGAGTAGGAGTCCAATTTGTTATCCAAAGATGGAGAGTTCAATCCTCGATAGGATCACAAGACTCAGCATAGTTAACAGCTCTCCCCCTTTTCACTTTTTCATCTACATTATAATGGCAGCTTATTTATCACATGTTTAATGTACATATTTTTTGTTAGAAGAGACACCTCTCTTAGGCAATCTGCAACTTTGCTTGAGCTGGAAATCTATTCAAGTTCATGTATTTCCTTTTGTTCAAGCATTTTACGAATAATTGCAGTTTTTGATTCTCAGCCTTATAACCAATATTTGAGTAGATGAGTGTGCAGACTCGTATAGGCCTGCATTGTCAGTTTTACATATTACTGGAAGATTTTCTGGCCTGGCTTCAATGCATAAAATTTCTAGAAGATATTTTCTATAAAAAGTGCAGGCTTCCATGTGTCTGCTGCTTGCATACTTTTTACAACTCTTTTGACTCTATGAGATTGCCAACAAATAGGGACATTGCTACCTACAAGAAAGACAATGTATCCCAGTTGAGATCCTCCATTGTTAAGTCTAGCAAATCCTGCATCACTCTTTGCTGAAAGTTTAATTCTTCCAAGATTGCCTAAGTTAGATATTAACAGACTGGAGGGGATTTCTTAGCTTTTCTAGCAGATTTATTTACTAGTGATAGACTCCACTTTTAAAGATGATGCCATATCATTTATCTCATAACTTAAATCAGGCAGTGTCCGTGTAGCTAGCAAACTTAGATTTCCTATTGAACTTCTACATAATTTGAATTTGTCATTTGACAAAACTGAGTTTGAATGATAATCTTTGTAGGTGTCAGCGAGTGATTTGACAAACTCGTTTTGACTAATTATTATGGACTCCTTTTGCTGACAAATCTCAAAACCAAGATACTTGAAATTTCCTCTGATCTAACCATAAAGACTTGCTTAATTTCCTGAGTCTTTATCTTGGAATCCTTTTGCAACCAGTCTGGCCTTTATTTTAATTCCATCTTTTGTCTTTGTTTTGGTGCAAATCCATCTTGTAATTGTATTTTGGCCTGAAGTTTGATGCAATGAAATACACTGTTTTCAACCCATCTATGTAATTCCTTCTTTTTACCTTCAGTATATTCTACAATATCGACTGTAAGTAAGCTAAATTTCCTCGTCATCTGAAAATTCCTTTTCAAGATGGTCACTTTCACAATAGTCTTCCTGTAGATTTTCTTTTTTTATAGTTAAGAAAGTTTTTCCACTTTACCACATTTTTCCCCAAATCAAGCCAGAACAGATTTTCTTCCCCAACACATACATTTAAAATATTTTTATTTTTGCCGGCAGCTTTTCCAGTGCAACTGATAATTTTCTTCCAAGAAGGATCATTGTCTGATGCCACTTTACACATTATCTCTTGCCCTATTTTTGGTAAAATCACAATATCTGCTTTCAGATTTTTTTGATGGCCATCCAGCCTTTTTTGGGCTCCTGACTGCTACTCAATTCATGAGTTTTTGCATTGTCATTCATGGAACGACTAATATTTTTACCATCAAGTGAACTACTCACATTTAAAATCTGTACTTTGACTATCTTGATCTACCCATGAATCATCTTCCAAATATTTTGTGTTGGATGTGGGTTGTTGGTGCATTCAATTCTTCAAAAAAATAATTTTTATGCATCTACAGATGACATGAATGGACTCTAACATAGCTACCTCCATGCTTAACCAACACCCGCTTCTTCCTATAACTTTTCCTCATCTTATCCAACAGTTTAATTCATTTCTCTTAAAATATACAAGATTTCCATTTCTATATTTAATAGCAGTAGTGTCTCACCTTTTGGAACAAAGCTCTAATTTTTTTAGATGACTGCCTGGATAAATGTCTTTCTTGCTGCATGCATAGCATTCAAGTTGTTAGCTACAGATTCACTTGATGTAACACCCTCTAAAGTTGTGGGTTTATTTATCAGAACAGAAGGTACATTAAGATTTTGTCAAAATACCATTTGATTTGGACTATAACCATTGATATTATGCAAAATATTTTTGGAGCTCACTGACCAAGCAAGATCCAAGCTGCAACTGGTGTCTTCCATAGTTTTGAGTACCATTTCATTAAGTATAGCATTGTGGCACTCATTTAATCCATTGCTCCACAGACTTTATGCTGATGTAGTTCATACAATAACATTTAAATTCTGGGACATGTCTCTGAAAGCTTCATTATTAAATTCTCACCCATCATCAGTTAGGAAATTAGAAGGAGATCCAAAATATACAATGTTAATAATTTCTAAAATTTCTTTTGACTTTTATTATAGAAGCTACACTATATCTGGTGAAATGGTTTATTAAATGAAGAATTTTTGTCCTTTTAATTTCTTTTACATCCATAGATATCATTTCATTGAAGCATTTTGCTAAAGAGAAACCAATACTAGGCTTGAGTGGTGTTCTCTTGTATTTTAAGCACATGTCACAATTGAAAGTAATTTCCTGAAACTGTTTCATAAGTTCAACATCTAGAACTTCTGCATCTTTCAGAAGAGTACTCATTTTCTCATAACTTAGATGACTAAATTGCTTGTGAAGTTTTTCTGCTAGTTTTCTTTTTATCTCCAACAGACTTATTTTTAATATCCTGAGTGCTGATCAGAAGAATACTTTCTTTCTTTTTAAACCATCATTTCATTGAGTGTTATGTCTCTGATTATATTAACCATTATTAGTTTTTCATTGTCTTCTCCCTGATTGGCACTCTTGAGGGCTCTGTAAGTCAATACAGCATCAGACAACTTAATATCATATTCACTGAGTTGCTGAATCATACGGTCAAATTCTATAATGAAATCAGCAATGGAGATATTATAGTCTGATATACTTTTCAAGATTTCCATACATCATGAGAACTGCTTGATTAGTATCCACCTTGAACAGAGTCCAATTTTTCATACCTTTTTTGTTTTTCATAAACAATAACTTCATTCCTTCCTCTATGTTTAATTTATCAGGGTCCATTTCCAGTACTGCTTCTCTGGCTTTACCATTTAGAATCAAAAACACAGTTGGTGCTATTTTCCTCATGTCTATATTTGTTGCCATTTCCCAGAACTTCATTTCTTTTTTCCAAGCATGATATTTTTCTGGGATAAGCATTGGTGAGGCTAAAAAGTTAATAGTTGTAGCCATTTGCCTTTTTTATGAAAGAGCCAGATGTTAAAACAGGATCTTGCTCAATCACCAGATTGACAGCACTTCATCAAACAACAGAAAAATGTTCACTGAGGAAAAATTTAAAAATAAATATTGCCTGAAGGTTAAATTGACTTTAGCAGGAAGGGAAATAAGCTACTGCCACTGCTTAAAACACATCCATTAAGCTGAGGAGTAGGAAACTAATTTGTCATCCAAGGATGGTGAGTTTAATCCTAGATAGGACCACAAGAGTCAGTATAGTTAAGTTTTTAAGAATACTATTTACATTGCTCGGACTATCATCCTCATCTTTGTAGCCATATTTATCACAATGTTTCGGCTGTTGTATGCGCCAGCCTTTTTCAGGTTGTTGAAATGTTGAACTGAACCCTTTATTTCGCTCACTGGGGCAGACTGTTCTAGTTTTACATGCCATGTCCAATGGATGTCATTTATCTCCTGTTAATTCCCCTCTCCAAGTTCTCCACTGCCATAACCAGGTATTCAACTCACACATCAAGGACACATGGCACAAAGGCGTTAGTTAGATCTAGTGACAGGACGCAAATAGTGTGAGTTCAATACCTGGTTAAGGATCTAGAACAGTCTACCCCAGTGAGTGAAATAAAGGGTTCAGTTCGACATTTCAACCACCTTAAGAAGGCCAGACCATACAACGGCCGAAACATTATGATAAATATGGCAACAAAGGTGAGGATGATAGTCCAAGCAATGTAAATAGTGTACATAATACCTCATCTCCGAAATATAGACAGTTTTTAAGAATCTAGATACTTTTCTGCTCTTTGCTCTGCTGGCAACTTTCTCACAAAGAAGCCTAAAAACCTTAAAAACCAGCTTCATATCTGACAACCAAATTAAGCCAACTTCTGTTGCACGTGATATCCAATCCCTTCTGCTGTCTCGCTGCCTTCTGCTTTCTTTCAGCCATTTCTTGTCTCCAACCTCCTTCTTTCCACTTTCTCTGCTGACTTGTGTTCTTAATTCAGGACTGGCTCAACTTACCTCAACTTTAAATTTACGATGACAAAAGCCACTCTTCATTGGACAATAAATATGAGGGTAATATATTTTTTATAAATTTGAAAAAGGAATCCCCAACAATCCACCATGAGTTATTTCTGGTAGTCCTTTTTAGAGCCAATTCTAAATAAAAAAAACTTTTAGATACAAAATGAAAATTTTTAGTATACCATCCACTTCTCCCAAAAGTAAGTGTATAAGGCAAATTCAGACTAGCATTTATTTACTCACACTTTAATAATTTTTAATTATTTTATGCCACTAACTAATAAATTTTCATAATATTGGGTAATTTCAAGAAGTAAAGAAAGTCTTTCTACTTGCAAACAGATGGACAGTTGGCATCTAGAAATAAACAGAGATTCTAAAATCCCTAAGTAAAAATTAGAATATGCCACACTTAGACTGTTGACTATGTCATATTAGAATGTGTTGCCTGATCTTAATACACTGGTGTGCAAAACTTTTGAATCAGCTTGGTAAATTACTTTCGTTAATTTTATCAATTACATATTATGATCTTTGAGGACCATAAAATAAGCATTATTAGTGGTGGATGATAAATCATCTTAAGCATTGTGATGGTGAAAAAAAGGCCATATGAAAATACTTGGCCACCAGTGAAATTTTCACCTTTCAGCTCTTGAAGTTAAAAAAATATTTATAGTAAACATGTATAAATGTGTCCACAATAAAATGAAGTGTCAAAAGTTAAATTCTGTCTCATTTTTTCCATGTCACCATTTTTTTAACTACCTTCACTCTTTGACAACATTTATTGTTTTAAAAACTGATGATTGGAATTGGAATAAAACCTAAACATGATAAGATTAAATTTATACATTTTTCTTGTTTTTGAGAAGTGACAACAAAAATATTAAATACTCTTTATTTTTTAAATTGTTTATTGGAATGGTTGCAAACATTGGCTAATTGCCAATTGATTTGAACTTTATAAAATGGTAAATGCTAAGGGTTTCTTTATAGTTGGTTCACATATTTTTATAATTTAGTAAATGTTTATAAATTTATGAATAAATAATTTATATCTTTATGAGCATAAAAGCTGCCTTATTGAGTGGCGTTTAAGCTAGCTCCTGCGTAAAGCTCTTGATTGGACCTTCATTACAATAGGTAAGGAAAAGTAGATAAAACACAGATGAAATCAAAATTGATCATTGCATTTAAGTATTGCATTAATATTTAAGCTTGCCTTTTAAAAGTTCAATGGTAATTCTGCCGCTGCTTAATTTAGAGACAGTTCAATGTATGGTGGTCCTTACTTTCCAAAACAATTATCTTTATTTCATGGGTGACTATCACTGGATTTTGCAATTAATTTTGATTATTCCCAAATTTATTTCCAAGTTATAAAAATTGTTATTGTACAAAAAATTTGTTGTAAAAAATCCTGTAAAAAAAATTGCCATAAACAATTGCAGTAATAAATACTTGGAAATCCAAAATTTCAGGATTGTAAGTCTGGATCCAGCTCAGAATGTTTTTAATTTGCTCATAGTCAGCCTGATCCCAAAATGGTATGATATGTTGGGTTACAGCCTTTAGGAGTAAAGTTGAAAAATGTGACACACTGACATTCGCATTTATTATATAGATAAATTGTAAATGATAAATATTACATTACATTAGTTTTAATTGTATTAATTTTTAGAATGTTGCCAATAGAAAATTATTCTTGTAAATAATCTGTAATAATAGTGTTCAACATTTTTGTTGTAAATTTTCAAGATAAAAAACATATAAATTCACTTTCATCATATGTTTAGGTTTTATTCTAATTCTAATCATCTGTGACACTATTTAGCGGTCACGTGAGGAATAATTAAGGCGAGAAGAAGCTGAAACAATTAAGGCGATAAGCTATCATGAAAAGACATACTGAGTGATGTTATTTTTTTTGACAAAGAAAAGTGAAGATTTTGTTTTCGTTTGCGAAAAGAAAAAGTATTTTTTTTCTCTCGCAGAAGATAGGAGATTTGTAAGATCTTGGATCTGTCAAATTAATTTATGTTACTAGGCGGCGAATAAAAGATAGCCATCTGCCCATGGCAATAATGAAAATTTCAAATTGGTCAAGTGGCCTACAAAACAGAATGCTAAGAGATAATGGTAATCAGGTCATGCATTGACCGAGAAAGACATCAACTGAAGACCACCGCCAAAGGGAAAAAGAAAGGAAGGGAAAAGAGAAAGGAAAAGAATAAACCATTAACTATCCTTCGGAGATATCATTTGGTTTTGGGAAAAACACCTGTTTTATTGTTCAGACCTGAACATGATAAAAGTTTGATACCAGAAGAGATAATTAGCAATACATCCAGTTAACCACCCACTTGACGCTGGTGAAAATCTCGATTGATAGATTCCAGGTGACATTCGGTTAAGATAGAGATTAAGGACCACACTACGAGTCGTAGGGGTCTGGTGAAAAAGGAAAAGAAGAAAGGAAAAAGAAAAGAGAAGATAATTTTTTTTTTTTTCTTCTACATAGGTATTGTGGCTGACCCTGTACCTTATGCTAGTTAAAAGGTTGTGCATTTTCATACACTGCTGGCCAAAATCTTAAGATAAAGGAAAATTATTTGAGTAGAACTTCAAAAAATGAAAATAAGAAAAGATAAAATAAGAATTAAAAACTTTTTAGTATTTAATAGGGAAAATTTGAATATTGGGAAAATTAGGCTAAATAGATAGCTGGTCAAAAGTTTAAGGCCATACCTAATAGAAGTTCTAAACAGTCAGTTTGGCATGGTTGATATAAACATCAGTAGATGGCTAGCTGGAACATTATTCCAAGTGGGGAAGATGGCTTCATAAAGATCATGCACGATTTGGAATTGACATCCATTTCTATAGATTTCCCTTACCATCCCTCACAAACATTTTCAATGAGGTTCAGGTTGGGTGAACATGCTGGGGATGGTTCAAAAGAATCACATTATTCACCATGAAAAAGTCTTCTTTGTCCTGCAGACATTATGGATTGCAGTGTTGTCCTGCTGAAAGATCCAATCATTTCCACACAATCAAAGGCCTTCAGTCAATAAGGATGCTCTCTCCAACATGCCAATGTATCCAGTTGTTGTTTGATGTCTTTGTATAACCTGAAGCTCCATTGTTCCTTGGAAGAGGATAGCACCTCAGATCATGATGCAAATGCAT
This sequence comes from Acanthosepion pharaonis, assembly GCA_903632075.3. Classification (NCBI taxonomy): domain Eukaryota; kingdom Metazoa; phylum Mollusca; class Cephalopoda; order Sepiida; family Sepiidae; genus Acanthosepion; species Acanthosepion pharaonis. The sequence goes on from CAHIKZ030002674.1 coordinate 150,966, forward strand.
CCACTGCATCATGTAGAAAATGTCTCTGGTGAGATACCCTAACTCATGCCAGTAACATTGGAAGCCATCTTGACCATCCAGGTTAATTTTTTTCTCATCAGAGAATAAAACCTTTGTCCACTTTTCTATGTCTCATATTTGGCAATTCTCAGCAAAATTTAATTGAGCTGTTTTGTGGTGTGGAAGGAGGCATAGACTTTGGAGACATTTAGATTTTAAAGTCTTTCTCTTGGAGATACCATCTTATTGCTCTTGAGCTGCATTTTGTCATCTGTAAGGGCCTTAATCTGGTTCAATGATCAGCTGGTGTCTAGCTAGACAACCTGTTGAATCCTCCTGCTCAATGCCAATGAAATGTTCTTGGCCCAACCACTTGAAAGTCTTTTTCCGTATGTCTCAGGGTCTCTTAAGAAATTTGCAACAGCAGTTTTACTACATCCAATCTTACCAACGATGATACATTGAGAGAGACCTTTTGAAGCTCAGTAATTCTGCCATGTTCAAACTGTCAACATTTTAGCCTTTGCCATGTTTTTACTTAATATAGCACAGGAGATACCAGTGGCAGATGTTGACTGCACTAATGCTTGAACACAAATGACTAAATTTCATTACATGTTCACCAATTAAAGCTTCATTTAAATAGGGTGATTTTCTAAGCATAGCTTAGATGTAAGGATCAAACTTACTACTCAGTAGTAATTGTTTTAGTGAGACAAGCTTGCTAACTACTACACCATGCTGAGGTGCCCAAAGCTTTTTTTAAATCTGGTCTTAAACTTTTGACCAGCTAGTATCTAACCTAATTCCCTAGTATTCAAATTTTATTTAATTTTTTCTTATTTTCATTTTTTGAAGCTTTACTAAAATAAGTGATGCAAAAGGTATATTTTTTTTATTTTCCTTGGCCTTAAGATTTTGGCCAGCAGTATATATAAACAATTGAGAGAAGCATACAAAAACTTGTGTTTCTACCATAGACTGTTTAATATCCTTTTTTTATATAAATCATAGTGAAACAAAGTCCTTAATGTCTCTTGGGTATGTCCATTTTCTTTTCTTAGTTCAGAAGTTAGGCTAAGTATAAGCATTATATTCATGGTTGAGTTCAAGTCAGCCAACAGAATGTACTTTATTGTTGGAACTACTTTGAATATACACTCTTTAGTGCTAGAGGGCATCGTCAGTGATGTTCTGATTTAGATTATTGGGCAGTTTCGGATCTTTCAAACATCATGCTACCCTGACCAAGTCGACCATATCAGAACTGATCGGTCTCTGATTCACCCCCTGTTAAATTAACAGCTTGCAGACACTGACTTATATTAGGCAAACCATAACCCGCTATCACACATTTGATTGGAAGTTGACCAACAGCCAATCACAATGGTGTGAGCTCTACAGGGGATTTTTTTTTTTTTTTTTGTGGATTATCAGATACTCGGAAGGTAATTATGTTTTCCATTTTTTTTTTCATTCCCCATCAAGTTTCACCTTGCCAGCTAATAATTACTGTTATTAATAAAAAAAATCCAACCATAAAATGATTAAAAATTTACATTATTTTTACGTTTAAAATAAATAAATTACAAGTTCTCACTTATGCAGCGTATTAAGACAAAAATAAATAGATAAATGTTGTTTAAAACATGTTGAACGAGTAAACTTAGAAAATTTGTTTGAATCTATCAATTAACGTGGTAAATTAACGTATGAGATTAACAATTAAAATTAAATTTATGTTTTTTGATCATTACAAAAAAAAAAATAAGACAGAAAGAGGGGTGAGCAATATTGCTAAGTTAAAAATCATTTAACAAAGAATTAGTCACAATTATAATTCACATATACTCCAATAGTTGGTGACAGAAAAAAGAAAAAAGAGATAAAATGGAAGTCAGAAGACTTATTAAGCAATAAAGAACGAAAATGGGGGAAAGACTATTGAAAAATAGACCCCTTTTGAACATGATGATGTTATTGTTATTTAGTAACCCTCATTTCAATTTTCAAGCATTTTCTTGAATTTCATTGGCTGTTAAATAAAAATAAGCTTTGAGAAATTTCCATAATAAAACGGTCAAAAATTTGTGCAAAAATAGGCTCAACTGACATAAAAAATCTTTCTCAAATTCATAATTTAAATGTTTCAAGAAATCCTATTGGCTAAAAAATAAAAAATACAACATTCGCCCACACATTTCTCAGAAAAATTTGCAACAAGCTACAAGCCACTGGAGCCAATTTTGTTGTTAAAAAAACTATAAATAGAAACAGTAAATAAATTTTCATCGCATTTTGAGACTCACACATGCAAAGATACACAGGGGAATTATGTGTCAAAATTGCCTCCAAAGAAACAAACTTTCTTTATGAGAGATTAGAAAAATTCATACAACAAATTTTTTCACTTAATATCTTTCATAGAAAAATCTTTTGTCTAAGTTAAATTCAACCTTTCAATCAAAGGCAGACAACTTTTTAGACATTGAACATTTCTGAAACAGCAAAGAACTTTTCCTCTATACCTTTGCACACATCATTACAAACAAAGAAATTGTAAATTGTGTATATAAAATTTAATCTGTTGTTTCAAACATGTATTTTTTGTCATGATTGAATATTGTTACCATTTGGTTATTTCTTATAATTTATGTTTGTGGATATTGCATATTTTATTTGCAGCACAATCTTAAATATTCACGCAACCATCTTAGATCCACTACAGTTATGCCTTTATTCTAGATGCTAAAATTGTGGAGGTTCATATATATTATATACAACGGCTAGTTAAATAACCGTATAAAAAAAAAAAAAAATTTACAACTGTTTTCCGACTATACATATTTACAAACCAAATACTGTATTTATAATTAGTTATAAACTGTGACATATCTTTATACTATTTTTACATTTAAATAATATACAATTTAAGATTCGCAAAATTACACTATGCATAAAATAAAAAAAAATTTACAAAAAAAAAAAGAAAAAAATGTTTTCATCTATCTCGAACTTAAACTTTTTTTCCTCTTGATTGCTTGTTCACGCACTGGCTCGTTTTAGCCATAACCATTTAGCTGTTCTTTCTGCTGTCTCAGTAATGGTTTGGATAACCTTTTTTTTTTGTTCCCACTATCTCAATATCTGTTAGGGTGGTGACTAGTGATTTTGCTACAAAACCCCTTGAGCCTACTTCAATTGGCTTACAGCTTGCCTTCCATACATTGCTCCTACAATTTTCCAGTAATTCGTTGTATTTTAGTTTTTTTCTGTTCATTCGCTTCTTCTGCATTATCCTCATAACAGACTGTTAATTCCCACATAATGATTTTCTTTAGCTTATTTGAAAAGAGGACTAAGTCTGGACGCAATAGGGTCTTGAAGATGTTATCCGGGAAGTTTAATCTTTTGCCTATATCTACTCTAAGTTCCCAGTCTGTTGCACATGATAGACAATTGGATGCAATCATTTTCTTTGGGTTTGGTTTCATGCCAGCTTTAATAAAATTTATAACATTCCTGTTTTAATTAAAGATGTTTGTACAGATGGTTGTGCTAACGACTTCTGCTATGTCTTTTAATATTTGATCATGGCACCATCTATACCTACCATCAGTCAGTGCTGATTTGCAGCTACTAAGTATGTGCTTTAATGAACCAATTTGACCATATAAGGGGCATAAGGGCAATTCCGATTTAGTCCATAGTTGTAGTTTAACTGGGCTTGGGAAAAGGTCGTAAACTGATTGGGTTAAAAAGTTCATGCCTATTTCATTATGCCATAGTTCAAACCATCTAACGTTCCTATGAATCACTGTTTCCCATTTTGTCCACGCTTCTTGTTTTAACCCAATCATCTTTGCTACTCTCATTTCCTCTTCCCCTGTGTGAATTTTATCCAGTAAGAGTCAGAGTTTTTCTTTACCTACAGCTTTGTCAATTCTAACTGTGGGGAAAAATCCAAGCCCTGCATGCCCAGTGACAACAGTACCCAGTACCACTTTTTTATGAAGATGCTCTTCTGCCAATTTCAACTCCTTTACAGCATTCCATTTCCTCCCAATGTAGACTTCAATATCCGCTCCTGACACTTTTTAATCCTTGGAGAACTTATATCGTATTACTGTTTGCACTTTAGCAACTTTGTATTCTTGTCTTTTAAAGGGGAGTTGAAGAATATGGAATTACCGTAAAGAGCAGTGTGAGACACTTTAGTACTTTAGCCATCTCCAAGTGTTGATCTTTTTTCCTATCTGTTCTACCTGAACTCATAGATGGACAACAGCCACAATATCTTGGGAAGAATAACAACTGATAAATCTATGCCTTATATCAACCAGGTTCAAGCCAGACTTGTCTACTTTATCTAACCATCCTTCTAGAATGTACTTTGTTTCCTGGAAGATGGGGTATTGTCAAAACACTTACCCAAGTTTTTGATAGGGTTTTGTTTTATAGTCAGGATATATTCACCAGACAATTTAAAACAATCCCTCTCTGATGTTTTTCCTTTTTCAACACCAGTGACCTTGATTTGGCAATGTGAAACTCATCCTCCAATAAAATAAGTTTCTCCAAACTTCTACCAATCACAGATGGGGATGTTATGGTCATATCATCCATGTATGCTCTTATTGGAGGTTGCCGTTGACCACATCTTGTTAAAGGACCTCTGCATTCTATTTCCACAGCTTCTATAAGCATATTCATGGCTAAGGAAAAGAGGGTAGCTGAGATGGTGCAGCCTGTTATAATGCCTCTTTCCAATCTATGTCATGCAGATGGTGTGTTTCCTACTGCTGCTCTCATTTTGAAATTATTATAATAATCCACTATGGTCTCTATAATTTGGGCAGGAACATGATGGCATTTTAAAGATTCTTCTATCAACCGATGTGGGATTGAGCCATAGGCGTTCTTAAGGTCCAGCCACAGGAAGCTATATCACTCTTATGTGCTTTCACGTCTTTTAGCAGCTGCGTAATTACACCTGTGTGTTCCATGTACCACAGTATGCCTGGGACACTTCCTTTTTGAACAGAGGTGTCAATGTATTTATTATTTAAGAAGAAATCTGTTAAGCATCAATTTAAAATACTAAAAAATATTTTTCCTTCGACATTCAATAGGGAAATGTACCTAAATTGATTTAGGTACATTCCTCTTTAGGGATCCATATACCTTCTGAGCACCTCCATTGTACAGTTATCATCCCTCTTCTCCAGACAATTTTTAGTAACCTCCTTAACATATGGAGCAGCATTGGGCAGCATTTATAAACTATGTAAGGGACTCTGTTAGGTCCCAGGGCTGATCCTGATCTGGCTGTTTTTAATATTGTCTGAATTTCTTTCCATGTTGGTTCTTTTAACTCAAAAGGGCACACAGGCAGGTTCAGTATGATCAGAGATGAGTTTTCTCTCAGCTGTATTTGTCTATTTGGGTCACTCAAGGTTAAACATGGTTATGGAATATCCATTTTCTTTTTCTTCGTCCAGAAGTTAGGGTAAATTAGTATAAACATTGTTACAATAGTCATGCACAAGTCAGATTTGCACTGAGTTGCAACTAAAGAAAAAGCATGGAAAGTGGGAAGAGAGTTCATTCATCAGTGGACCAGGGAAACTAATTAATGTTCCTTGGCAGGAACATAATTACCATGTTGTGCTACATCTTAGAACAAGGGGCAGAAGGACTATGAGTGAAGAAATTGTTTTCCTTTTCATAAACTTCAACAGCCCCACCTAATGACTTTTGCTAAGTGAGGTAATCATATTTCTGGTTCCTTTACTTTTAACATCATGGGAAAATGTATTTCTTTTTATTATTCATTATTATTATTTTATCTAATGATTTTATTTAATTTTCCCACAACTTCAATTTATTATTATGGTGCAGTAACTGTTTTATGGTTTGTTTTCTTTTAATTCACATAAATATTTAATATTTTTTTCTTCTAGGCAAAGGTTAGCAGCAGTTTTAAAACTTTTTTCACAGGTAATAGAATTTGATTAGTATGATCCAAAACTTTGCTATGGAAAGTGGTACATTTCGTATTCTTCAGGAAAGGAAAAAAAATCTTGAAAAATTTTTAATAGTAAAATGTAATGTTAGCTTATTGTTTTATGGCAGGGAGAAGATTATCTAACTCTTTCCTACTGAAGTGAAATATTGTCCCAAAAGGGCAGTTACATGTTTAAATGTCCTGTTATGAATAATTTAAATTTATATTTAATTACTGAGAATTATTAAACACTTATCTCCCTTGAGTTCCACGTCGTGAAAAATCATGAAACAGTAATTACGAGTTATCTTCTCCTACTTACGTAATTTCTACCACGCCAGGTGGCGACGGTGCAACAGTGTTTACAGCGGAAATATGAAGCTGGCGATGTTTGGTCATTTTTAAAGATTTCCAGAACATTTTTGTCACAAAATATTTGTCTACAAAAAGAAGGAGAATTTCTCTAAGGAAGTAACAAGACGACATGGGCAATGCCTTTTCTTTTGTCGGCCACAAAAGAGGCGAAGGTGGAGTGAAAAGAAAACAAGAAGCTCTTACCATTGAGAGCGATACTGACTTGAATCTTCCGAAAAGGTAAGCTTAAAAAATTAATTAATTAATTACAACTTGATTAATTTTAAAGTTGTTTTTTTTTTTTTATTTTAAATATCCCTTTTGCAGGAATGAAATTTTGCAGTATTGTTTTTTATCATGCTTAAATTGTCTTGTTGATAATTTTGAATTAAAATAGCAAAACAACAACATTGAGCATAAAAAATGATTTGACTTAAAAAAAAAAAAAACTTGCACGAAATTAAAGAATCTTCTGAAATATAAATTAAAAAAATAAATAAAAGAGCATCTTTACAAACTTGAATCTTTTTATTTTATTGCTGTCATTTGTTTTTTAATTATTTTAAGGACTGTTATTGTCATTCTCTACTAAATAAATAATTTCTTGTCTTCAGTTTTTTATTTTTTATGGTACCTTGTTTGAAATTTAAATACACTTTGTAAAACCACATTTATTTTTGACAATAATGCATACAAAAATAAGATGAGTTTATTTTAATGTCTCTAAAACAGAAAACGTGCTTATTTGCTGTGCGTTTTACGATAATGGGAGCCGTTAATGTTTTTAACTGTATAGGCATCAAAGAAATATAGATAATTATTAGTTAGTTATTACCATTTAACTGTAAGAAATATATTGCTGTTAAAAAGGTTTTAAAAGGTGAATTTCTTTAAAAAGTGAAAGAGTGGTTAATTTTTTTTTTCTTTATTTGTGTAGGGGGAAGTTCTTGTTGCCCTTCCTTTTGAGCTCTTAAAGACTTCTTTAATTACTAGCCTTTTCATTGTAAATAAGTACCTGTGTAGTGTTTTTACTTTCTCTAAAAAAGGATGGGCGAAGAAGTTAACTTTTAAATGTGTTTTCTCTTTTTAGCAAACTGCACCTAAAACTTGTATTATTTTCGGTTGATAATTGACTGATTGAAAAACACAGACAGATCTTGTTATGGAAATAAACGAGAAATACTTCTGGAGCTACATGCGAATAATGACCAACCAAAAAAGACTGTAAAAAAAAAACAAAATCGAATATCGCAATAACAAATATATGCTTCATGGTTTTGGATACATCTGTGGCCACTTAATAAAATAATGCGATTTGTTTATTTATTTATAGACACTTTCTTCTTTTAAATCAAAATAAACTGTAATACAGGCCCATGAAAAACGTTAAAGAATACACCAGATCATTTATTTTTACTTACCCGGTACATTTCCATATTGTCTCGTTAGAATTCCGATTAAGATACAAACAATTTTAAATTACTAATATTTTTCTTTTCGCGTTTTTATTTCGAGATTTTATTTATGTATATCGCGGGCTGATTAATAAATCCGTACCTTATTATTGGAATTTTTGGTCTGAAGTTTTCACTGTACATGTGATTAAATAGTAACTCACGATCCTGTAAGGACTGCAGAAATACATGTAGTGTAGCCGTAGCAGCAGCAGCAGTGTGTCTTGGGCAAAGTCGGCTGAGGGAGCACCAACCCTTTCCAGGTTGTGTTCCGTCAGTCTTATTCAGATTTTCCTTCTTCTAAACTGGTTGCCAACCAAGTCTATAGGGCCCAGTCTGTCCTGCTATTTAATTTACTTATAGATAATGATTCATACTTTTTTCCAAAGGGTATTTAATTTGCAGGAACTTGTTGACCCTCCAATTTCTCATTCCAAGCCACTCACTCACTACTGAATTTAAAAACTACAGATAAGGACGGAAATAATGTTGAAAAGTCATTATTTTTTGTATAATACTTCCCCCACCTCATTATTGAAGTGACAGTTGATGTAATTTTTTAATTTTTTTTTTTTTTTTTTAAATTTCATATTTTTAAAAATATTTATTTTTTTCTACATTTGATTTTAAAGCGAATTTAATATAGATAAATGGTGGTGAAGAAAAATAAAAATGTGAAGATGTTCTGTTTGATTATTTTTGGGGCAATGTCCATAGCGGTGTTGGTCATAGTCACAATTAATACTGTAAATTAAATAAACTTCCAATAATTGTGATAAAATTTTAAAATTGCAATTTATTGACCTTTATTACAAAGGTTTTGTTTTGTATGTAATGGTGTGAATAAGTTGCCCTTCTGTGGATGTATCTTTTCATCATAAACAGTCATGTTTTTTGAAATGTTCATAAAAATGGACAATCTCTCTGATATAGAAAAAAGTTCATACATTTTAAATATCATTACTCACAGTTTACAGGCGGAAAGGAAGTACAAGCATCTTGATTTAGAGAAGCTGTCACGTAGTTTCAGTTGTCGGTGAGTCTTTTGATCTCTAGCCGCTTTGCTTATTTCTTTGGGTAAAATTAGTTGCTTGGCGTAGATTTGTGTAGACGAGTTGGCATATTTTATTTTTTGAGTTGACTGATTGCAGCTTATTACAAAATCTCGTATTTAGCTATTTTCCAGCTATATAAAGATAAGATTTTTGAATTTACCCAAACCATTGATTAACGTTATTTTTTTTATATCTCGTATTCTTTTTTACTATGTCTTCAAAATTCTAATCTTTACTTTAGATTTTATTTTTAATAGCTTTTCCCAGGAGCCTATAGTTTTGATGTGTGTGTTGATTCTCATATATAGCTTTTTGACATGCCTCTGAAAATTTTATATGCTTAATGTTAATTATTAAATTTTGAATATTACAACATTTATTCCATCAGATTGTGATTACAAAAAAGACAATGCTGGCTTCTGCTTCTAAACAATCTTTTTCTTTTTATTTGTTTTATATAATCAAATATTTTTCTGTTTTATAGATTTTATTTTTTATCATTTCACCCCAAGTAATGCAATAAAGCCACTAAGACACAAGGGATTACTAAGTGTGAGAGAATATAAAACAGAAAAAAAGAAGACATTATTAAGAGAAAACAGGAAAAGAGCAGGAATTAAGAAAGAAGATAAAGATTAACAATGCATTTAAATTTTTGAAGATCAAAGTTGACTGGGATACAAGAAACCAGAAGAGTCCTATCAGTAAGAGAATTTACAGTTACATCTAGACACTTCAACTGTAAAATGATGATACCTTGCTGCTAATCTAGTAGTACATTTAAATTCATAAAGTTTAGGTATCAAGGAGGAAAGCTCATCAGAACAATTACCATGAAAATATTTATAGAAAAGGTACAAGGAAGCTACATTATGGCAGTGGGAAAGTGACTGAAGCCCAAATGCCAGATCAAGACTGATACCATTACAGATTCTTCTTTGGATTTTATCAAGAATCTCTAAATACATAGAAGTAGTACCAGACTAGATGTAATAGCAATATTCAATGCATGGATGAATGGTAGACTTATAAATGTGTAAGATAATTTGGTGATAATTGTCTAGCATGATACCATTAACCAACTTTCCTAACAGCAGACCTAGAATTGAGTCAATATAATCTTTCCACTTCATATCAGCTGAAAGCCTTAGACTGAGAAAGCACACTCTCCTGGGAGGTTAGCATAAGCCATGCTGATAGAAGGCAAAAAAGGTTCTCTCAGATTATTAAAAGAGAGCAGTTTTGTGTTTGAGGCATTAAAATTAACAAACTATTTCTTGCTCCAGTAGGTCATCAACTGCCAATTTGACCTTATTGAACCAATTAGATTTATCCATATGATGAGTAAATAGTTGTTTCATCAGCATAGATACAGTGTTGAGAACTGATGATATCAGGAAGATCATTGATGAAAATTAGGAACAACATATCACCTGTATTAATACAAAAAGATCTAGAACAGTGGCTGTTCAAGACCACTTTCATTTTGCAATTTAAGAAGAAAGATTGAATAAAATCAAAAATTAAAGTTGTGAAGAAGACCAGCATACCAAGCCCTGTCAGATGCTTTTGGGATATCCAAAGCAACAGTCTGAGCTTCATCATTCTTATCTAAAGCTTTATAAACTCTTTCAGCAATAACCATTGACACATCAGCAGTGAACCTAGAGAAGTGAAAATCATATTTCTTATCTGAAAGAAGACCTTGCAAAGTAAGATGCTTAACAATTTCAGAATTGATTAGAGTGTCTAGTATTTTGTCAAAAAGAGAGAGAAGACTAATAGGCCGATGGTAGAAGGATCAGACAGTTTACCCAAGTTCTTAAAGACTGGAACTACACAAGAGGATTTCCAACAAGCAGGAAAACAAGAAGCAGCAGGACACGTATCGTAAAGTTTATAGGAGAACAGGAGCCAGTTCAGGGGTACATTTCTTAAGTACTATTGCAGGGATACCATCAAGTCCACATGCTTTGTGGTGGCGGGGGTCCAGTTTAGAGATGATAACGGAAACCATGAACAGAGTTACACCTTTATCACACAATAGAGGTCTATGAAATGTAATAATACCACATTTGTTGATTTATTTATTGTTAGAATGATTGTCTTCTTTTTTTTTTTTTTTACTAGTTTTTCTTTTATCTTATTATGTTCATTGCTATTTATCACTAAAATGTTTGCATTTCAGCATTGTTCGCCATATCTTTGGGATCTCTCTCTATCTATATATATATATATATATATAGGAATCTAAAGATTTATTTGCTGAATGATGGTAACATCTGTCTGCTCAGGTCGAAAGATGATTAATTCTGCACAGATGTAAATGAATACAATAGTCATTTGTACAAAATATCCTGAATAATTGCCATGTTACATATTTAATGCTTTAAAATGGATCATAAGGCTGATTTCATGGAATTGGAGAAATGCTTAATAATTTCAGAGTTTGCAAAAAAAAAAAAAAAAAAGATCAGTAGGTAACACCAAACAGTAGAGAAGTTCTTTGGTGAGCCAAGATGGCACCAGTGTAGGTCTGATAAAGGCAAGTTATTTTGCCAGTCCCTGTCCTGGCTCAAAAGTAAAATTCTCAACAATTTTTGTCAATCTAGGAGATCTTTAGACATTGAGGGGCAATCAAGCCTCAAAAAGCACAATATATTGATTCAGCTTATTGGATACAATTATCAAAATGTATGTAATTTTATTTAATGTATTATTTTTATGATATTGCAGAATTAAAATATTATTTTAGATGCTATTTTTATTTCTAAAATTAGTTGTGAGTGTTACATTGATTTATTTAAACTATCATATATCAATCAAGATGATTTGAGAGTACATCAACAAAATATGTCTTTATGTAACAATAAAGATGAGAACATTAATTTAAATAAATCAGTGTATAATAATGATTGCTCATCTCAAGAATCAAAAACAGAAATTGTCAGAATATTGAACTATCTGACATTAGCTTTAGGTGACCTTGAAAGGCTTGAAAATCACACCAACTGATATTCCTTCAAAATGGTAACCTCATGTTGGTTAAAAATTATGCAATTACCTGGTTGTTGTTAGTTAAATCCTTCAATACGGTTGGATTTAAAATACAATTTAAAGATTTAAAAAAATCAAATGAATGTATTTTTGGTACATTAACCTTTTATTCAGTCTTGTTAATTTTTGTTAGATTTGCATACCCGATGAAGTTAGCTTCTATACAAAATATTAATCATGGGTTTATTTATGATGCTGATTAATTGTGATATTGAAATTATCTGATTAAAAAGAATATTAAGATTATTTACATTTGTTAAAAGAGTAATAGAACAAAATGAGCTCAGATTGTAACTCTCATCACATACTGTCAAGAAAAACTTAAATTATTTGCTTCAGCTCTCCCAGCATGATGGATTTCTCCATTTTTGTTGGGTTTTTATTGATATAATAATTATTGATATTTTTTTCTTGAATGAAGAAAACCTGTATCTATTGTCAGTATTGTTATTAGTTGTATAAAGGTAAAAAAAAAACATGATTCTGGATGAAATCATCTTCAGCTGCGATGCAATAAGAGCTTCTTGAACCCAAAGAGATGCTTCACACACACACACACACACACACACACACACACACACGTTGCAATTATGTATAATTAAAAAAATGAGACAGAAAGGGTTAAAGATAAAGTACGAGAAGAAGCGAAATTACTTTTATTTTTGAAAGTTGATTTTTTTTTTTTTTTTTTTTTTTTTGTGTTAAGCAGAGACACCTTGAAGTAACTTTGTTGTTTTGGAGAAAGATATTACCAAAGAGGCCATATAGAAAAGCTGGACTGTCAATTGATTGATGGTACTGCCTTCAAGTGGAAGTTATGAAAACATCTCCAGCTGGAAAAAGTCGATTGAGAAGATAATATTTGGTAATTTTTAAAGACAAGGCAGAATTGAGAAACTGATTTATTCCACCTACCAAAAAGTGGAAATTGTAAACAAATTGAGAAATAAAATCTCTTTATGTAAAGACCCAGCCCAGGGTTCATAAGTGTTATTGAGTGAACGAGATATGTAAACCAAATACTTATTAATAGCTGTCGGAGGAAACAGTTGATAAATTTCTGATTATAAAAACAAGACCCCAAACTGGGAAAAATATGCTGACTAAAATTAAAGTGAAAATTACAATTAATGACCAGAAGCTAAGCCACACCACGCTGTTTAAAAATCAGATTTGTCAAAATGACAACAGTGGTGAAAAAATTAAAGGAGATACCAAGAGGGACAGAGGAATTGCCTACAAATGGGTTAAGAATTACCAAGACATGGATTTTTTTTTTTAATTTTTTAATTTTTTGAGCCAGTTTTCTGATAACTGCTACCTGTAGGAAGAAGGGATCTCCTAAATTTGTAAAGCTAATTAATTTTCCAAAATCAGACAACAAAGAACTCTTGTTGGAAGACTGGGGAAACCCTGAGCCCCCAAACACCATCATCCCCCATGCTGGACTTAAATCAATATAACCAGTGCTGAAGAGGCCAAGACAGTTGGTGAAGCAGATGATGATAGAGAACTACACTGCCAAAGCCCACGTGACTTGCTGCCAAAGAGAACTCCCAACTTAAGTCTTGTCCTAGACTTAGCTAAAATGAACTAAGTGTCATGATAGGATTCAAAATGGGAAGGGTTAACTTCTTTCTGTACAAAGAACTATATAAACCACATTGAAAATTGACAAAGAATTTCCTGTCTTTTATTTTGTTGGCAAAGAACATTTTTTTCCTTTGAGACACATCTTTGCTGTGGTTCAAACCAGCACTGTGATTGTTGACAACAACTCGGTGTTTGTCAGCTTCAAGATCAAAAAGCACAATGTGGCAGAACAGAGTGCAGACTGGGACGACCACTTCAACAAGAAGTGGCATTATTGACCAGTGTAGGAATTGACACAGGACTGACTGGCGAGAAGTGTCATACCATTAGCATTATATAAAATTCTAAATGAATAAACTAAAAACAAAGCACTATTTATAGTTTTAAAACTGTAAATAATGCCATTTTTTCATAAAATATATAAATTTATTTTTTATTTATAAATTGCAAAGAAACCTTTACACATTCAGCTTTTGTTATTGATCTATTAATGTTTCAAATCTTGCTAATGGATTTGGTCAGTAATTAAATCTTTGAAATTTGGGCAAACTACCATTCCATTCCAGATGAGAAATACAAAATTAACCATTACGAATGAAGTATATATTGGGTGATAATGCTAATAGTTCTGCAGCATTTTTATAAATGTACTTCTAAAGTTATTTTAGAGGTTCTGCATATCTAAGATATTAATACTTTCATACATCTACTATTGGGAAAACCAATTTGAACAAAACCTTTATCAAATTGTAACCGAGCACATTATTATTGTTTGATTTTTGTATTCAGTCACAATGAAAATTTAATTGTTGAACAATTTTTTTTTTTTTTTTTTTTTTTTTTTTTTTTAAGGCGAAAACTAAAATCTACGACAAAGCATATCTACGATACTTTATTTCTGAATGGGGAAGGCAGTGATATTACTATTCGAGCACTTGGTCGTGATTGGCACCTTCACAAAGTTTATATCAGTCAGGTATGGAAGTTTCTAAATATTTGTAATTGTGTGTATATAGTTGGATATGAATTTTTAAAATTGAATGAATACTCTTCAGCTTTTTTTTAAATATACACAACATTTAAATATTTTATGTGTAAATTACAATTTTATATAGTCTTGCATAAATGTTTTCACATATATATATATATATATATATATATATATAATAATTTCTGATACAGGAAGTTGAAGTCATCATTCTTCTATTTTGTTGGAGTTAATGATTTTCCAAATTGATTGATATTGTTTATATTGATATAATGTTGAAAGTAATTGGTTTGAATTCATTTAGCTCATAGAATGAAAAAAAGGACTTGTTCAGTTAACAAAAAAAAAAACAATTACAATTTTAAATTTTAGTAAAATTTCAAATTATATTTTACTGATTTCCCAAAAATTTTCTACAAAACTTTACATAGTGTCCACTCTTTGAATACAAAGTGTCTCATTCTTTGCGAATATCACAAGCTTTGTAACCATTTGTGTGGTTATATTGTGAAACTCTCCTCATATAATTAAGAATGTTGTGAATTTGATTCACAATTTGTTACTTTTCAAAGTTCCCTTTGTTAGTTTCTAGCACTCAACGCAATTGGTTTTCTTTTGAATTTGAACTAAGTTTTTCTTTTTCTCTATTGGAACAATTTAGAAAGAATATTTTTTTTATTTTTGTTATGTACATGGCTAATTCTTGGTAAATGAACTTAAATCCTGTTTGTCATTAAA
Organism: Acanthosepion pharaonis; assembly: GCA_903632075.3. Lineage (NCBI taxonomy): Eukaryota > Metazoa > Mollusca > Cephalopoda > Sepiida > Sepiidae > Acanthosepion > Acanthosepion pharaonis. The sequence continues at coordinate 166,212 of CAHIKZ030002674.1, forward strand.
GGGTGCTCAGAATATATCCTTTTGTATATTTGTAGCACTTTTATATTGTTAGTGTATAAATTTGACCTTTTTGAAAAACGTATTTTTAAACAACTAATTTACAATTGTTAAGATAGGTACCTCCACGAAATCGCTAAAAAAAGAGCATAGCTTGATGAAAAAGACGCCAACCTTGCTGAAAACTAAATTTTATTGTCTAAATGTTTATGTTATTATTAAGAGGAAAGACCAAAGTTTTTTTTAATTATTTTTAAAAAATTTTCCTTCTTTTTAGAACATTCTAAATTTTGATTAAAAAAACCTTTTTTCTATTTGTATCAGCGGAACTAGTAAATAACATAGACAATTTTTAGCACATTTTTTTGGTATGACAAAATTTGATTTGAAAAATTGTGCAAAAATAGAAATAATTATCGGATGTTAATGAAACTTTCAGGAACTATTCACAGATGATCGAAATTATTATAAATATGTTTTTTTTATGAAAGTCATGGTAGAAATATTTTTTAAAAATATTTATTACCCCCCCATAACTAATTTTATGAAAACGCTAGAAATTCGATCACATCGGTTTTAGTGATTACAATAATTAAAAGCACAGGGCTTTGAGGAATGCAAATCATGTTTTTTTTTTTTTTTTAATTGGATATGCAGTACCTGAAAATCAGCTCTGAATTGTAACATACAAAACTCAATAAAACAAAGATATTATTTAATTTCAAATGCTTTTATTTGCTTTTAGTTGTTTTTATGAATATGGACAATATTTTCTGAAAGCAAAAAAATTTTTTCGATGAAAAATGAATTTTTAATACAATTATTTGTTATTTCATTAATTATAATAGATTTTACATTTAAGTTGTTAAAATATTATAAAATTAGTTAAAAGCCGCATCGGCTTTCATAAGTGTCCTTATGAGATAGATCTTTTTTTAGCGCGTTGTAAATTGTATCATTTTGACTAATCAGAAGATCCCCAGTAATTAAGAAATGTAATTTTGTGCTTATAATCGAGCTGTAATTATAAAATACGGAAGACCAACCAGAATATAATTAAGTTGCGTTATTTGAGTTAAGCATTGTTCTCCGCTGTTAAGGCCTTTACTTTTTTGCGAAACACGTGTGGAGAAGTTAATTTGATTTTTCAATTTCAACTGAGAAGGGTACCTACAAGTATCAGTATCATCTTATGAAATTTATATGATCTTATTTTTATATTAATCTCAGTTATGACATTTTTCCATAAATGAAATATCAAAATTAATAATAAAATGAATGCAAATACAAATAACAGTAGAATGTAATAAATGTACATAAAATTATAGTATTTTATGTACAATTCTGATAAAATTTCATAAGAAAGGTACCTATAAATTAATTAGATACCTTTCTTAAGAAATATGAAATTTAATGTCACTCTTAACAGTTTTATTTTAATTTCTTTACAATATATTTCCCATAAAGCATCATAAACGTAAAGGTGAAAGCTAAGTACAAAAAAAAAAAAAAAAAAAAAAAATTAGACCGCTGAAAGTTTTCGTTAAAAATAACGGGGTAAATAATTTGTTCACGTAAATGTAAATTATTTCACTTTTCTCCTTCCGTAGAACAAATTAGCCTCATGGAATTCGTAAATATATCATTCATCACATGTCAAGAGACGCGAAAGTTTATGACCTGCTTTGTTTTATTTTCAAATTACATCTTTTTGGCACAAAAGCTAAGTTAAGTTTGGTTCAAAATATTTTAAATAAACATTATAATTTCTGATTTTCTTAAAATAAGTTTGAAAAAAATGATAATTGATATTTAAAAAATTTCAAAGTCAGATTTCCTTTTTTTTTTTTTTAAAATGAAAAAAAAATGGTCAATTTTGCTGGAAAAAAAAAAAAACTAGATTTTTAACGAAAATTTCGGACGTGCTAGGAACGATTAAAAATGGAAAAAAAAATACCCCAAAAATACTTTGACCTTTCCTCTTAATAATAACAAACATTTAGACGATAAAATTTTGTTTTCGTCAAGTTTGGCGTCTTTTTCATCATGCTATGCTCTTTTTTTAGCGATCTTGTGGAGGTACCTATGTTAAGAAGTTCTGATAACAAGGATCGTCTACTTTTTACATTACTTTCCCTACTGCACTATTACTTAAACTGGAAATGTGTCAGTTTCTGAAATTAACAAAATGGCAGAAATTTTGTCAAGAGATTGATTGGACTTGCATTGGAATGGTTATGTTAGAAAATTGCCTGTTTGTTTGATACTTTTATCTATTAGTTGGATTAGAATTAAATTCCTTCATCTTATTTAATATAAATTTTATTTTTGGTTTATTTCAGTCTGAATATTTCTCATGTATGTTCAATGGATCATGGCGTGAATCCACTGAAGCCATCATAGAAATTGATATTCCTGATCCAAATATTGATATTGAAGGTGAGACACATGCAAAGTTTTTGCTCATCACTGAAAAGTTATTTTGTACAAGTATAAAAGAAAATGTCTAGTCATCTTCTGTTCAACTGAATTTTGACAGAAAAATTAACAATTTTAATGAATAATTGTTTTATACACTTGATAAGTGATTTTTCCACTGTTGCAAATTTAATTGAACTTTATTACCAATAAATTATACTTACCAGAACTTAATTTCAGTTGTAACTTTGAGAACAGTCAGTAGTACCTATGTGAAATAAATGTTTAATTTATTTTTTAACTTGAAAATAAATTGTTAGTTTTTTCTTTTAAAATCATAAGTAATGCAAAGATTCATTATATTGAAATCCTTTGTTGAAAAAACATGCTACTTTCTCAAAACCATAGCTTCATAAAAGGTAACTAATAGTTACTTTAATATTTTCATATATATTGGCAATATGATATTTTTATATTGCATAAGTAAATGATATTTTGCTCTACGTCATATTAGTGACCCATAAAAAAAACCAAAAAAACTTAGATATACTAGTAGGCATGGTAGAGTAATGGATAGCGGCTGAGGAATCAGAGAGCTGAGATTCCAGTTGAATCCATTACATTCACTTATGTGAATGTAATGGATTCTATAGCTATTCTATAGCCTTGGATGGCAACTGGTCTACCACAGAAAGAAATGGCAACCTACTGCGGGAAAAAATCTGCCTCGTCAGTCATGTATCACTTGATCGTCTAAGCATCTATCACCCATGACACATAACTGTATCTTTATGAGAAGAGGTATTTCGTACACTATTTACATTGTTCAGACTATCATCCTCATCTTTGTTGCCATATTTATCACTGATTTTTGGCCATTTGTCAAATTTTCTCGGCTTTCTTCTCACATTTGGTTGGGATTTTAACTCTTTTTTTTATTTTGCTTGGGGTAGACTGTTCTAGTTCCACTAATGGATGTCAGTTATCAGTTATCTCCTGTTAATACATCTCCAAATTCTCCACTGGCTTAACCAGGTATTGAACTCACACTCCCTATTAATGATAATGACAATATGAAAGTGGAAAATTTAAAAAAAACATTTAAAAAAAAAGATGTGTTGTGAACAGAAAGGGAATGTCCAATCTTTATGTTTGAATTTCTTTTATTTATATCCATTTGTCTTCTAGCATTGAGTTAAGTGTTGGACATTCCCTTTCTGTTCAAAAACATCTTGAAAAATTTTTTGTATGTTTTTATTCGGATCTGTCAAAATCATTATTAGTAGTTTTGTTAGATTTTATTCCAGAACTTATTTTTTCAAAAAACCCCAATTTTCTGATAATGATTTTTCAAAAAATTTTTAACCTTTTTTTTTTTTTTTTTTTTTTTCTTTTTTTTTTTTTTTTTATTTTTTTTGCCTTGTATGAGTTTTTTTTTTTTTTTTTCAAAAAAACTTTCACTTTTCATATAAGAATATCAATTTCTTTTTTTTTTTTTTTTTTGGTTTATTTCCCCCATTGTCTGACAATGATTTTCCTAAAAAATTTTTATCCCTTTTTTGCTGGTTTTCTTTCCTCTCTCTTTTTTTTTTTTTTTTTATTTTTCTCTTTCATTTTTCTGATCCTTACTCACAAAAAATAAATATTTTAACATTAATACTGTCCCCACCCTTGGTCCTACCACACTTTTTTTTTTTTTTTTTTCCCTTATGTTCAACATCTCACTCCTCTACCACTAATCACAATTTTTAAATCTGAGGTTATTTTCACATTAAGCAGATAAACAAAAATAGAAATCAAAAAGAAAATTTTTTTTCTATTAATTCCAACCTACAAGTGGATTCTAACCTACCTGAAAAAAAACTAATTTGGATAGTTTCCAATTATGACTCTGTTTATTTCTGTATCCATTTGATGAAGAACCCAGGTGTGTTTGAAAATTATTAAACTTGGAACCTCAATCTCCGTGCTTCATTTTTGTCATCTGTTAATATTAATAAATGTTTTTCGTATTTGTGGAAGATTGGTAATCTTTCGTTTGACTTTGTTTTATTGACCAATTTATCTACTCTATAAACTATATGAAGTATACATGGACTCTCTTCTTCTATATATATATATATATATATACATATAATCTGTTTGCCCATTTATTTTGACTGAAATTTCTGTTAAATGGTAGGAACTGCAATGATGGAAATTCCTGTCTTTTGCAGTTAATAGATTCAATCTAGTTTTATTCTTTTGATCTTTGCCTACAATAATCATGACAATTTTACAAAAATTAAAAAAAAACCTTTAGATCAATTGTAGCATTCTATAATGTAATAAAGACTTATGTTTCTATTTTAATGTATGCTTTTGTAATCTTTCAGCTCTTAATATCACTTTTGGCTCTTTGTACAATGAAAATTTTTGGACATATAAAAAAGTCGTTATAAATAAAACAAGAAGGTTATTTAAGTTGGTAACTTGATTTTTTTTTCTTTTACTTATTTATATATAATACCTATCAAGATATATATTACCAATTTGTGACTGGTAGGGATAATTCCAAGGTGGATAGTAATCCATAAAGAGCTCAATGTAGACTCCCATCGTCACTTTTCTTGCTCCCCCTCCTTCTCTCTTCTCTTATCTCTTGCTTCCTCTTCCCTCTGTCAATCTAATATACCAGTCCAGGGTATTGTCTCCATTTACTAAGCGTTTTTGGTCTGAAGAGTTCAGTATATAGATATTCATGAAATTATAACCAAAATGAATCTTTGAGGTTTTCTTCTTGAGTATTATTGTATATATATGATATATTTATTTACATATAACATGTTCCAGTGTGTTGTGTATGTGTGTGTGTCAACAAATGTATATATATATATATATATATATATATATATAAATTTTTATATAAATTATAACAAAAAGTAAAATTTAAAAAAATAAACTATTAAAAATATGATATTTTATTTTTCAAAATCATTATCAATGATGATCCAAAGAAACAAAATGGCTATTTTAAAATGATTTTATAACATACTTATGTTATAATTTTTTATAAATAATAATTATATCTGATCTACTTTGTATTGAGCACTCTCTTAAGAATAAAGTAATTGTTGGTTATTGAATTCATTCCATATATACCAATTATATATGGAGATACAAATATATATATATATATATATATATATATATATATATATATATATATAGTGCCTATTGAGGTGTGTGTATGTGATATTTATGTACATATAATTTGCCTATTTCTCTCTCTCTCTCTCCCTCATATATATATATATATATATATATATATAAATAAATAAAATGCCTGTTGCTAACTCTCCTAGATGCTGACATCTTTTGCATAGTAAAAACGTTAAAATTTCCCTTCCATTCTGTCATGCAGTGATAGTTTGGAGGTAAAATCTCTAACTGATGCCGAATTGGTTGGGTTTCGATCCTGGCTTGAAGGAATCTGATGTCTAGTCACACTGATGAGCTGTGAAACAGTCTGTCTGTGGATGACTCGGTAGGGAAAACTTTATGTAATCTATGATGACCAATCAGAATTCAAGTATATGGTAATTTAAAATAACATGACAACACACTCTAGTATAAGTACAATCTATTAGGGCAATGAAGTTAAGATTAGATTAAATTAGAAATCAGTATAAAAATTAAATTTTAAGTTAACAGTGAAATTAAAAATTTCAACTGTCAAATTCTAAATTTAACCAAGCATCATGTTTAATATTATTTAAAGATTATTCATAAATGAAACTAGGAGAAAAAATAAATTTTATTGTTCTTAGCAAAGTGCTAATTTATCAGTTACATTGAACGCTAATAAAAAAAGTATCTCTGATCACTACGCATATTTGATACATGGAAGTTTGAATTCAAATAAGGAGGTAGGTAGGGAAGGGAATTTTCAAATGACAGGACATTCACATAACAATACACATATGTATAAGTAAACATGTGAGCACGCTAATACAAGGAAGTATATTCACACAGGAAATAGAGGAAGGAAAAATATAAAAAAATAAAATAAGAATAAAAATTAAGACAAACATACATATAAAAAAATACACAAAAGAAAATTGTCAAACATCTGTATTTACAGTTAAAAGCATATACAAGCAATCACACACACACACACATACAAATATCCAAATAATCAGACTCACCAAAATTCAAGCTAAATTCATAATAAATTGACACAAACCAACCATCAATATTTTACGTACACAAACATATAGATAAAGAGGTTCAAATAAAGAGATGCATATACATGCATATGTACATGAAATTGAAATACACACATCTGGCTATAAACAAAGCAAAAGAAAAAAGACATATAGACATACATATACGAACAACCAAACTCACATGTTCAAAAAAAAAAAAAAAAAGAATATGCACACAAACATATAAATAAAACACCCACATTTTTTTGTTTTTGTTCTTTTATTGTAACAATTGGCTATCTATATGTTAATGATGTTAACATTCTTTACTTTGTTATGGATTAAAAATAATTTCTCTTTTTTTTTTTTTTTTATAAATTTTGAAACTTTTCATTTTGTAGGAAGAATTAATTCAACAATGTGGATCTGTCATGAAGGATACTATCAGGTACAGTTTGTATTTATTGTTATCTATGGTTGGCAATATTGTTTATAACAAAAGTATAAGTGTTTTGTTTTTCTTATTTATTTTTGCTAAAATCTCATCACACTATTGAGCATTTGGCAAAAATAAAAGCTCTCTCTAATTCATAAAGCTTTTGGAACTGATTTGGATTCTTGCTGAAAGATAGCAAACAATTTTGTATAAAAGTATGCAAAGAAAGTATTTATTATAATTTATTTAATATGAAACTGACTTTATAGATCTACAGGTGATCTAACCTCTTATCTCCCCTTAATAAAGACAGTCTGTTAACAGAAGGAATTACTTCATACCAAGAAACAAACATGTTATTACCATAATGACAGAATATCATACTGGAAGAGATGAAAAAATTCAATAAAGAGGTCACAATCAGTTTTGTTGACTTTAGTAAGGTGCTTGATTCTATTAGCAAAGATCTAATGTTCAAAATCTTCCAACTCTGTGGTGTACCCTCCAGAATTGTTAAAGCAATTAGAACTCTGTACAGAACCACCACTGCCACCATTATATTGCCTGATGGCAAGACTGATTCCTTTGAAGTTAAAGCAGGAGTTCAGTAAGGTGACACACTTGCTCCTTTTCAGTTTATAGTTGTTCTGAACTACATTTTGCTTATTTCTTTTGACAACATGTAAGAAAAAGGACTTCTTTTGAGACCTCTCCAGAGTAGTCAGTACTCTTCACAATACCTGACAGAACCTCATTTGAGAATCCCATGCAATGCTTAACACAATTTATAGAGAACTGAGCCCAATCTCTCTTAAGCTCAAACAATTGCAGTTCGCTGGCCACTGTCACAGAGCAGACAGGGAAATCATCCCATCCTTACTCCTATGGCATCCTTCTGTGCATTGTGTGGATGGAATATAAAATTTATTTATTTTAATAATGAAAAAAAATAATTTTATTAGTTTCACTCCATTTTTGCTTTTTATCACAACATTGGTGGGATAAAACAATTTGTGTACAGTTTTATTTACCCACAAAAAATAGTATTATCCTACATTTTTAAGAATTTTACAGAATCCATTATTTTTTTAGTAAATATTATTTCACTGTTTCTGCTTTGTTGTATTTCTCTTTGACTTTAATACATTAATGTCTTGGCTCTGTTTGTGTGTAGGTGGGGGGGCAAAAAGTATATGGCTAAATACTAGTAGCAAGCATAGTGTAACCAAATGCCAATCCTGCTTTGAATAGTGTTTTTTATTCCAATAGAATCATTAATGGCTATGTGGGTAGTAGCTGTCAGCATTGATATTGTGTTTTAGAATAATATGGGAAGTATTGTATTCTTGCTCAATCTCTCTCTCTCTTTTTATATATATAACATTACTTCTCTTTCTTTACCTTGTTCTTTCTTCCTCTTCCTATTTTGTCTTTTTGCTATTTTTTTTACTTTTTCCTTTTTTTCTGTTTTTCTTCCCTTCTTTTCCTCTGCCTTGTTAAAATTTGCTTTAGGCCAGGTTACATTTTATTTTATCTTATTATCTTAATCAGTTTGAAAATCCTTACAAGTAAATCATAACTTGTTATGGTGAAATGATTATAACTATGAAGTAATTTTAAATTCCTAATTTATATGCTATGTTCTCTTAGAATAAATACAGTGAGCTCTCTTTGTGGATCAGTTTTAATATTCTATATTATTAGGATTTGCTTGGATTATGTAACAATGGCTTATTACGTGTATGTATGTATGTATGTGTGTGTAATATATATATATATATATATAAAGAAGAAAACCTTGGCGATTCATTTCAGTTATAATTTATTTCATGAATATCACTATATTCATCACTTCAGACTGAAATCTTTTAGTAAATGGTAACAATTTACCCCATACTTGTATACTAGATTGACAGAAGGGGAAGCAAGAAAAGAGATAAAAGGAGGAGAGGAAGAAGGAAAGGGACAGAGGTCAAGTTCTTTTTAAAAAGTGAAATAGAGAGAGTGAAAGAAGAAGGAAGAGATGAATGGATATCAGCAAGCCTTTAGATTGACCCCACCAAGAATTTTTCCATTTAAAGTGTGGAACTTTGTACATTGGATTATACAGCAAGTTGACCGTGTGTGTGTGTTTTTATATTGTGGATCATGTTTTGTATTTTTCTTTATATGTAGTTGGATCTCTGATTGTCTTGCTTATGTATACAATATTCATAATCCTAAATTAACATCTTTTATATTATCATCCATACATCACCTTACTCAGCTTTTTTATTTTTATTGTTTATAGACCTTTCACATTATCAGTCTGATCCTTGACCATTCAGCTATGCCAGAAGTATTGTTACAAATAAAGTATAAATTCTGCAGAAAAAATATGCAGGCAATAACAAATATTTATAAGTCAATAAAATTAAAAATTAATTAGCATTAGTTTTTACAAAGTTCTTGTATAAAGCAAAATTTTGTGATTCATGAGATGCTCTCTGCTAGTTCAAACTTTATGTACAAAAATGTCTTTCCTTTCAAAAAAAAAAAAAAAAAAAGAAAAAAAACTATTAAAAAATAAGTTCTTTATTTCTACTGAAGTGCCTTTGTGAAGGGGGATTGTAAAATATTTGGTAAAACATAAGAAATGCTGGGTAACATAGAAGATGGATTGCTCATTGTCCAAATTTACAAAACTTTAAATCCCATTTTTTGCTTAACTTAATAAATAATTCTTTGTCACTGTTGTTGTTATTATTACTATTATTTCCTAAATCAGTTCCAGTACTGTCTGCAAGTATTATACGGGGGCTGTGATGTATGGAGTGGATGATGTTAAGCTGGAGTGTGTCCAATGGCTTCACAGAAATCTCCTCTCTTTGCGTGATGTAAATCTTCTCAAAGAGATTAGGTAAGCTGTAGTTATTTCCCTTACTTAAAGTGTGCCAATCCCATCAAAAAAGTAATTAGTTATGTTTAATTAATATGGCTGCATTATTAATTATCTTTATAGCTATTTAATTAATGTCTGTAATCATCACTTGATTGTACATTAATTAAAATCAGATTGTAGAAAATGTTTGTTTGAAGGTGGATGAGTATTAATAAAAAAAAAGCTTAAATTTTCAGATTTACAACTTAAAATAGCAAAAGATAATTTGAATTAATATTAATTACTAAGGATTAAATTTAATGAATATTCTCTAAATTTAGAAGCCTTGCTTGTCAGTGGAGTAACTTGAACCAGAGTGCTTGTGTAAGTATAGAGATTAAAACATTACTAATAAATTGACACTCTTCTGTTGAAGAGTGATGAAAATGAAGTTGTAAAACAATGTTATTTCATTAACACATAATAGCTTCCAGCAACATCTAGGTCGATCTTACTTGAATATTGTGTCTAACCTAGATTCCAAAATATTTAATTTAAGTAAAATAGATGGCTACACTCTAAACCATAACTATTTTAATTTTCAAATAGGCAGTGTAATATTTATCAGGTTGTAGATTTTAAATCAGTGGCAATATATAATTATTTTTAATAAAATAAATTGTAAATTATTAGATTATTTTGTATAAAAATATTTTAGAATTTTATTTTTAAAATTTAATTAAAAAATAAATTTCTTTATTAAAAATAATTAAAAACAAAAAACTGGTTTATAAACATAATGCCTCTTCAAATGCCTTATTTGAAGAAAAATATTCATTAAGGTTTTAACCTTTTAATAATTACTTTTATTCGGTTATAAAAAAAAGTTGTTTTTTCTGGTGTTGAGTTTTACTGGTGTTCAGTCAGTGGTATTGAGTTGTCCTGCACCCAGTTTTTCAGGCAAACGTTTTTTAGGTTAAAAATAGATTTTCAGTAACCTAAACATGTCAAGGCCTCTTGGATGTTTGTTCAAAATGATGACTTGTGACCAATCACTAGTTTTTATAAGATTTGCCATGAAGTGTAATTATTTGATATGATATCTCTTGATTATTTAATACATAATGGGGAAATATCCACATCCAATACAAAAGATAAATGGATGCAAACAACAAGGACGTAATTACTCCATAAATGATGCTATTGCCCTCGATTGTTGTTGTCATAGTGATTCAACCAGTATGTTCCCTGGTTTTCCTTGTGTGGTTGTGATTGAGAATTGCACAGTCAATTTACTGCACATAAATCCAAGGGATGAAACTTCATGATTTGACAACTAAACTGTGTTCCTGTTAAGAAAAATTGGTTAAAACACTGTAACAAGCATGAAGGTAGTAATCCAAGTAATTGGAAGTAATAATGAAAATACTTAATATCAAAACTTCAAACAAGAAGTGTGTCAGTTGAAAATTGATGCTGTTGATTGGAATTCTTCTTGCAAACTATCAACAAATATTTTAAATTTGAAGAACAAATATCTGTGGTGTAAGAGTGAAAAAACATCTTTATTTTTGCAGTCATTATAACAAATTGTATTTGTGAAATTAATATAATTGGCACTTAGAAATAGAAAATTCAAATTTTAGTTTATTGCATTTTTCTTGGTTTAATAAGATGAAAAGAATACAAATTATTCTCACTATGAAAAGTATTTGGATTATTTTGTCTAATAGTAATCGGAAAAGTGAATAATTGAAAATAAAATATACTGGCTTTAAGATATGTAAAAATAGGACCAATAAAATACAGATAATGATTAAATTCTTTATATATGGATACTTTTGCATGCTGAGATGTGTAGAAAATTTTCTTGCACACGTGTGTGTGTGTGTTTGTGAAAAAAGACAAAAGAAAAACCTATCTTAGCTGACACATTCCGTCCTCTGAGGAACTTTATCAAATCAATTGTCTTGATAAAGTACTTCAGAGGATGAAACCCATCAGTTTTCCTTTTATCTTTTTCCATATTGTTCTTTTATAGATATACTCTATCTGAAAATTTTTACACACACACACACACATATATATATATATATATATTGTGAGAAGTCCTTTTTTGTCATCTTTTCCTTTGTCTCCTGTTATTGGAAATGTAATGCTTGCATTATATATTATTCTATTTAGCTGTGAACTAATGGAAGAAATAGTGGGTTCACCAGACCTGTATGTGCTGCAAGTTGAGCTTGATGTATATACACTTGTAAAAAAGGTATAGTTTTCCTTTAAAATGAATCAATTAATGACATTATTGTAATTATTATTTTGCAAGAAACTTAAAAGAAAATGATGTGACTTGACAAAATAATGGTTTGAAATGTTCAGTATAGTAGCACACTTACAGATATAGAGAAATCTTGAAAAACATTTATGTATACACAAATCGGTGATGATTATTTAGTAGCATTATAGAGTAATATTGCTAGAAATATACACTGATGGAAAATAAAATTGCAACACTTTTTAATATGTATTTCAATTTACCCAAGGTTAAATGTACAAGTAATAAAGATGATTTCATTAAATGATCAGAAATAGAAATCAAAATGTGCACAGGTTCCAAAATAAGGTTTTTATTGATTGATCATTTAAAGTAGCAGGAATTATGAATAAAGCTGCTTCAACTTACATCTCATATTATAAGGAGTTTCTTTTATGATGGATGGTAGCAGTACTATTTTGACTACACATGACTCAGTTGTATTACCATCACTTTACTCTAAGACTTTTTCTTACTATTTCGTTTGTTTTTAGTAGCAAGTAATAATCTATTTCATTTTTGCTTTATCTTTTAAGATCTTTGGCTAGTCTTTACTTCATTTTATTGCTGATTTTCATTATAAATTGAATATTGTTTGAACCAAAAATGAGGAATGAAAATAGTTTGAGATTATTACTTGGTAGAAGAAAAAAAATGTATTTATTTATAGGTCTGTCTGTATTTCTCAGATGAGATATTGTAACTATTTACACTTTTACATTATTAGGACTGTTGTTCTCATATTTATTACCATATTCACTATGTTTTAGCTATTGTATATTCCAGCTTTCTTTAGGTGATATACATTGGAATTTCAAACCGAGCCCTTTGTTTAGTCCAAGGAGGTAGATTGTTTTGTTCCCTTTGTTGTAGCCAGGTATTGAACTCGTAACTCTTTGGGTCAAGTAACTTTTTGGATTACTTCAACCAATGCTTTTATCCACTGGGTCATGTGCCCCTGGAAAGTTCCAAACTATATATTCTAAAGAATGCTGGAATGTACAACAGCCAAAACATGAATATGGCTATAAAAATGAGGACAGCAGTCTGAATGATGTAAATAGTGTAAATTATTTATAGGTGTTTTCAATTAAGTTTGTGATTAGCCTGGATGATGAAATAAAATCAAGTGATTTAGTATAATCTATAACACATTGCTACTACATTCGCTATAGTAAATGCAGTAGGATAAAACTAGTTGGATGAGATTAAGGGTTTTACTGGTAAGATAGAGCAGAGAATAGTAGTCACAGTTATCATGGAAAGAGATAGGAAAATCCTTTTTCTAGCAATGTCTGATGATAACACATGTCGAATTTTCATTCCTTACAAAAGTTTTACATTCTCACTAAACTAACATAGTCTGACATTTTGTTAATTTAAATTTTACTCTGGTTTGTTTAAATGTAGTTTTTGTTTAGCAGTTTCATTCCTCTGTTATCAAGGGATGCAATTTGGTGTAAAGACAGTTTTATCAACATAAATGTTCACTGACTGAAACAATTTCATCTTAAAGTCTAAAAGAAATTAAAACAAACCAAAGAAACAACACAAAAATACTTTGCACATAATCGTAATTAATTTATCTATATTAATATTTCATAAATTTGTCTTCATTTTGTTTTAATGCTTACATGCTACTGTTCATAAATATTTTTCTTTAAAATGACATTTTTTTTTTTTTTTTTTTTAAGTAAAAATTACAAAAAAATAAGTCTACCAATAATGTATTAAAATATTTTACTATAAAGTAAAATATAGAAATTGAAATTACTCAATCATTTGTGTTTATGAAATTGATTAAATAAATTAAAACATTTGTATAAACATGCAATTTTTCTCAGTTCCCAAATTGATTTGTTAAAACTCTTTTTACAGTGGCTATACTTACAATTGTTTCCTTCATATTCTGGTGATATGACAAGTCTAGCAGAGAAAATGAATTATTTTGAAGAATTAGCCACAGGTATTATATGTGTTTATACATGTTTGTTTATTATTTATTTTATGATTTCTTTCAAATATTGCTCAATATATTACTTTTGCTTTTAGAAATACAAAGTGTTTCTCATTAAAAAGATTAGTAGTTAAGAATGTAAGTCATTTCTTTTAAAGATATAAACTACAATTTATTCAGATGCTGCTAATGCACATATAAAAGACAAAAATCTTCTTCCTGCATTGTTTTATCATTAGACATCTGGAAGAAAAGGTTTTGTTGCTGGCATGAAGGCCATGATAGTTCTGCTGTATCACAGCTCATCAGTGTGGCTAGATGTTCGATTGTCTCTAGCTAGCATCAAAATATATACACACACACACACACACACACACATATATATATATATATATATATATATATATATATATATTATAAATTAACTGATTTAAAATATGTTTTTTTTTTTTTTTTTTTGGCTACAGTTATAACCATGTTTCAAAAATGGAAGCTAAAAGCTTCGAATTTAATTTTGTAATTAAATTAAAGACATTAGTTCCATTTCATCCTCAAGCGAATTTTGGAGTAACTTATTTTTAAAATTACTGGGTTTTAAAGGCACTGCAAAAATTCATAATTCATGTTTCCAAGGATACAGAGAAATCCATTCATCCAGACAAGGGGTGTCTGCATGTTCATTATCACTGTATTTTGTTGTATCAGTTATTAGTTACGTTTGAAGAAGGGTTTTCGTTTAGGTAGGGATGTATTTTTCAACAAATTCTGACATCCGTTAAATGCATTACGTCTGTATTTTTTAAAAATTTAGTGTTAACGGCAAAAATTCTTACGGCATTTTTTTCTATTTGTATACTTAAAGATTGTTTGGAGGTGTTTAGGTTAGAATATGTTTTATTTAACTATGATTTTAAATATTTTAAATCGGTTAATTTATAATATTAATGCTCTGTAAATTTACATTGAGCACTATTTTGTAAAAATAAAAATATCTATAAGAACACCGGATTATATATCTTACTGTTCTTTTTATATATATATATATATATATGTATATGTATATAATCGATAAATTGTCGCTATTTTATTTTAATTTTGTGCATTGTTTGTTTTCAATTATGTCAACTGCACAGTACAGTAGGGTCAGTTGGGCAGCATCTGTGAGGAAAAAAAGCACCATCACACAATTCACTCCACCAGAGGCCAATATCAAGTGCCTTGAGGAGGTAGTGCTACCCTGAGTCAAGAGGATGGCTGCTGGAAGACCCTATGTCTGGAAACAGGACTATGTGCCATGCCACATAAGGAAGAGAACCCAATTATGACTGTCAAACAATTTCTGCAACCACATCACCTCTTTCATCTGGTTACCTAACTCTCCAGACTGCATCACTCTTGTTTATTATGTGTGGAGCACAGTTGAGCAAGGCACCAAAAATGAACTGAGGGCAAGGATTATGGCACTATTCACCAGTTTAAAAAAGGAGTACATTCAGAAGAGTTGCTGGTGATTCTGAAGTCGTCTGGAGGCTTTGGTTGAAGCCAGTGGCGATTTTATTGAATAAATTTACTCTTTAGTATTGTGAGATATTTTTGTGCAATTTTGGTAAATATGTCTGTTAAAATGTCAGTATTGTTTTCATTTTTGTGTAATTTAGACGGCAATTTATCCATCGCACCATATGTGTGCATGCATACATACATACATACACACAAGAAAATGCTTTAAAAAAATATTTAAGAACTCTGGGTAAAAAACTTTTTTTCCAGTTTGCATATATAGTGAATTTAACCATTCTGTAATTGTTCTATAATTGTGGCCTTGTGTCAGGCTAAGTTGAACATTGTAAATTACTTAACCCTTTGCATATGTGTATGCAAAGAGTTTGATTTCTTTGGTATTATATTACCAGGTTTTATTATGGCTTCTGTTTTTTCTTTCTTTATTTGCCAAATCCATTCAAGACATGTTTATTTGATCTTTTTAATAGTTTGATGTTGATATTTTGGAGCTAATATCATTATTATTATTATTGTTACAGATGATAAAAGCTTTTACTACTTGAAGACTAGTGAAGGCAGCAAATATATCCGCGTTTTTTCCAAAGTGCGTTTTCATCACATTGTTAATGATATGCAATCTGTCAGAAGTCTGAATGCAGATCATATCATTCCTCCCGGTAAGTTACTGTAAATATCTCATAAGGAACATTTTAGAAAATTTGCACTTGTTTTCTCCTTCTTGTTCCACCTCTTTTATATACATTTAGATTCCTTGAAGTTGCTCTTATGTATATTTTGTGACAATTATCACAGGTAATAGAGTAAACTCCTACTTCAGGTTTTAGCTTATTGTTTTGTTTAGTATGACTAAGTCTTTTTTGCTCTGTCGGCTGTGGCTTCAGAATACTCCTGATCAGGAGGTTTTGAGGAGTGTGGAACCACCTCTTAATTGCTGGTGTTCCCAGGTCCACCCTGACTCAGAGTGGTAGCACCTGTTAGGGTTCCAGCTATGGCCAAATAGTTAACTCCCAAACTGGGATCAGAACACTATGAAAGTGTAAAAATAGGTTTTAATATCAGCAATACATATCTTGTTGGTATTAAATAACCCTCTGATGTTGATCTGCTGTAAAACAAAACAAAACAAACCAAACCTAAGTCTTTTATTGTTTTGGATTTAGTAGTAATGATTTTTATATTGAGTTCAGATAGATTCTTTTTTAAAATATTCTAAAATAAAAATCTGCCATCTCATCACCAATTCATGCTACTTCATATTTAATAATGATTATTACAAAGATAAATTTGGATTAACAATGGGATTGCCTCTCAGTGGAGTGATGGCATGTATCTTCTTAGAATTTCTTGAATCCAGTCCTTTCCAAAACATTTTACCCAAACAATCCACATATTTTTATATATTGATGATGCTCTACTTATATATCCCTGTGATACTGATTTACCTGACCCAGTAGATCAACTAAAAACTTAGTCAATAATAAACAAAACAATAAGCTAAAACCTGAAAAAGTTTACACCATTGCCTGTAATAATTGTCACAAAAAATACATAGGAGAAACCTCAAGGAATCTAAATAAAAGATTATATGAACACAAACTTTTTCTACTGTCATTTATATATATATATATATATATATATATATATATATATATATATATATATATGACAGTGGAAAAAGTTTACTGGAGAGAGTGCTACTAGAAGCCTGACATACAAAACATGTAAGATCCAACAAAATTTTGCAGTTTAAGATTTGCTCAGTGTTAAAGGCATCTGGCTAAACTCAGTTACGGAAATAACACTTTTTGAATTTTTTTTTTTTATTAAAATGTTGGTATTTGTAAATTTTGTATTTATGAGTGCATTTAAAAAAAGAAATGATTTAAAATGTCATATCTTACATTTTAATGTTTTTCCTTTTATTTTATTTCTGTAGAAAAGAAAGCAAGAAAAAAAAACATTAATTTCTCATGGGCACTTGTTTTAATGTTAATGTATGTAATTTTGACATGTTAATATTCAGTCTTTTCCATAAAAGCCTCTATGAACTCTCAGATTTTCCAATATTTACAGTGTCATTTCAGATACTGATGATAAAAGTAACTTTTAAGTGATTTGGTATAAAAACTCAACATACAAACCTGTTTTAGCTTTTAGGTATTTTTCTAACTAAACAAAATTTGATCTTGCTCTGCATTCAAATATTTAATTGCTTAAAATTTCACTGTTTATCTCTGTTTGTCACATTATATAATATATATATAATATATATATATATATATATATAATTTTTAATCTCCATATCAGAGTGGTTGCAGCCATATTTTTCTTACCAATGGAACAAAATGCTGGCTGTTGACCAAGGACTTGATAAAGGGTAAGTTATTTGAATGGTATATCTTTTTGTATTTATTAGGTTTCCTAAAATCTCCCTAGTTTACACTGTGAAATTGGTCAAAATAGTGAAATGTCCTTCAATTTCAACTGTTTATATCTCATTTATTTTTGAAGCTATTTTGATAAAATTACTATATTACCAAAATTTAATCTTTTATAAAGATACAATTTTATTCTATGTGATGATTAGTTTTATTCCACATCTCTTTAAATTATGTCACTATTTCAACAATGGATGCTTTTTTTTCTCTTTTTTTTTTTTTTTTTTTTTTCCTTTTCAAAGATGATAATTTCATAGTGATGTTTTTCAAACATTTGAAGTTGTCTTCCTACATATGTTAAAATTGTCCAATCTTAAAGAAAAAGAAATGATGCTTGTCAATTTGGTCAGCTTAAGATAAGGTTTGAAGTTGTCTTTCACAAAAGAATTTTAAAGTTGAAAACTATAGTGGATGAAATACCAGAGAAATTCAACTCTAAAAAAAATGAAAATTGTAGCTTCTCATAGAACAATGTCTCATCTTTAATAATTTGTTAGATTCATATCTCTGTGCCCATACAACTCAAGCCACACATGAATCAAAAAAAGGGTTTACTGCATTCATTTTATGAAAAACCATTGTGTCTAACACACTAAAATTAGTATTGGTGATTCAGTGATCACATAGTGAACTGAGTTTCATTTTAAATTAGACTTGTTTCATCGATGAATATCACACAGTTTAAATATTTTTCTTAAAAATATTAAACTGAATTCTTATAAATAATAAATAAACTAGATATATTATTAGTTCTTTTCTTTTAAATTTAGTGCCGTCACATTTGTCCATAAAAAAAGTTAAATTTTTTAAAATCTACTGTTTTCCTTTTAATTCATTTCACTTACATTTCCAGCTGTCAATATTTTCTCTAATTCTTGAGATTTGGGGATTAAATTCAAAATTATTTACATTCTCTTTTAAAATAAAAACTGAACTGGATATGTTTTTTTTTTGTTTTTTTTTTTTTTTTATTTTTAACTTTGGCACATGGCATGGATCGTAAAAGGAAAGAAAGAAAAGACACTTGGTGAATCTGATTATTCAAACAACTCTAGCATTTGTTATGAAGAAGAACAAATGACCTTCAGTTACGAGTGTCAAGGTCAATGGGTTGCAGTATACTATTACTTCAGCTTTTATATTAATCAAGTCATTGGTATTACACCCCCACCCAGTGCTGTAGTTAAAATTTTACTTCCAACCAAAGACTGAACATTATTTTTGATGGCCTTTGTTGGATTATATTGTATAAGTTGTTTTTTTTTATGCTAATGTTTATTCAATACGAGACCCAAGAGCCACTCAAGGTAGAGAGTTACTGTGTTGTTCTGAACATAAGAAAAGACAAGAAATGAAGTTCATTGGTCTATGCAGGAAACATAACATTTAACGATAGACTTGAAAAGAGAAAATTGTAGTAATTGGGAAAATGTCTTGCCAGGAGTTTTTTCCGCAAAGCAGCAGTTCTTGGGAAGAAACTCTCTGAATAGAACTTAATTCTTACTATAGGAATACAAATGGAATAGGGATGATTCAGGAAGATCATTCCAGCTGTCCAGAAAAGTCTTTTTTTTTTTTTTTTTTTCATCAGTTCCAATAAAATAAATAAGTTTCAGTCATGTACCTCCAATGGATACATTTTATAGCAAGTTCTATATTGTCTACTTTTGATCTGTTTTTTGCCCTACTGTCAAAATGTGCTTCTGTTTGTTCTTACATGCTGTAAACAAAATTTATTTTATTAATGTATTACTGAAAAAAAAATTAGCTTAATCTCTGTTGTGCTATGAACTATTTCAAGAAGCTGTTGAAATGAATCTTATATGAACAATCAGAATTGATCTTCCACCTCTTCTTTTTTTTTTTTTTTTTTTTAGAGAATACAATTTTCCCCAATGTTTAGGCTAGTCAGATCTAATAATCATTGATTCATATTATCTTTCTTTTACTTCAAGACTACCTATATGAGATTTAATGATTTTTCACTTGTTTGAAGCCTACATCTTCAGTTATACCCTGTTAAAATTGTCTTCTGGCTCAATAGCACAATCTTTGAATGATCTTGGTTGCTAATTGAGGTATCAAAATAAATTTGGTACCATTTTTTAATGTTTTGTCAAGTTCTCTGTGTATTAAGTTTTTAAATATATTGAAAGTAAAATTTTAATTTGTGATGCCTATATTTATTTTACAGTTTCTGTCTATGAAATTCCTGGAAAGCATTTCTTTTCTAAATTTAGAAAGATATTTAATTAAATATCTATCAATCATTCTTTCTTTTCTCTTTAGGCCTGATGATCTCTCTGAAGAAGAGTTTAATAAATCTGCTATTCGGTGTGGAAGAATCTTACAGAAAAATGGAAAAGTAAGGAATTGTTCTTTTTCTTTTAATTCTTTTGTCCTCCCCCACTTTTTTTCTTCATTTGTTTTCTAGAATGATATAAGATGCAATAATGTCAGTGCTATTTATGCAATCAATATTCTGACTTTTCTGATTTAATATGTATTCTTGTTGGATACTTGAATGAAGACTATTATGCTACTGCTACTGTGATTTCATCTCCTGTCACTTCTGTTTGGCTGAATAACAATGTATAAATGATTGGCAATTGAGTGACATCAAAAATACTAAATCAAATTTAAGTTGCTGTGAGCGACATGTACCAGAAAACAGGTGTTACAACTAATGTAATCAGAAAGATTTCTTTTTCTCTCTCAGTATTGGATACAAATCTGTTCACTGGGAATGAGCTCTGTTCAAATCATAGAACAATTACTATTTTCTCCACATTACAACAATTTTATAAAGTGTGTTAAGGAGAACATTATAAACAAAAGAAGACTGTTGAAGGGACGATGAAAAATTAAAATTCTGATTGCAATAATACACAGCACAATCAAATATTTCATTAATGTTATTCTTAGCCTAATATAATTTATATAGTGGACACCTTGATAGTGAGATAGGGTAGCAAGGTCTTATTATTGAATAGTGAGTTCAGTCTTTACTGGGTGCCCTATATGCGTGGCCTTGTACCAAAACAATGCTGAATTTAGTAAATATCTATATAATGAATAATATCATTCTAGCATAGTACCCATAAATATGATGTGATTATTGGAGAGGTAGGTGCATTCTGTCTAGGACACGAGAGAAGTATTTGTGCTCCAGACTGAGGATCAGTGTTACTCCACAGCACATTCTGCCTAGGATCAGTGCATATCAGAACAATGGAAATTGTCTGACACACACACACACACACACACACTCTTTTCTCATGTATATATATATATATATATATGTGGGATGATTATAAATTCATAATGTCCAATATTTGCCATAAGATTTAACAAATTTTCAGGTTAATGGTATAAATGCAATGATTTATATTTTAATGAAGTATAAATGTAGGACATTTAATATTAATGATGCTATATTATTTTCTGTCTTCTATTCTTCTGCTTACTTTCATTTAAGTTTGGCATTTTTGATGGTTTAAATTTTTTGTCATGTCAAGTAAATGAGTGTAATACATACTTATCTATCTAAATTATAAGTTTTAATAAGTTTAAGTCAAATAACTCGGCCAATTAAAAATGTTTTAATATTACTCTTGTTATTAAAAACTGAAAATTGTTTTGTAAAACCTGTTTCCATTGGTCTTTCTTTCATACTTAATAGAATTATATACAATTTTAATTTCAGTATTGTTGGCGATGGACTGGTTACAGTTATGGATTTGATCTATTAATAATCCTTACAAGAAGGTGAGCAAAGAATGCTTGTATTTTATAATTAATTTAAGCTAATTTGCAAAAATTCGGACTCTTAAGTGAAATGTTGACTTTCATAATAGCAATTTTTATAACAGCATTTGTAGGATCATTAGAAACACAGTTATCTCCCTTTTCTAAAACTGGCAAATGATCAAGAGATATTACAAATGAAAAATATTGCATTTTTATAAGTGTTAGATATTTTTAGATGTACTATTTCTTCAGTAAAATTTTTTTCTGTTCAGAATGAGAAATTGAAGAGCAAAATTCAAATTCCAGTGAAGTTTGTTACGTTCACTGATGTGCTAATACCTTTTGAGGAAGGCATGAATCCATCTCTCCCCCTCTCAGCTATGGGTTAAATAGTAGGACTTCTAATTAAAAAAAAAAATTGTCTTCAAAAAGCTGTTAATGCAATAAACACATGAAAAAAAGTATTAATCTTAGAATCCAATATATTTTTCAGCTTTAAATAACCCACAAAGTGTTGATAAGCCATAAAAAATAAAGCGAACAAACTACCCTTTTGACAGTAAAGAAAGTTATCAAAAGTTGTTTGTGAGAAACAGAATTTCCTGATTGAAGAAAATCTACTTTTGTATTTGTCTTGAGTACACAATATTTTCATTGGTGTATATTCATATTATAATAATTATGTGTAAAGTTTTGTAAGTACTACACCAGCACAATAAAATTTTGATCTCAAAATAAATTCTTGAGTTTGATCAGGTTGTTCGTGGCCATGCCCATGGTCTGTGTTTTTTTTTTTTTTTTTTTCCTTCTTGGAAAGTTGGTAACATTATGAAAGAACTTGTCCAAAGAGCATTAGCATTCTTAATATTTGATAATGTCGATTGGCAATATTTGAGAGGAATTAAGAAGCAAACAATTGGTGTCCAGGAATATTCTTTGTTGATTTAGTGGTGTTACAAAAAAAAAAAAAATGTAATTTTTCTTATGAGACACTCAGTAGGTTGGTTTTTGTTAAGGTTTCTTGTGAGAAACGAATGAAAATTTATTGATAGTATGTTTTTGTCATTTGTAAAAGCTAAGCAAAAAATATTGCTTTTATTATGAGATATATTTTATCATATCACTTAACAACAATGATTATATTTTTGAATTCTGAAATGAAACACTTTTATCACTAAACTCTGAATCCAAATAAGTTACTATAACTGGGATGTAAACAAATACTATGGCATGTTAGAGTAAAGAGGGTAGCAATATAATCTAAGCCTAAAATCCTGTATGATAAGTGAACCGGGAATAAATTCTGATGTTATCATACTTGGTAATCTTGAAAATTTTATTTTATATATATTAACATACCAAAACCATCCCTCTCTAAGTTACATTCTCTTGTCACTTAATTATTTTCAGTCCTATAATAGTATTTTTGGATAATACAATCTCCATCCTGCAAGAATCTTCTTTTGATAGAAACACTATGAACTCGAATGTCTGCAAATATCAGTTAATAGATATTTTAGATATTAATTGATACTATTTTGGATTTGGTAATATGATCAAATGGGACTGTTAATAAAGACTTTAATATCTACAATGTTATCAAATTGAAATTTCAATCACTAAGTCCTTTCAGTTGTAAAACACTATTGGTAACATTCAAATTTCTTATTGCAAGACTCTGCAAAAAGCATAGATCTGGTCTGTAAAAATTATCAGTAATCTTACCAAATCAAAAATAGTACAAACCTGTTAAACATAGTTCAAATATAAAGAACCAAAACAAACACTTGAATTCAGCTTTGATCAAAGATATTTGAAAAAATAAGACACTTCAAAGTTTTAGAAAATATCAAAATAATTTTAGGGTAAAATCTTCATGATCTGATTCATCATTATCATGCAGATTCTGGTTCATCCAACACACACTGCACATAATTAAGCAAGGATAAGAATTAATGACAAACAATTTGAACACAAAAAATACAAATCAATCCTGATTGAATCTATGAATTTAAAATTGGAATTAAATGTTTATCATTTAAAATAAATAGTTATGCAAGATGATTTGCATACACACAGAAAGTTAAAAATGATGGCTTGATCATGAATTGCTGACAATTCAAGAGAATGTAACTTTTTCTTTCTTTTTTTTTTTTTTTTTTTTTTTTGACACAAACATTACAAAAGGAAGATTTTGGTTAGTTTATCTGCATAAGATAAACTTCCCAGTGATACCAAAAAAAAAAGCTTAAACATTCAATGCTGAGACTACAACTATTTTAGTTTCTCACCTTGTTTAGCCTTTATGGCTGAACTGTCAATTGTATTATGTATGAAAGCTTTCTTCATTTGTCAGAGATGCTATTTTGACCTAGAAAGTTATGACAAAAATAAAATTACAATAAGATGAGAAGACTACTCAAAAGCAAATGCTGTCAATGTTTTCAATGAAAAACTTAATTTTTTTTTCTTTTTTACTTTATTCAACAGAACATTGTTGCTCTCTTTCAAAAGAAAAGACAATTCTTATCTTTCTTCCCATTTTTGTGACTTTCAGAGGTTTTTCTTTCAAACGAAATACACACAGTCAACCATACATAGGCTCCATCAGTCTTCAACCTGTTCGCAAGATCTTTTATAAGTATGTTTTTATTTTATTTTGTTTTTATTAATTTTATTTTGTTTTTATTTATTTTATTTTGTTTTTATTTATTTATTTATTTTTTTTTAAGTCTCTAAATGAAACTTAAGGGAAGGAATCTAAGATGAAAGGTCAGTTAAAAGCTTTCAGTTTTAAGCTTCCAAAAAGAATGAAGGTACTCATTAACATAATCACTTGTCTGGCTCCAGGTGATTGGCTGTTAATATTTCTGCTCTATTCTGTTTTTATTGGGTAGATGTAACTAGTTTTGAGTCTTGCCTTGCAACTGGTGCTATAAAGTATTTTGGTGTTATCAACTAATATTTGTTTTATGTTGAGTGTTACATTTTGGTCATTCATAATGTGTTGGTCAGTGTGTGCATGGATTACACTGAGTTTCAACAAGTAACAGTTTAATCTACATGATTTAGGGTATGTAAGGAAGTTGGAAAAGTATAATAAAAAAATTAAACCCAGACTTTGTCAGTTCTATTTAATCAAACTTGTTTGGATGAATACTTGCTACACAAATATCCTTTATATATATATATATATATATATATATATATATATATATATATATATATATATATATGACAGATGTAGATTACAGATACGATTACACTTATTCAACGAAAATTCTAATTTTAAAAAAAAAACCTAGGTGATAACATACTAACTATAAAAAATTAATCACATCACATCATTTAACATGATTGATATGTTTATTATTGAAAATATTAAGACATAATTGTTTGTTTGCAAATGCAAGTGGTTGTGTGTGTGTGTGTATGCATGTGCTCTTCTATTTGTTGCAAAACTCTAAGTTTTACTTAAGGAAAATATTTTAAATAATAAAAAATCAGTTAAAATATAATGGAACAGACCCAAAATAATATGCTACAAATATTTGCTAAATGATGATCATTTACAGAAAGTGATTTTAGAGTTCGTAATGATTGATCTGACAATTTTACTTTATAGCAATATTTATTTATGATTTATTAATTTGCATTTTATATGAAACTAAATACTGTGAATTGTGTGAGCAAAATTAAGTTGGATATTTCTAGCTGATAAAATACACTACCATTGTTGGATGAAGAAATGAAAATATGAGGTAAAAAATAATAGCCAAATTATTAACATTAATGGAGGTCATTTAGTTTATTTACAAGTCATCAGTCAAAACAGAGCATTTTAGACTAGATTTTTGTTGATGAGAACTAAGCTCACTTGTCTTTATGATAAAATTTTTGGAAGCCAATTACCAAAAATGCTTGAAGGCATTTTCTTCCACTTGCTTCTTAATTTTTTTTTTTTTTTTTTTAAATCTGAAGAATATATATGATAAAACAAAACTTTGAAGCTGAATGAATTGAACTTTTACAGTGTGTCATTTGTACAATATGTGCCCAAGTTTTCAGTCAGTAAAACTTGTCCTATTCAGTTGACCAATTGCCGGTTTTATTTTTTTGGAGAACTTGATTATGTTGAAACCATTCTTACTGATTCTTGGATTCAGCTTTCATCCCAGGTTAATTTTCAATCAAGAAAGATATTTATTTTCTCTAATATTGGTTATTTTTGTAATTTTGGAGTGAGTTCATGTGCCATTCACTTTAGAATGAAATTGAATAATTTGAAATGAACTAAAATTGTTAAAATTGACAGAGAAAAGTGCAGCAAACTAGGAATTATTTTTTTTTCTTTCTTTCTGTACTAGGTCACCATGCTTTTTATTTTTTTGGAGAAGACATGGACAATGTCATAATAAACTGCAATTTATCCTTTAGATATGAAGGATTCTGAATAGCAGTCTAATAATCTTTTTCACCATGACACAAATTAACTAGCCAAACAAAATCTAAGTAATGTTATAGAAAAGAATTTGGTGTAAAGGTGACAAAAGAACAGTATTAGTTGCAGGAAAAAAAAAACATTAACTTTGTTCTTTTTGTTCACTTGTGAAATAAATTTTATCAATATAAAAGAAAATGAATCTATTTGCAAGAAGATATTTTAATATTTAGACTTTATTTTTATGAAATTGAAATTTTGGATGAAATTTTTCTAGATAATATTTGTTTCATGCAATTTTTCCATTCTGCAGTTGTTGGTACACATCAGACTTTATCTTGTGTACATATCAATAGATTTCTTAGTCAGTTTTCTCCTTTCTTTCTTTTTTTTTTTTTTTTTTTTTTTTTTATAAGTAAGCTTCAAAATGTTTTACAAATCTTTTGGTTATAATTAAACAAAAATTTCTTTCTATTTTTTTTATCTGAGATTACAAGACCTGATCTAAACTTTTTGTAAAAAAAAAAAATATCAAATCACTTCTCTCAAATAGCACAAACATAATCTCCAGTCTTGAGGTCCCAAGTCTGGTGTTTTAATATTAGCCTGTTCCTTGAATATATTTAACTAGACAAGCATTCAATGAAAATTTAATGCCTTATTTCATGGCTTTATAAGACCCCCATCCCATTCCCAAAACAAAGCATGGCTCAAAAAAAATCACTGGTGGTATATGTAAAGTATATGATTAGTTAATGTTTACCAAGATGCTGTAGATGATCATCCCCCATAAGGACCCCAATGACGAAATAGGCAAAGATTTACATTATCTCAATAACCAAACTGGTGGAAGAGGGCAACGCTAGTCAGAGGCATAACCAATGCAGACAAACATCTGGCAGCCCAATGCAATCAGGTTTGCCAGATGTCACCTGTCTCAATCCCCTTTGAGCTGCTAGGGAAGCACTTCTGGTCACCAAAATCAAATTCACACGAATGGCTTTGTCAAACTTTCCTTGACAAATCTTCACAGCTATCTCCACCACTGCCACAAGAGGAGAGAAAAGAAATAAGGAGGGAGGAGGATGATGATCCCAATGCGGCAGGTGCTCGCTACTACTAGATGACCAGTGCTATTACCTAAGCCTCTGTAACATTGTAATATTAAATACAAAGTGTGTGTATGGTGTGGTCTTGTAATGTCATCAAATATGGTAATAAGAAATGTGTTGATTGAGGGGAATTTAATGTTTAAACACTAAATTTTGAAGAATTTTTCAGCATTGTTGTGTACAGAAAATCAAGAAAGAAGGGGTTTCTCAGTAGTTAAGAAAGCAAGTATTAATAACAGAATAGGGCTTTAGATTATATATAAAAATGAGTGTGTACTGAAAATTTCTGTTTGATCAAGATGTTTTTACCACATTCTTGCAAAAAATATATATATATATACATATATATATATATATATATAAATATATATTGATTAAAAATGTTTTTTTTTCGCTATACAGTTCTAACCCTGTTTCAAAATGGAAGCTAAAAGTTCAATTTAATTTTGTAATTAAATTAAAGACATTAGTTCCATTTCATCCTCCAAAATATATATATATATATATATATATATATATATATATATATAGTAAATGATTTCACTATAGAAATTCATTACTTGTTAGAAAAAGGATTCACTAACCAGGAATTTCAAGCATTACTTGTATATAATTGAATACTGCCATATAAAATTATGTGACTTTAACCTTTAAAACTAATGCATTTGTAGATTTTAGTGAGAATTTACAACTGACTCGTTGGGCTTTTGGTGAAGATTGGAAACTATTTAAGATACACTTCTATAAAACAGGTAGTTCATATAGATCATTGCAGTCATAGTGAGTTTGATCCTCACTGGGTGTCTCACACTTATGGTCTTATACTGTCTAAGCTAAACTTTGAATAAGAAAACCAATTTGTCTGTTTTAGAAAAAAATAACTTTTAAAATCAAATCAAAATATTTAAATCTTGGAAACAAATTCTGATAAAACTAATCACTTTATGAAAATTTAAATGGAAACTGTCATGTTTTAAACTGAAAATATGTGGACTATTATTCTAGCTGTGCTTAAAAAAACTGCAAAATTGATTACAAGAATGTATGGCTTTTTGTCTTGGCTTGAAACAAACCTCTTTATTGTTTTAATGAAATTTACTAAGAATGGGATGAATACATCTAATAAGTTGATTAACAAAAGAATTCTCTTGTTTGCAATGAACCCATCATTTGCTAACTTTAAAAAGAAAATAGTTTGTTTCAATTAGGCTAAAAAGACACCTTTCTGCCCAAAAATCATTTTCTGACACATGGGCTGGAATCTTTAAAAGTTTTCAATTCAAGGCTCTAACCACTATGCAATGCATTCAAGTATATAAACAAAGATGATGGTAATATATTAAATGAAAATAAAGCTGTGTACAAAGAAAGAATAACTTCTATACATATATTATTTTTTTTGTTAATTGACATCACATGTTTCTTGAATTATTGTAATTGTTTCTGAATCATCAACAGATGGAGATCTACAGCATGTGTTCTTTACATCAGGATCCAGCATTCTAATGATACAGATGTCTGATGCTTTTTTTTTTTTCTTTTTTTTTTTTTTTCTTAGCTCACCAGAAATTTAATATGCTCTTAGCTTCTATTTATCTTTCATGTGGCCTTCTACTTCCTTTCTCACATAAAAAGACATAAATTAATGTGTTTTTGGAAGTGGTTTTAAGTTCTAAACATTCTTTTAATACAACTTCCTTCATTTATTTATCTTTTTTTAATAATTTTGAGTCAAAACTAATCTTCTGATATTTACACTTTTGATCTGCTTTAATCCACTTGAGCTAAAGCAAAAATTCTTTCCAAATCTTTTTCTCCTCGTGTTACAAATAGTTCATATGGAGATGAGGTATATATTCCTTCTCTTAAAGGGAATATAAGTTGTAGATATTTATATGCCTTTTCACTTTCACAAGAATTATGCTGGCCACTTGAGAGATGGCTCCTTTTAAATTGGAATCACTTTCCCATTTTATAAGGAATATCATTAATCTGGCATTTGAGATAGTATTTTCAATGTTTTTAAGATCAAGTTTTCATGACTAGACCAAATTTCAAATTGTTTTTAGCTGATAATTTCTATTCTGTAAATATTGTAGATTTTGCTGACACTAGGCTGATGACCACCTGTTTGTATTAGTTGAAAGAAATTTTGTGAGAGACATTAATGTGTGGGCCTAGGGTTTACATAAGCTGTGAGGAAATGGTTTGAAAACAAAGTTTTCTGAAATTTATTTTTAAACAAATCATGAAAGTCCAACAATCCCTTGTAAATAATATACTATTTTAGTTTCCAGTTTGTTTTCTTTTGTTTTTGACATCCCCTTGTACTTTATAATGATCAAAATATTATTGAATAAAACTGATATCTCTTTGTTTGGAAACTGACTTCTGTAAGATTTGCAATTTTCATCATTTAAATTAAATACTTACTTTTTGTACAGTATATTTTTCAGTTTTAGCATAAAAGACAAAAAAATATTGTCACTAAGTCTGTATATGCATTATTAAATTAGAATATTCTTTTTTTATGTAAAAAAAAAAATGTGCTAGAAATTAGTAGTATACCATCTAAAAAAAATAATTTTTTTCAATTATCATGTAATTGTCTGCAAGATTGTAAATCATGTAAAAACAAGACTATAATTTTTTTTGCCTCCCACATTTGCATCAGTACTCCATCTGTTTTTTTTTTCCTTTTAAGATATTGATTTATTCTATAGAGTCTGTTTAATTTCTTTTTCCTAGGTTAACTGTCACATCTTTGGATAAAAATGGAATGATAAAGTACACCAAATCTACTGGTATGAAGAGTCTTCGCTTCTTTCCAGATGAGGTAAGAATTTTGAATAAAGTGACCTTAATAAATATGCTAGTATAATTTATGATAGGTTGATCTTACTTTGTCTGTTTTCATGATATTTACAAAGGTTAGTACTGCTCAATGCTTAATGAGAGAAAATGGTAGTAAGATTTCAAGTGGGAGATGGTATGTCTTCCTTGAAAATCAGCATTTGAAATCCTGGCTGAAACAGCAATTTCTGCTACTAGTGGAAAATGCATAAGGATCTCAGCCAAGTAGATTGAATGTTTTAGATATTTACTAAGTTTAGCTGAGTGAAGCACAAATTGGGAGAAGTAACTTGCCTTGAAAATTATCATTTGAAATCCTGGCTTTTACATGGGCACAAACTCTAATGATTGGTATATTAGATATTAAATTAACAAATGCCAGATACATTAAACACCAGTAGATCTTTTTGTTGTTTTTTTTTTTTTTTTTTTTTATTAAAGAATATCCAGATTGCAATTCAGGATTTTACTACTTTTTTTATTATTACACATTTGTTTGTTTAAAATTGTATTATTTAATATTGTTGGTTATGAGTATTTGTAAAGTCTGCTGAGTTATGTAAAATTAGTGTTTTACTTATTTGAGTTTTTCTATTTTAAAAGATCTTCGGAATCTATTATTTTCTCTTTTGCTTCTAATGTTTCCTGCCGAAATGATAAATTTCTCAAGAGGTTTAAGTTTATTTTTAGGTAAGGTATGCTATCAGTTAAGCAAACTTAAACAGTAAAACATTGCTGGCTTGTCTATTTTTGTTGTGATAAAATTGATCCACATTTGTATTGAGTGAATTTCCTAATGCAAACATAACTAAGAAATATTTCAAATTCTCTTTTATTTACTTATGTTGATGTATAACTGAATGGAATCACTTTGAAAGAAGTCTTTTATATTCTTTAGTTTTCATTGTACAAAAGTTACACACTCTTGATTCTTAAACTCGACCAGGAGTTTTTTATTCAATTCATAAAGTCTCATTGACTTTTTGTAAAGCTAATTGTGTAGACTCTATATTTGCTTTTATATTTCTGTTGGTAAGTTTATCTTACTCAACTGATATTGTATCTATTGTTATAATTTATCAGTATAAAGAGAAATTAAATCCCATGATTGTCTTTTTCCTGAAGAGTGGTAGATAATAGCCAATGTTCAGTAATTTGGGAATTTTTATAAGTGCACAAATAAATTTGTTCACTGTTGAAAAGACTAATCTAAATGAACACACTCAGATTTAAAATTCCAACCACTTTGCCTGAAATTGCAGAAAGGTTTTGTTAAAGAAACCATACTAATATGAATATATCTAATATGTGTTTACAGTAAAAGACCATGATAGTTAATCTTTCATGTTTATGCTGATGAGGAATTTCAGACCAAGTGAAGATGGTTGGATCACTGTTGATTGGAAATATGGGGATCCTGATTCTTGAGTGTCATATACTATAAGCAGTTATCTTCCCAAATATCAGACATTCACATCCCATAATTTCTTAAATATTCATTAATTAGGGGCAGATAACTTTTGTTATTATTACAATTAAAACGAAAATAAAAATTGCTTAGATTGTGTGAAGCAGGAATTTGTCTTTTTGCTAATAAAATATTAAAGTGGACAGCATGAAACCAAGTATGTTATGATATAAATTGGTAAGGATGGAAATTTTTAAATTTCCTAAAATCTAAAAGAACTTTATCTTTTGATATCAAAATAGCCTTTGATTTTCATTGATACATTTTTCAACATTAACAAATAGAAATTGATACAGTTTATATTTTGAATAAATTCTATACTATATAAAATAAATATTTAAAAAAAACCAATGAAAGCAAATTTTTCAAGTTATAACATGTTACAAGAATGCCAACTTGTAATATATACTGTCCAATTATATCTTGCAAATCAATGTTTTCATAATAAAATTAATATTAATCAACTGATGTTTGTAATATTTTTATGCTGTGTGAAATATGTTAAGAGATCTTCATCTTTTACTTATTAAAAATATTGATGACTTTTTTTGGGAATGTCAAATTTTATTATACACAAACTATGTATAACAAATTTTTGCTTATAATTTGTTTGTCCAAAATATGTAAGCTCTTGAAGTGTATTTAACACAATAAGCTGTATATATGAATAAACTATTTTACAAGTGAATATGGGCTCATTGATATTCTATAATCTTTTTCAGTCATTAATTTTTTTTAAGATTCAGTTTATCACTAGTTGGAGAAATTTCTATTGCTTCCCAGGTATCTTTTTTGCTTGAATATTGTTTTCAGTTCTCCTGTACATCTCTTAATGATGGACTATAAGTTTTCCATTGACTTAATATCTGGAGAGGCTTGTGGGCAATAGTCAGCTTTTTGTAGAATGTAATGGTTCATTGTCTTGCATGAATATACATTTTCATAAATATTTTTTTTTGACCAGCATCATTCCAAAAAAATATCAATCAAAAAATTTATTATAGTTCTTTGCAATTATCTTGAAATCATCATGAACTTTGAAAAACCTATAATCTTACTTTTTCAATATAATTTAAAACCTTAATACACCTCTACACTTCTGTCTTCTAAGATAGCAATTGGAGGTTTAAAAAATGTTGTTGACTATTAGGTGATGTAACATTAGTAGACTAAGAGGTGTAGTTGATGTTGGTTGACTATTATCATCTGAAATTCAATCCCTAAAACCCAAATCATAATTTTCATCCATTATTCAGGAAAATAGCCATTACTAAAAAATGACTGTTGTGGAAATCAATTTTCATATACTTCTTCATTTGTAGTATATTTCTTTATGATGTTTAGATTATTAAAGGTGGTAATTTAAATCTTTTCATCTCTTTAATGTTCTGAAGATTCTGGATCTTTTCTTTCCATTTTGCAAATTAGTATCTTCAAATATTTTTTAATAATACTGAGTCCAATTTACTTGTTTATATAGACCTGAATTTTTACATTTTTTGGAAATATTTTTAAAAAGCCAGTTTTTTTTTATCTTGCCAATATTTTTGTATTCATTTTTTTGAATGTCCTCCTTTCTTCTCAGCATTTTTACAATCTCCAATGTTGCATTTCCCATCAATCAATTTTATATAAATCAAAAAAATATCAAAAACTAATATATATATATATATATATATATATATATATATATATATATATAATTTATATATAAATAATTCATTTTATGATAAACATGTCTAAATATTTACAGCAAATGTATGATAAAAAGTGAACATTTGAGGTGAAATTGAGCAGCAGATGTCTATTCATATGCTCAATGCAATCTTTTTGGTTATCAGAGGATTGAAGATTATATTTATAGCTTACATATGAATTAGGCATGAAACATTTAGACTATAGTCACTGTGTTGATCTCAATATCCACACACATATATAATGATGAACACCTCTCAAGTTGTATAATAAAATCTCATGTCACCAAATAAGTTATTATAAATATTTCTAATAAGAAAATATTATAACTGAAATTCACAAGGTATATTTATTATATAAGTATAACCTGACAATTTTACCAATGTCAGTTGGTTGATATCAATTTAATTGTAAAGCATTTTTAAATATTTATATATTATCTCCTATAACCATCTTGTATATAAAAAGTGAATGTTTTGAATTTACTGAACTATTAGAAAACTTTTAGAGAAGGAAACTTTTTTTAATATTTTAATACAAAAATATCATTTTTCCAAATATTTCTGATATTTATCTTGTATGTACAAAAACTGCATTGATATCCTTTTGTTTTTTAACTTGTAATATTCTGTTTTAACTTTTTATGGTGGTTAATCATGATGTTCATTTTACTGATTATGCAGAAGATTTTCCAACTGTAAGTTGCCATTTCTTTCTGCATTGTTTTCATCCCCAGGACAACCTAGGCTATAGGATTATAATTTCTGTGTTTTGCTGTTCAACCCGTAGGGCTCTCTGGGGGAGAGAAAAAATGGATAATTTGTTACCTTTAATAGTTTAAATTTTTATGTTTATATAAAGTGAATGTAATAATTTTGACTGAATTCAAAGACTCATAAAATATCAAATTTTTCATTCTGAGCTGATATTTAATGTACAGAACTGAGAAAAGGAAATTTAGTAGAAACGGACATTATATTTTGGATTCCAGTTTACAAAAGTCATTCCATTTAGAAGTCTTTCTAAAAATGTTGTTTTATCAAGCATTTAAAAAAAATCACTTAATTCTAAATATTGGTTAGATTTGGACTTCGTGTATAAAATGCATAAGAAGTTGAGTGTAGCAGCTTTCATTATTTTTTATAATCTTGAAACAAAGTGTAGTATCTGTCAGCTTAGTGATTTCAATGAATTCTAAAGTTAAATTTGCCTTTATATGATGAAGATTAAAGGTAATCTGTAATCTTGAAATCTCATGAAATATCCCCTTTTTATGCCAGTGGGACCTAAACATTTTCCTCACAACTCATCATTTTCGTAACAAGAAATTTAATGTAATTTCTTGTGACTGATTAGAGTCCCAAATGCTAACATTGGAAAGGGCATCTGTCTGGAATTTTTTATTTCTTAAAAGTAAATGAATCTGAGTAAAAAGTAGATTGATTTACATTTTAACAAATTAATTTTTTTAATTACTGTTATTAATTAGTTTACTCATTCTACCAAAAATGATGTCAGTATTTAATATAATTTTGTAATTGTATTTATAAAAATCAAGTATTTTTGTTTTTTGATTTTGTTTGAATTTGGGTTAAATTTAATTTGTAAATAAAAAAACTAAACAAACAATATTGTTGATTTTGAGAAGTTTCAAAATTAAAAATAACATGGGAAATCTCCATGTTAAACATTATTTAACAAAATATGCTATTTGAAAAAAAAATTAAATAAATATTTCACAGCCCAACTCTTTTTTCTGTTTACTACTTTTTACCTAAAAGATAAAAAGTAATAGAAAAAAAAATGTTGACAGTTAAAAAATGGAACTCCCTTTCAATAAATTCATCCTTAATTTTCAACTTTAAATGCAAAAATTTAAATGCAATATCATTTGCTATTTAAGTACTTCCTGATATACTTTTTTTTAATTTTGTTCAATTTTTTTTTCTGTTCCTAATCTTGTTATCCTTAACTTGTGTCTTGTGTCTTAACTTCCTTTTCTGTTTGTACACCTTAAAACATATAAAAATTTTAAAACATGAACTAGATGAATTTTGAATAAATTCAAATGAAAATTGGATGAATAAGTCTAAACAAATTGTTTCTTTTAAATTAAAAACAAATTTATATCATCAAACAATTTTATGCATAAAGTTTTTAAATAATGAACTTTAAAATATTCATTAAAAGAAAATAGAAAAAAATATATATATTTTGACATAATAAAAATAATAAAATTTAATACTATTTTTTTAATAACAAATTGCAAAAAAAAAAAAAATAGAAAACATGAAAGAATTTGTATAAAATAAGAATTTATAATTACTATTATTAAAAAATACAATTTTTTTAAATTAAAACTATTAATTAACAAAATATCTTTAAATATAGATGAATATATTTTTTAATAAGAATAATTATTTGAATAAAAAAGGTAATTCCATATACATCCATTGATATTTATGGATAAATTAATAAAAATTGCACTAGCGAAAATCTTCAAAAAAATAAACTGAACAAATCTGTTTTCATAATGAAAAATAAAAACAACACTAAAAGGTGTTTGGGATACTTGAAAAGATGGATTATTGCATTAGATAATTTGTTTCATTGAATTGAAAATTTCAATTTTTTTGTCTGAACTCAAAAATTTTAAAAAATACCCTTTCCTCAATTTAATAGTTTTTTCAATGAAATCATTTTAATTTAAATTCTTTAAGGAAAATCATTATTTAATTTTTATTTTCAATCAGTGAATTATTGATCCCATAAATTCTATGTTAAAATTCCAAATATAAATAAAATATTTTAAAAATCTTTAAATAAAAGAGGATTTATATATATGAAATTTTACATATTTATATACAAGGGAAATTTAAAATTTTTTATTATTATTCCTTTAAAATATATCTAAAATGTTTTATTTTTATCAAAATTATTAAACCAATTAATTTTTAATTTTGTTAATCTAAATTGAGAAATTTTAAAAAAAAAAATGTTATTCAAAATATGTTCAATTATATTTTGAAAATATTTTCAAAATTGAATGATGTTTTAACATTTTTGAAAATGATTCAATTTTCAAATTTTTTTTATCTATCTAAATAAGTATAGCAAAAAATTAACAAAAATAAATAAATCAATTACATATAATAATTTATTTGATAAAATAACAAAATATTTCTTTATATTATATATCACATTCGATCTCCTTCAAATTTTTATGAGAGTCTACTTTGTTCTAAATTTCAACAATTTTGATATTTCCAATATTGAAGGTTTTATGATAAAATTATCTTGCAAATAAAAGTGCACTACATCCATTTTATTACAAACAACCTCTTTAGGTTTTGAATTCAAATTTTGTCCTTCTCCTAGACCAGTTTAAAATTAAAGTCTGTCAATCAAGGATATATTTTATCAAAATGAATGTAAATTTGGAACCGAATGTTTTTTGAACTTTTTAATTAATTACTTCATGAATCTATTTATGAAAGATCAAAATTTTTTAATTATTTTTAAAAATTTTTCCTTCTTTTTAGAACATTCTAAATTTTTGATTAAAAAACCTTGTTTCTCTTTGTATCACTGGAACTAGTAAAATAACATATACAATTTTTTTTTTTTTTTTTATGACACACATTAATTTGGAAAATCTTGCAAAAATAAAAATAATTGTTGGATGTTAATGAAACTTTCAGAAACTATTCACAGATGATCAAAATTATTATTAAAAATTTTTTTTTTATTAAAGTCATGGCAGAAAAATTTTTTTTTTTATATATTTATTACCCCCCATAACTAATTTTATGAAAACTCTAGAAATTTGAGACCATCGGTTTTAGTGATTACAATAGTTAAAAGCACAAGGCTTTGAGGAATGCAAATCATTTTTTTTTTTTTTTTTTTTTTAATTGGACCCAGTACCTGAAAATCAGCTCTGAATTGTAACATACAAAACTCAATAAAACAAAGATATTATTTAATTTCAAATGCTTTTATTTGCTTTTATTTGTTTTTATGAATATGGACAATATTTTCTGAAAAGCAAAAAATTTTTCAATGAAAAATGAATTTTTAATACAATTATTTGTTATTTTTTTAATTATAATAGATTTTTTTACATTTAAGTTGTTAAAATATTATAAAATTAGTTAAAAGCTGCATCGGGTTTTTTTAAGTGTCCTTATGAGATAGATCTTTTTTAGCGCGTTGTAAATTGTATCATTTTGACTAATCAGAAGACCTGCAGTAATTAAGAAATGTAATTTTGTATTTATAATCAGGCTGTAATTATAAAGTACGGAAGACCAGCAAGAATACAATTAAGTTGCGTTATTTGAGTTAAGCATTGTCCTCCGCTGTTAAGGCCTTTACTTTTGTGAACAACATGTGGAGAAGTTAATTTGATTTTTCAATTTCAACTGAGAAGTGTGGCTACAAGTATTAGTATCATCTTATGAAATTTATATGATCTTATTTTTATATTAATCTCAGTTATGACATTTTTCCATAAATGAAATATTAAAATTAATAATAAAATGAATAGAAATACAAATAACACAGTAAAATGTAATAAATGTACATAAAATTATAGTATTTTATATACACTTCTGATAAAATTTCATAAGAAAATTACCTATAAATTAATTAGATACCTTTCTTATAAAATTCAATCTCACTCTCAACAGTCTTATTTTAATTTTGTTTTTATAATATATTTTCCATAAAGCATTCTAAACGTAAAGGTGAAAGCTAAGTACAAAAAAAAAAAAAAAAAAAAATTAGAGCGCTGAAAGTTTTCCTTAAAAATAACGAGGTAAATAATTTGTTCACTTAAATGTAAATTATTTCACTTTTCTCCTTCCATAGAACAAATTATCCTCATGGAAATCCGTCAAATGTCATTCATCACCTGTCAAGTGACGCGAAAGTTTATGACCTGCTTTGTTTTATTTTTCAAATTACATCTTTTTGGTGCAAAAAGCTAAGTTAAGTTTGGTTCAAAATATTTTAAATAAACATTATAATTTCTGATTTTCTTAAAATAAGTTTTGAAAAAATGATAATTGATATTTTAAAAGAATTTCAAAGTGAGATTTTTTTTTTTTTTTTTATAAAATGGAAAAAAAAATGCCATGATTTTTGTCAATGACTCAAAAAAAAAAAAAAAAAGATTTTTAACGAAAATTTCGGACGTGCTAGGAACGATTAAAAAAAAAAAAATACCCCTAAAAATACTTTGATCTTTTCCTCTTAATAATAATAATAAACATTTAGACGATAAAATTTTGTTTTCGTCAAGTTTGGCGTCTTTTTTCATCATGCTATGCTTTTTTTTTAGCGATCTCATGGAGGTACCTAATTTAATATTATATATATTTCAAAATATATTATATAAGATATTTAATTAAAAAATTATTTTTAATGGAAAAAATAAAAAAGAATAAATATTTTTGATTTTTAAAATTTTTTAAAATTTAAAAATTTTTATATATCCTTTTTTTTCCTTAAAACTGTTTTTAAAATGTAAAATTTTTATTTTCAAATAATTAAGATCAAATTATAAAAAAATATTAATTGTTACAAATTCCAGATATTAACAATATAATAAAAATTTTATATTTTTTAAAATATCATTTTTAAAATTTTTTTTGATGAAAATTTTCATTAAAAAAAATAAAGAAATTTAAAAAATTGAATTTTGTTTCATTTTAAAATTCAAATGATTTAAATAACATTGCATAAGGGAATTATTTAAACTAATTCTTTTTTAATATTTTAATTAACAAAAAATCAAATTTTAAATTTTTTTTTTAAATGGAAAAGATTTTTTAATTATTTTTTTTTTGAATTTTTAAAAAATTTTAGTTTTTATTTTCAGATTTCATTTTTATAAAAAATTTATTAAAAAAAAAAAACAATCAAAATATTAAAAAAAAAGAATTTTAATATATTTTTGTTTTTCAACAAAAAATCAAATTTATAACATTATAAAACTTTTTTAATAAACAAAAAATTTTTCATCTTTTTTTAATAAAAATTCTTTTGGAAAATTTTTAAAAAAAATTTTAAAAACTTTTTATAAAATATTTTTTTTTTTATTTATTAAAAAAAATTTTTTTTAATTGTTTTATTTTGAAATAAATTCATATTTTTTTAGAAAAAAAAAAAACAATTAACAATAAAATCATGAAATTTATTTTTATTATATTGTTTTAAAATATAAAAATCTGTTTAAATTAAATTTTATTCTTGTAATAAAATTCTTTTTTTTTAAAAATTTTTAAAAATTTTTATATATTTTATTTAATTTTTAATTTTTAAAATTCAAAAACTTTGCAAAAGTTTTTTTATCAATGTTGAAAAAAAAAAAATAATTAAAAAATTTGAATGATTTTTGATTATCAAACCGTTTCAGAATTTTCATTATGATAATTGAAAAAAAATCTAAAAATAATTTTTTTATTTTTTTAAAAAACATTAAATTTTTTTGTTCTTTAATTCTTAAAATCCATGAAAACAGCTTTAAAAAATTTAATTTTAAAAAAATTGAAAATTTTTATAATTTTTAAAATATATTTTATTTCTTTTTAAATT
Source organism: Acanthosepion pharaonis (assembly GCA_903632075.3). Taxonomy (NCBI): domain Eukaryota; kingdom Metazoa; phylum Mollusca; class Cephalopoda; order Sepiida; family Sepiidae; genus Acanthosepion; species Acanthosepion pharaonis. The sequence goes on from CAHIKZ030002674.1 coordinate 206,265, forward strand.
GCAAAAAATAAAAAAAAAAATTTTAAATATTTTTCAAAAAGATTAAGATATAAATAAATAAAATTTTTATAAAATGAAATAAACAAGAAAATTAAAGGCAAAAAAAAATTTTAGCAAAATTATTTAAAAAAAAAACAATTAAAAAAATATTCATTTATCATTTCATAAAATTTAATCTGTGAAATTTAAAAAAGACAATTTCAAGAAATAAGAGATTTAATGAAATAAATTTCATTTTTTTTAAGAATATGAAAAAATAAATTTGGAAATTTGCAATTATTGCATTTTTTTTTAAAAATTGTTTTAAAATATTCAAGAAAAAATGATTAAAAAAAAAAAATTTGAATTTTAATGTTTGATATACCATGTGATTTTGAAGTTTATAAAAAAATTTTTTGCAATTTTATTCTTGGTTAAAAAAAAAAATCAATGTAAAATAAAAAATATTATTTTTGAAAAATCAAATATTAACTTTGAGAAAAAAAATTTGAAAAAGAAAATTTTTTTAGGAATGATTTTTAAAAATTTTGTTTACCAATTTGACAAAAATTCTTTTTAAATATAAAAATTTTAAAAAAAAAAGAAACATTTTTTAAAAAAAGTTTAAAATTAAATTTTAAAAAAAAAATAAAGAAAAATTTTTTTTAACATTTGAACAAATTTTTTGAATAAGATTTTTTCCAAAAAATTTTAAAAAAAAAAAGCTATTTTTTCATTTCAGTAAATATTAAAATAATAGAATTGTTTTTTCATAGATTTAAGTCTGAGAAAGAAATGAAAAATTTTAAGGCATAAAACATAAAATTTTTTTCAGCAAAATTAAAATCTAAATGTTAAAAAATTAAATTTTTAATATAAATAATTTTTATTATTTTAAAATATGATCATATTAACTTAAAATATTTTTTAAGATAGAGTATTTTTCAGTATATTAAAAAAAAAAATAAAATCTACAATTTTTTTAAAAATTAAAAATCAAAAAAAAATTTTGAATCTTCAATATTTTGTTATTCTTAAGAAAAATGTCATTAAAAGAAAATTTAAAAATAAAAATGGAGAAAAAATTTATTTGGTTTTTTCAAATTATTTTAATTTTAAATTATAATAAATAAAATATTATTAAAAAAATCCTTTTGATTTTTTTTATATGGAAACAAATTTTTCATTTTGAAAGATTTTTTTGAATATATTTCTTATATAAAATTTAATATGGAACTCCTGAAAAAGGTTTAAAAAAGAAAATAAAAAAAAAATAAAGATTATAGAAATGCAAAAATTTGAATTTTTTTAAAAATGAAATGATATATTAAAATAAAAAATCATTGGTTAAAAAAAATTTGATTAAAAAAATTTAAACATTTAATTTCATAACGTTTTAAGTTGATTTTGTAACAAAAATATCATTTTTTGAAATTATTTTTTAATGTTATAATATAAATATATAATTTTATTTATAATATTTTATTCTATATTTATTAACAATAAATTAAATAAGATTTTTTTTTTTTTAAAAATTTTCAATTTTTCTTTTTTTTTTTTTTTGTTGGCATTAATTTTATTTTCAAAAGAAGTTAAAATTTTTTAGATAAATTCATTTATAAATTTTAAATAAAATTTTCATATTTCTTATTGCAAATTTTTATTTTTTTGTTTTTTCTTCTTTTCAGATGTTTTATACAATTTCATTTGCCAAAATTTAAATAAAATTTTATATTTTAAAAAATTAAATTCATACTTCAATCTTTTCTACTTATCAAACAGAATACACATTTGAACAATAAAAATTTCCAAATTAAATTTTTGGTTTTTATAACAAAATTTGTTGCAAAAATATTTCCAAAAAAATTATAACACAAAACAATTTAACAAAAATGGTTTAATTTCTTAAAAATAGCCATTTTTACTATGGAAATGAGAACATATTTATGAAAAAAAAATTCTAACCAAAGATCATTTGTTTTCCTTAAATTTTTTATTAATATCAATTTTTTCATTTCCCTCCTGAGGATTATTTTTGGTGAATTTTAAAATTTTAAAATGGAAATCAAAATGATTAATAAAATGGTGAAAAATGTTTTATGATAATTTTAAATAAAAATTTTAAATTAATAAATAATGTATGGAATGTTTCTTTTTTATTGGAAAATTTAAATAAACAAAAGATACATGATTCAATCAGGAAAATTTTAATAGGTGATATGTTCAGAAAAATTTTTAAAAAATATATAAGAAAAGTTTTTTTTTAAAAAGAAATTATTAGATTTAAATTTATAAAATAAAATAAAATATTTCAACGAAATATTACAAGAAATTTTTTCTAGCAAATACTGCAAGAAAAAAATTACATGTAAAATATATATATAGATTTTTTATATTTTTTTATATGAAATTTCATATATATTTATTTTTTGGTTTAATAACATCTGCCAATTTTAATTTTGAGAATATATAGTTAAACAAATATATAATTTTAAAATTTTGAATTTACTCAAAATTTTTTTGTTTGTTCATTTATTTACTTTTATAAATCAAATGCATTTATATAAAATTATTTATACAATTTATATTTCATATAATATCGGAAAAATAAAAAAAAAATTTTCAAAATATATAAAATATAAATAAACAAAAACAATATTTTTTTTTTTTCTGCAAGAATTACAGTGAAAATATAATGTTCTTTACAATCCTTGGGAAGGGAAAATGTTTAAAATATAGAATAAACACTGAAGAATTTAAGTCAAATTTTTACATTTGACAAAATAAATTTTATGATGAATTTAAATTTATATTAAATATATATAACACACAACCAAAACACAGTATGACACAAACAGAATTGGTTTTATTTATAGAAATAAAATATTTATAAATATTTTAAACAGTTTTTTTTGTAAAATTTCTTTATTTAAAATAAAGAAATAAGATTTATAAAAAAAATTTAAATTTGAATAATAAATTTATTCTTTAAAAACAAACCGTTTTTAAGGTTATTTGAAAAAAATGAAAATTTTCGGTCCTTTAATGGGCTCTTTTACATTAATTTAAATCTACAAATGTTGAAATTAAAAAATCAAAAACATAAAATCGAAATAACAGATATAAAAAATTTTTGGATTTGAAAAACGTGAAATTTGAATGTAAAAAAGATTTTGATTTGAGGAAGTGATAAATAATAGAAGACAAAGTGAGAAATTTTAATTTTTAAAATATCAAAACCCCATTTTTTCCATTTAGATCAAAGAATTATATAAAAACATTTTTTTTAAAAAAACCATTTTAATTAAATATTTCTAAATATAATGGAATTATAAATAAAATTGGAAATAAAAAAAAAGAAAATTTTGAAGAAAAAAAATATTTCAAAGTATTAAGCCAAAAGTCCAATGAAAAAATCTTTTTAAAACAGAAGGGTTCTCAAAAACGTAGATTTTTAAAACAATTATTTATTGCGAAATTTTGCTGATTGGAAACATCTCAATGTTTTCTTAAACGATTGATCAATGGCGGCAAAAGTTTACACTGAAAATTAGTTTAAAATTATAAATAGAAATTGTTATCTGCAAAAAATGAAGGGAAAGAAATTTATTGTTATATCAAAATTTCATCTCTTTATCTTCAAAATTGCACCAGCAATAGCAAAACATTGAAAAAGGTATACTTTTTAGGTCAAAAATTATAGAAAACAGTCCAAAATAAATCTTTTCTGAATAATTTTGCAATAAAAATTTGTATGCTTTTTTTATGTAGATATCCTATTAATAAAAAAGTAGAGGAGATGTGTTAAAGATAAACAGTATTTTCAATTACAAATATGGATACTTAATAATCTTCGAAGTAAAAAATCATATTAGATAATTATTGTTTACTGAGTGAATTTCTCGTTTATTATTCGAAAATTGGGCTTGAAACAGTAAATCCAAATGAAACCCAAATCATTTAACGTCGAACCCGGTCACCCTAATTTATTATGGACAGTTTGATGAAATTAGTTCACTGCTGATGTGTTTATAATGGAACCATTAACGGAAACACCATTTGTTTGACATATACAGAATTGAAAAATTTCATCTTGGGAAATGGATTTTTAAACCCTTTTCACGTTTCATCTATTTTTTGCTGTTGCACTTTCCTATTAATAAATCATTTTTATCTCCAAAAGAATTCTTACAATCTAATATTTTCTACATCAAATATTCCCTCAACAGGTTTTAATCTTTAAAAAATTTTCAAAATCAATCCTTATTTCAAAAACTCTACTGATTATTAAAACAGTTCTTTTTATTAACATTTATTTTCCTTTTTTTTTTTGTTGTTGTCTAGATTTATATATATTGGTTAGAGAAATCCAAAAAATGTCAAACTTGTCCTACGATCGCAAAAAGCAGGAAATATGAAGTTTTTAACAATTTTCAAGCCTGAATTTACGCGATCTTGAAAGAAGATTTACTTGTGTAATTTACATTTACAATTGTTTTGTTAGAAACTTAAAGACAATGTTTATTTTTTTTTCAGGAAATTCTCTCCATTGAAATTGAGCAATTTTTAAAGTAGAGTTCCATGACTTTGGCCTTTTCAAATGGTACATACATATATATATAATGAGATATTTCAAATTGAAAAGATTTTTCAGTCCTACAAAAAAGGCTAAATTTGATCATTTCAAGATCACTCCTGAAGGACAGAATATATCAAAGAATTTACTGCCCTTAGAACAGGGTTTCAAATTGATCAACACAAAGACAAAAAAAACGTCAAGAACTCAAAAAGGACAGAAAAATTTATTTTTTTAGTGGCCCTAGTGATACTTAAATCATTGAACTTTTCTACAGAGAAATGGGTTTACTTTGTAATTATTTACAATAATGATTCTGTAGAAAATTGACATATTATGAAAAATCATATCCCCAAAGATTATAATATATTTAAAAAAATGTTTAGGAATATATATTTATCATATAATGAATTTGAAATTTCCATGGTCAATTGTGAGGTTAACACACACTTTTATTTTTCTTTTCCAATCATTTCAACAACATGTATAAAGCCACTAGGATATAATTATGGTGAGTAAAATCACCAATAGGACAATAGAACAAGAAATGTGAATTTTGAAGATACTATCTTCATAAATTTCTGAGGTGAGATATTTGAGAAATATCGACTATTTTTTTTGGCATAATTTATCCAAAATCTTCATTAAAAGTTTTCGTTTCAGTTCAATGATAATTTTATATGGACATAAAATTATTTATAAACGACAGAATAAAAGATTTTGGTAGATTACAGGTAGTTCAATGTCTCATGTTAACTTCCTCATTCCTGTACAACAGAATTAATGATTTCAAGTTTGTAGATTGTTGTAAAGTGGTATTGAACTTTCTTTTCTTTATTTCTTAGTTCACTTTTCTTCCATCTTATCCAAGGGGATGGATTCTATGTTTTTCTCATGGTGATGAGATGGATATACAACTTGGTTTTCAATTGGACATTCATTTGGGCCGAAGTATATATAAAATGGTTTTAATTTGAAAAAACAAACAAAAATCCCATCATGCAATTATTATAATATAGAAAGCATTTTTAATCTTTAAATTTATAAACAAATTTATTTTAAATTAATAACATAAGATAAATTTATGAAAGAATTTTTCAAAACAAAAATCGACCTTTCTCTTTAAATAAAACCATTTTCAAAACAAAGAATTAAAATACTAAATTCAGTTCAATTCTTTTATGAATGGATTTAAAAAATACAAGTTTATCCATTTAAACAGATAAATAATAATTTTAAAAAAGATCCATAACCGAGCTATTTGGTTATATACTGTCTACATGGGCGAAAATCCCATAACGTATTCAAAATATATAGATTATATATATCCGGAAATACAGGAATTTTAAAATAATCACAAACTTTTAGGAATACGTTATGCGTCGTCGCCCATGTGACTACGGCGTGACCACGTTAAACGGAAAGCTGATCTTTTAAAAATTTTCAGTTATCTGTTTTACTCTTGGATAAGACTTGTGTTTTTATGTCCATCGTTTTCGTCATATTGAACTGAATTTGTATTTTAATGAATTTTGTCTTGAAAATGGTTTATTAAAACCGAAACGTCTGACGTCGACAATTCTTTCATTTTAACTACATTTATGGATTTTTGTTTGTTTTTCAAAATTTCTACTATATATATATATATATATATTAACTAAAAATTTTAATTGTTTGTGAGAGAACCCAGTGAGGATCGAATTAGTCATAGATAATTGTTCTTTTTGATTTATGTTCTATATTTTTTTTTTTTTTTTTTTTACTTTAAATATTTATTTTAGTCATGTCAAAGGTTGAATCTATATATCCTAAGAAAATAATTTCTTTCCCTTTTGTTAAACACTGCCCTTTCAATTTTTTTTTAAACCTTTATTTTTCCAAAAATAATTAAGGATCACTCTGTACAAAAAGGGCCACTCAAGATAAATCATAGCAAAAGTCAATAATTCCTCTTATTTGTCTCCACAGCTTTTTTTTTTGAGATTACTACGCTATAGATTGTATATATGGGAATATCATTTAACCATTGTATAACTGATATAAAATATATAAAATATAGCATATTTATCTAAAAACGTTTTTTTTATAAACTCTATCAAGAAAAGAAAAACCATTAGACTACTAATATCACCTAAATTTAAGCCATTGAAAATTCCATTAAAAATACATTTTGCACTTATAAATCATGAAAATTTCTTTGTTGGAATGATGCTCACTACGAAACCCAGGAAACACACGGAGTACAATTTTTGGACTTCTGGAATCGACATCGGAGTCCAAGAACCTTTAGTTTCGTGTATTTTTGTTAGAAAGGGATTAAACAATTTATATATATCAAAGAAAACCGAATAGTATATATATAAGACAATAACTATTATATATAAATTACGGGTTAATTAGTTAACAGTATATTAGCGGTTTTATATTTAGGTTTCTACCTATATTTTTCCTTGTTATTTTTAAAACTTTGTTTTAAATTCATTTTGTTTTCTTTGATACTTAAATTTCGGAATAGCTTAAAATCAAACATTTTGAAACGGAGTGTCCACCATATAATTGTCTATTATTTATGGTTAACTGAGCGAATGTTTTGCAAATTTTATTTATTCAAATTTATATGAAAATATTTCATAGAAAATATATTATATTAATAAAGATATTTTGATTTAAAAATTTTGATGTAAGGGTTTAATTTTTATAGTTTTTATTTATTATTTTTACATGTAATAAATTATATTATATATATAAAATTTGGTTAAATTGCAACAAGATTTTATTTATTTATATAACGTTAAAAGTCTGGACAATATGTTAAATGTTTTTTTGATTTTATGTTTTATAAAGATTTTTGTGCACATAAATTATGTAGAAATTATCATGTTCTGTATGTTTGAGGCCTCTTTTGAATTTTCTAAGCAACATACATTTAAAATTTTTTTCAAAACATTTGTTAAAAAGTCAAATTTATATATATATATATATATATATATATATATTCCTATTTTAAAACATTATAAAGAAATATACAATTCTAGTTTTAAAAACAAGAAAATTGTATAGTGCGGATTTAAAAAAAAATAAAATGATTAACTAAAATAATAAAAAAAAAACATAAACATCCAAATTACAGAGAAATATATTTTGAATTTCTTAAAGATCATTTTCACCATGACTAAATCCAAATATGGTATAATTATATTAAATATTTAAACATGACTAAAAGAATTTATGTACACCGAACCTTAAAAATAAAACATTTTATACATGGAATAAAAAATAAAATCGACCAGACAAAATTTTGACAAAAGTATAAAACTACTTGACATACAGAACATTTTAGAACAATTTCTCATAATTTATGTCCATCCATGTATGACTATAGACTACATCCATTTCCAGGGTAAAAATTAAACCATTCATCAGATAATTTTTTCAAATTCCAAGTATAAATAGTTAACTTCAAAATGGAAATAAAACATTATATAAACTGTAAAATATATTTTAATCCAAATTTTGTAAAAATTATTTTATTCATGTTTTTGAAAAAATATTACCAGCATATATTTTTTTTAATAAATTACTATCGCTATAAATTTTGAGGAAAAAAATATAAAAAGAAATAGAATTTTGACAAAAACAATGTTAACAGGAAAAAGTTGTCGGCATTGTTAACCCATTGAGGTTGATATACCAGAAAACTAAACAAAATGAATTTTTTAAACCAAACATAATTTACCAACCAGGAAAGAAGAAAATTGTAAGAACATAAGTCAAAATTCCATAAAAAACTTAAACACAGTATCTTGTCAGTTGTTATTTCATATTAGTATTAGCCAACCAAAACTTTCTGGACATAGTTACATTTATAGGCTCACTATGTTGTATAAGTTTATAACATCTCTCCTTATTCCCCACCCCCCAATTTTCTAATTTGTTCAGAGGGTATCATTTTTTTTTATTATACAAACTAACTACAGCATAAATCTTTATAATAAATTCAAGTTATAGGCCATAGAAACATTTGATTATTGCTATATTTCATCTATCTGAATAATTTACATGTTAACGTAGGCTCCTTGACATTCTGTAACATTCTTTAGTCTTGATTGATTTTTGTTAACATTTATGCTATTTTAATTTTAATAGTATTTGTAGCAGTTCCAAAATTATGTTTTTCATTCATACACTGGTCTTACTGGTGGATTGCAAGCTTTCTGTTGGATTATTCATCTCTAGAAACTATGGACCATTCCATTAATTTGGTGTCTTTGAAGCTTTTTTGTGAGAAAATAGCCAGTAGGCAGCATTACAAAATTTGAAGGAATGTTATCTTGCATGAATACTCAGATTATCTTAGTTTCTTGGGGGTAATGTTTAACCTTTGTACCACAAAAAAAAAAAAAACTATCAAAAGGACAGTTATTCCCTTTACACCGCTATTACTGCATACACTTTTGACTCTCTGTAACGTTTATTTTCAAGATTATAAAATATATGAACCAAATATGATTCGATATTTAGTATTTAACTTCTATAAAGATATATTTACCATTTTTATAAAGAAATAAATTTGAAAAAGAAATCTATTTATTCAAAAATTTATTAAAAAAATCATCAAAGTATGTAAACCAACTACAATATGATATAATTATACACAAGGAAAATTTTATACACCCAATAAATAGGGAGATACGCACTCAAAATATTGAGTGTTTGTAGTCTCGCCTAAAAGAATGTTTGGTTCAGTGGAAGAAATGCCTGAAAAATGCATTTTGTCAAAAAGATTCTAATTAGTTACTTGTCATTGTGTTTATTTAAATTTTCTTGTTTAGACATTTTTGTAAATTGATGAATAAAAAAAAAATTCTTTTGATATTTATTTTTTATAAAATGGTAAATAAGTATTTGATTATAGTTGGTTCTCATTTTTATAATCTTTTAAATTATTGTAAATAAGCAAATTTAATAAATAATATTTAATATCTTTGTTGTCAATTCTCAAGAATAAAGAAAATGTATAAGTCCACTTTCATATGTTTGGGTTTTACTAAAATTCTAATCATTACCTTTTAGGACAATAAACATTACTGAGGGAGTCACAAGTGTACAAACTAATAGTAGTGTCAAGTGAATAACTGGTCTTTTCACACTTTTCTTTTTTTTTTTTTTTTTACAGACACGGATGTTAAACATTGCCAAAAAATTGATCATAAACATTGAAAAAATTATTTACTTTTATTGCTATTTAACCAAACTTGTGTGTGTGAGATATATATCACACACACATGCAAAAAGCCAGTACCTTTGTATGATTAGCAACTACTCTCTGTTGAAATGGTTTAAAGCATTCTGATATGTGATGCCTATAGTTTTATTCTAGCTACTGAAATTATTTTTTTCTTCTATCATTGTGAAATAAATGCAACAGATAATGCTACTTTTGTTTCTAAATAATTTGAAATTTATGTAAAGATGTAAGTATACATTACAAAAAGTTGGCTCTGTGTTTGTGCGCAACATTGATTGTAATCTATACTCTCTTCATTCTTTGTCTATGGAGGCACATAAATAGCTCTCTATCCTAATGATAAAAAAGTATTTACTCTAATATAATCTCCTTGTCAATGCACTTAATAAATTTAATTAATCTTACAAATAATACAGTGAAAATTTCAACTAATACCTGCATGTCATGTCAAGCTATGAACTTATTGATCCATATATATATATATATATATATATATATATATATATATATATGTGTGTGTGTGTGTGTGTGTGCATATTTGTATGTAAATGTCATCAGATAAAAAATAGTACTCGTTTATGTACTGAATGAATACAAATATATCTTGCAAGAACTCTCCAGATATGAAAAACTGCTGCTTATTTTCTTATAGAAAATGTCAAATATCAGTTAATGTAGGATTATCAGCCACAACTGCTATGATTGCAATGAGCTCTTTCCATTTCCTGAATCCACCTTTTTGTTCACTTTCTCTCTTCCCCCCCCTCTCCCTGGGTCTCTCTTTCATCCTCACTGAGCAAAACACTGCCAATTCTCTGATCCCACACCGATAATGAATCAAAGATTCCAAGACTTTATTTTTTTTTTTTCTCTCCCCCTTTTAAAGTCCAGAAATGCTATCCTCTATTTGATCATCAATAAGATTTTTTTTTTTTTTTTACTTCTCTATCTTTCCAATTTCTCTGATCTGGAATCTTTTTGGTTTTTAAACATTTTTTCTTAAAGTCCTCTTCTCTTAGAGATGATAGCTAACAAACTGCTGGTATGCAAGCTGGAAAAAAAAAAACCCAGAAGAAATTGTCTAGAGTAACTTATCAGATCTATTACTTGACATTTAATTGGCTGTGCACCTTAAATTGCTTGTGAAGTGATAGGCTTGCATCATGTAATGAAGCTCTTTTCAGACTAAGATGAAGGAAAAAGAAGCCACTTGTCATGGGGAAAAAGAAAGTTGTTGGATTGCTTCATAGGCTTAATCACTTCTCTTGAGATAAATAAGTGGAAAATCTTTGCTTCTAAATCTGTCAGGTTTTCAGTCATTGAATTCTGATCTGAGAAGCTTAATAAACTCACTTCAAAAAAAGCTATCTCTAAGAAGAAATCAAAGCCATTGGTATTTTTCTGTCATTAACGTGATGTGTGGGTGTTGTAATGGATAGTGGCTCAGAATGAGAAATCTGAGAGCTGAGTTCAAATTCTAGTCAAGTTTGTTACATTCATTTATGTGCAAGTACCCTTGGGAAAGGATTGAATTGATTCACCAGTTATGGGTTAAATAGTATTTGTATCTGAGGAAAGTCATTGTCATCATCTGAAAACTGAAAATTGTTAACGCAATATCCAATCATAATAAAAACATTCTTACAATCCAAAGTACAAACCCACAAAGGGTTAAAAAATATTTGATCAAATCTGTTGTGAAATTCTAAACTTTACTTAACAACAAAATTTTGCTTTTATTATAAAGATTTTTATTATTTTATCTTTTTCACACTTCATTCTTACCTTTTTTACCTTCTGCAGCTCCAACTGTTTCTTCATCAGTTACTTTTTTTCTAGTTTTCTCTTGCTCTTACTGCTTCCTTCAACTTTTTCCTTTAACTTTTTCCTTTTCCAAAGTCTCTCCCTATCTCCCATTCTGTCCCACTCTCCATTTCTTTTTCTCTTATGCTTTTTTTAGCTTGGGTTCCCTCCCAGCTACTCTTTGAATGTGATAGTTCTCTTCTCTATTCATCTTTCACGCTAGAAAAAGCATAAGAGATAAAGAAATGGAGAATGGGACAGAATGTGATGAAGAAACAGTTGGAGCTGCAGAAGGCAAACTCTTCTGTTTTTCTTTCTCCCATTCTGTTTTCCCTCCTTCATTTGCCCTTTTTCAGAGATTGTTCTTTCCCACTCGCCTGTCTGTCTCTCTCTCTCCTATTGTACATTTCTTGATTGCTTCTTTTCTCTTTCACTTCTTTTTTTTCTTCAACTTGTTTTATAAATGAGAAACTATTTAAAATTTTCTCATCACTTCTATGATTTTTCTGTTTTTTTTTATTTTTATTTTTTCAGGATGTGTCTGTTCTAACTCTGGATGAAGCTGCCACCTTTCCACTCCATGTTTGCTTTAATATTGTCTATGTAAGTCCATGTGATTCAGTCCCAGTACCAACACTACCCATTCCAGTTCATGATTCCAGTCAAACTGAGAACAGTGAACAACAGACAACATTCCAAAAGTCTAGAGCATCAAGTTCTCACTGTGAACCTCCACTGAGACCAGAATCATTGCTGAGCAATTCCACTGTTTAATACGTCATCTGAAATTATGCAAAATTAATCATTTCAGACTTTATTTACATTCATTCAGTAAAGAAATTAAAAGTTCACAAAATTTCAATTGACAAATCTTCAGTTTTTATTATGTGTTGGACAAAAAGTAAATAACAATGAAATTCATTTTTGTAAACGTTACTAAGCAATTTCTTTTGTCCAGTTAGAAAGATGAAAAGACTAACACAGGATCCAATAATGTTTCAATGGTCCCCATGTTAGAGTTGCATTGTTATAAATCTGGAGGTTTGCCAATTGAAAAGTTGTTAACTTCACTTCAGCCTGGCTATAACTAACTACTGATGATGTCTGAAAACTTATGACATCCTATTACTGCTGTGGCTGTTCAGGTATGGGATGAGCTGAGGAAAACTGATGGAACTGTTTGGAGTATTGAATTAATTTTGTGTGTATGTTGCCTTTATTGTTACTACAACAGTTCAGCTAATAGACTGTCCACATGTAAAGAGAAGAGTTTTCTTTTTACTAATTATCTCTCTCTCTCTCTCTCTATATATATATATATATATATATATATATATATATATATAGAGAGAGAGTAATGGCCAGTAGAAAAGAAACAATGACTAATATTCCCCACCTTTTGAACCATTGTGGTAACAACAAAAGCAACTCAAAGAATGAGTTCACCACTTGAATCAGCTCTTGGATTGGTAATGACTTTAAAATTCACTAATTGTATTTGCAATCATTGTCATTATCATCAATTGCAGACAGTAAAAAGAATGTGAGGTGGGGCATGTCAGGTGACCAGTAATCATAGTTTTCATGTGCTTGCATTATATATATATATATATATATATATATATATATATATATAATTTCTCATATTGTTCTTTTAATCATAATGAGAAATTTTCTTTTCTACATAACAAAGCATTTTTTTAATACTTTATAAGGTGCTCTTACTTGTCAAAAAATTAATTATTGGACAAGAACAAGACTAATTATTTTCTTTATTTGGAGCACTTTATTATAATTTTGTAAATAACTGTAGGTATGAACACTGATATTACAAATGACTATTTGGTACCTCTTTTCAATGGACACTGGTATTACAGGTGATCTGTCAATATTATGAGATTTTTAGCATATTTCTTACATCAATGTCAGTTTTAGAGTTAAACATCAAGACATTAATCCTTGAGAAGATGGGAATGTTGAGTGTGAGATTTTTTTTGTCTTTGTGTGTGTATGTTGTCTTCAGTTATAGAGTTGCTGAAAGTTAACACATTACCATTGAAGAATTGGGATTTATATTATTAAAAAATGACTGGATAATAATGGGTCAAGTATATCTTATTACCATTGAGCAGATTCTCATCCATCTTAACAGTGTGTGCATGAGAGACACCCTTTGATGGCATTATTGGTTTGTTAAATTTTAATAGAAAAAAACTAAAAAAAAATACTGAAATTCTTTGTAGACTAATTCCTCCAAAATATAAATAGTAAAAGTAGATAAAGTTGCAGTTCATTGAAAATAATTTAATTAAACAAAATTTCCTGAAGTTAATGATTTATTAGAAAAGCTATAAAAGAATTATAAAAATTACTGAGTATAATGACTAAATCAGAATTGATCTGACAAACATCTAGCACTCTGCATCATTTATAAATATTACTTCCCCTTTTACTGTATATGGAATCCCTTTAAAATATAGTGTTTTATATATTAGTTCTATGTATTTGAAATTGCAGTAGCCTGGCTCTCAATTTCAGTCTAGATTGTTTTAGGTGTTGCCAGAGAAGGATATGACTACACAACCAAAAAATTCAAATTTAACATTAGCAGAACTAACATTTTGCTTGGTGAAAATCATCACCTACAGAGTGCTAAAGTTTAAACAGTAAGGCTTTGGAACTGTAGTTGCAAGAAAATTGGCATTATCCCAGTATTTCTTGAACTTCATGTCAAAAGAAATTCTGTAATAATCCATTAAAATAAAGTCACTGATTTCACACAAAATAAACTATCGAAACAAACATTTCTCTCTCAACTAAAGCTTACACTTTAAGGAAATCAAGGTTAAATCGGGAGATGCTAAATGATTGTTATTTTGGAATGAATATTTTGGAATGAATTTAATTGATATTTTGATTGGTTGGCAGTTGTTAATTGATAGACGAATAACCAGTTGATAGTTAATTTAAAAGTAGTTTTAATGAACTTTAAACTGACTTTTGGACAGATAGAAAGAACCTCTTAAGTGACTTTAGAATTAATAAGGAGATGGTCAAAGCATGCCTGCATTTGGTTATTTTCCCTCCTCTCCTTTCCCTTTCTTGTAATGTTTTAGGAAACCAACTTTTTATGATATTGGCTTGAAAGAAATGAATGAGAACAAGTGCCATTATTCAATTGGTAAAAAATTCCACTGAATTGACCCAGAAACTTTCTCCTTGACAGAAGAAGCTGTAGCGCCTAGATAATTTTTTGCTTGCCAATTACCAACTTTTGATCTTATTTCATTAATTTTTATAATATAGTGGATTCCAATGAAATGGAATTTTGGTTAGGAATAGCCACTTTATAGGACCAACTGTAAAACAATGGAATCAAATGGATGTAATAATTTTGTTTTCTATGCAAAATCTTGAAAGGAATGACCACTGATAGGGACCAAAATTTGTGTTCCCAATGTATTTCACTTAAACAAAATCCACTGTACTTGGAAATGTAAAGGTTTACATTTTAAAACAAAAGAAGAAATTGTAGTAATGATTTTCTGATAATGTTTTTAATCAATTAATTCTTTTGTAATATGTGCTTTTCAGCCTCCAACCATAGTTTACTAAATATAACTGCACATACATGCATCTCATATGAATGATTTTTTTTGTTGACAAAATATAAATCAAACTGGTATTTTTTATAGGCCCATCTAATGTGTACACAATATATTTTACTGTGTTTTGCCCATGTTGACCTATTGAGAATTGAACTCTCGACACTAGCGATGCTTTATGAAACAAAATTGTCATTGCTCTCTGATAGGTTCCTAATAGGTATTTACTAAGTTGAGCTTAGTTTGACACAGCCTTGATATTAGTGAGGAACCCAGTGGCTATCAATCATCTAAATATAAATGAAAATGTATAGTTTTATTTCATCAAAGTACTTTTGATAAAATATTGTGACTGCATGCCCTGGATCCAACTCGCCCTTTGCCACTGATATATATATATATATATATATAAATAAAAAGAGGGACACACTAATGAAATATAAAGTTGCAACACAATGTTTTTCAATTTACACAAGATTATTAAACCCATAGTTACTATATCTTAAAGTAAATAATCCAATATACAGATTGATATGTGTGCATTACTCTTACACTTGTTGATGCAATAGATGGGCTAACTGAATGAGTTAGGCATCATCCCATCATGTCTTAAGCAGATTCAATGGGGAACAGGTCTAATGATATTGCCAAGCAAGAAAGTTATTTGATTATCTAACAGAGCATGTTGAGTAGTACAGGTATAATGTGGACAGGCATTATTCTGCTGGAGCAGCATATTGCCTTCCTGTTACGGGAACAACATGAATGAGTTGAACAATGTTTTAGGTGTACATGGCACTGTTCAACTTTCTCTCCACAAACAACAAAGTCAACCAAGAGTTTTAACTTAAGGCACTTCACACCATGATGACAAGGGTTAAGCCTCTGTATCATGGGCAACTATACTCTGAAAATGTCACTCCCCAGGTCTGTCATGCATACAAATGGCCATCATTGGGACACTACTGCGTACCAGGTAACCTTTTGTGATATTAAAGCTTGGCTAGAGGCATGTCTGCTCATAGTCCTGCTGTAAATAAATGATTTCCAATAATCTTGTTGATACTCATGGGACTACATTAGCTCTGATGTATACAGTTTGCCAAAGCTGCCTTTTAAAATGTGTTGGTCTTGGCAAGCCTCATCTACAGGTGTAGGAATCTTCATTTTACCACCGTTGGTCAAATCAAGGCACCACCAATAGACTGCATTAAGCTGGAGAAGCAATTTTCTGAAAATGATCATCCAGCCTCTTGTAGACCCACAATTCAACCCTTCTCAAATGACTAATTGAACAAAAGGAGCCTCTGTGCCATGACACCTGCTTTCACTAAACCTTATTGCCACATGCGTCACTATCTAGAGCTCTGAGACAATGCACTGGTATGACAAGATGATCAAAGACTTAGAAAATTTCATCAGAATCTCTGGTCCTATTAGAGTACACATACATAAGTTTAAATTGACATCCTTCTTCATAGTGTTGCAATTTTATTTTCTCTCCATCTGTAAGGCAACTTCAATAGAAGTGAATTAATGGTCGTACTTGACAACACAGACCAGACTCTAATAAAGATAATTTCTTTTAATGTTTTTATCAGTTTAATTACTTCAAACTTTTTATACGAGCCCCATTCAAATTTTAGATAATCAAATTTCCTGTTGTCTTCAAAATTTATTAAATGTTCATGTTCTTCCTGCTGTGATCATTATGAAAAAAATCATAAATTATTAAACAAGGAAAGAGCTTTATCAATGAAAACAGTGGGCACTTTAATATGTATAGAAAAAACATGGAAAAATACATAACCTAAAAACTTGTATTGTCCATAATGTTGTTAAGAACATTAAGTACATAAAGAGGTTCAATTGTTGAAAGTGAGAAATTGTCTAAAAATTTATCATTCTTTTTTGGTCTTGTGATTTATCATCGCAAGACCAAAACCTTATCAGAAATGGTTCAAGATAATGACATTTACATGTTATAGGAAGTTAATATTTCCATAATTATCATTATATTGTTGTTATTGTTATCATATATACCAAAAGTCATATCATTCTTGTTATTTTTTTTTTCCTCAATCTCAATTTTTAAAATCTGTAGATTTGTGAATCTCAATTAAACAAACAAAAGCATATATATATATATATAGAACATTGGTCATTTGGTAATTTCTTGACCATAAGGTCAATTTTTTAATATCACACACACACACACACATATATATATATATATATATATATATATATATAATTTTCTCCCCTCTTTAGTATTTTTAAAATTTGCCTTTTTGGATGTAACAATTCTGAAACTTTTTTTTTTTTTTTTTTCAAAAGATTACATTGTCAATTTCTAATAGGAAAACATTTTGGAAATTTGACTGGAAGGAGACTATTTCTTTGTCATAGTGACATAGTTTACTGACTTAATGTTTCATCTCAAGTACAGAAAAATAAAGATCTTTTTCCCTTCTTTTAATCTCAGTTCATTGTAATGTGATATGAACTGATTATTAACATATTTCCCATACTTAAAAAAAAAAAAAAAAAAAGATTCAGAATATGAAGTCAGATGAAAAAAAGTAGCCATTGAAAATTGTGTTTTTGCTTTGCTGGTAAAAATTTTTTATTAACTTGTTTTATACTCTGCATCTGAGCAATTTATTGATGTAAACTTTATATGTCCCCTGCCTTCTGATTTTCTTCCATCTTGATAATTCAATTGGTTCATCTCTTTAATTGACAATGGAATTCTAAAACAAAAGTTGTTAATCATTTTGTGGTCTTAGCCACCATTTGCTAGTTTCCTCAGTATTTTATCAATTTTTTCGTTTTATGGTGCCTTTCGTATTATTTTTATTTTCCACTTATGCCACACTTGTTTGTTCATTATGTTTGTAAGTGTGCTGAGAAATAGCCAAGTTGAATTCAGGGGAGATAAGCCAATAGTTTTTTTTTTTTTTTTACTTTTTGTAAAATCACTCTTTTTTTTCTTAATGTTTAACTGATACTATATTATGGAAAGGTTATTTGAGAAATATTTACCCATCTTGATTTAATACATTTTTATTAATATATTAAAACCTGAAGAATATTTTTCTTGAAATCTCAAGTAATGCCAAAATATATCAATGTTTTAATAAACTAATAAAAATCTCACAGCATAAAATTATGTTTGGAACTTGTCAGCTTCCATCCTTGTGCTTAACTGATTAATAAAAATGTATTAAATTTAAAATCATCAGCCCTATTCTTAATTTTAAGTAAGGATTTAAGGGGAGCATATTTTTGTTGTTAATTAGAAGTAATTCGTTTTCATGTTTTTCTTAAAGTTTACTTTTGAGACAAAGCTTTTCACAATATGATATCAATTAGACATTGAATATTTTGCTTCATTTTTTTCTTTATTAAGTGGTCTGACCAGTGAGACTTACTAACATCTACTGTACTTTTATACCAAGCGCAGTAGATATGAGTAAGACCTCTGTGTACTTAAGAGTGTATCAATTGAATCATAAATGGTAATTTTTTTTCTTTTCTATATCAAGTTGTATTGAAGAGAGAGCACCTACCTTAATCAAGTTTTTCATTCCACAACATGAATATACAATCTTTCATAGACATCTCTTGTTTATATTTTTACTATTTGCCATATAAACTTTTATAAAATCATTTTTTCATTACTAATACATTTGTCTAAAACTGTCCATGTCACCATCCATAGTTCTTGGATTTCAATACACTTAATGAAAGAACCAAGTTGGAATTATTTTTGTGAGTCTTTTATGGTTAAAAAGATTAGAAATTCAAAGTGTCAGATTTATGAGATTAACAATCCTTATGGGCCAGTGTAATGCATGTAAAATCTCTGGTACCCATAGAGTACAATGGGTTGTTAAAGTGAGAAATAATACAGTGGCTGTAATAGATTTTCTTAGTCTATTTAAAGAAAAAAAATGTGCACATTTGGCCTTACAAGCATCATGGCAAATAGAATTAGCAAACTGAGTTCAAATTCAAAGTGAAGTATTTTATGTTCTCTTTGTATTGATACCTTCTTTAATAAAATCATTAGGTGTAAATGATTATAACAGGCATTTTTCCCATGGATTTTTCAATAGGTTTACATCTTATAAAATTCAGTTCATTACATTAATATGATGTAAATGAGTGAATGACATGATTTTCTGTTTCCATTGTATTGTGTTAAATTACCATTAATTCCTTTTTTATTGTATCAACATTTAATCAAGGATAAAAGTAATCCTGATCAGCATTCTTGTCAATAACAAAGTGGTAAAATGTTTACTCCTTTTCCAATGTAAGTAAAAATGGAACTAATAATAAATCAACTACACTTTGTGTGTCAAATATTGATTACCAGAAATTGTATTTTCTGAATTATCAATCTCATCAATATTTTAAAGTTGCTTAACAAAGTTTATTTTTCTCTTTCTCTTAGATGTTATGAATTTCGGTCTTTTTTTTAATATACTATGAATTTCAAAATTTCTCATTTTGGTATCCTATGAAATTAAGTCTCAGTGTCTCTCTTTCTGTTAGATATACTATGAATTTTAATTGTGTTTGTGGCATCTTTCTTTTAAATATAACTTACAAATATAAAACCATCTATCTTTTAAAAATTGATTCAAATGGAACTTAGAGTTGTTTTTCTTGGGTCAATTTGACTTATCAGTGTCTCTTTTTGCAACTCATCTCCAGCTACTGGTACAATACTAGTTGATGCCTGCAGAGAGATTGTTCATCTATAGCAGTCTTTTTTCTCTCTCTCTCTCTCTGAGAATAGCATAATGGTTATATTACATGACATAGTTAAATTTTCTCTACTAAATAAATGAATCTCATTATTTTTAATTTGAAAGAAACCCTTGGTTTTAGAACTGCAGTGGATAGAACTCTTTAGTTTTGAATTGCACTCAACCTGGAGAAGATGGCAGTAAACATCTGTTGTATTCTATTCTGAATGAAGCATGAAAAGTCAATGCTTTATCTGCAAAGAGAAGAAGCATTGGTGAACCAAGATTACTAATGACATTCAGTTGGCAGAAATACCAAAATTGATAACATCTAAGAGAAAGAGAAAAATAAACTTTGTTAAGCAACTTTAAAATATTGATGAGATTGATAATTCAGAAAATACAATTTCTGGTAATCAATATTTGACACACAAAGTGTAGTTGATTTATTATTAATTCCATTTTTACTTACATTGGAAAAGGAGTAAACATTTTACCACTTTGTTACTGACAAGAATGCTGATCAGGATTACTTTTATCCTTGATTAAATGTTAATACAATAAAAAAGGAATTAATGGCTTTAAATTCAATCTATGATCATGTGTCTGTGACCAAGGCAAGCCTTCAAGTCAGAGGACATTGGCTGTAGTCTGACCTGGGGAGGAATGGGTTCCATTAGCTCCATTTGCCTAAGACACATTATTCAGGAATGAACACTTTTCTAGCTTTCAACCCAGATATATGGAGGGAACTAGCGATGAGTTGCTTTGAATGAAAGAGCAAGGCATTTAAATTCCTAGCCCAAATAATTTTGAAAAGACTCTTTAACATCCCTGACTATTAGTGAAATGTTTTCAAGAAATTATCCTACCTCGTTTAGAGTAGTTATTTTGAAAAGTCTATTTTGAAAGTAATTTTGAAATTTGTGACCGATTCAGGTTCCTTATTAAGTTTTTTTTTTTTTTTTTTTTTAATTAAACATTCAGTAAATTTTTGTTTGCCTACATCTAATACATTTATTGCTTTTAAATGTCTTTGAAAGCAAAGATATACATATATTTATTTTCATTATTTTTCTGTTTAGGCAATATCATCACTATGTATAAATAGTGATTCATTGATGTTTTTTTTTTTTAATGTATGTTAAACACACATGCATGCATAAATAAAGCAAACATATGATTTTGTACTATACAATAAACACTTTGTCTGGTTCATTTAATACTAAAATGTACATTAACAAAATTGTCTGGATTATGTTTTAATTTTTTTTTTCTTTCATTGTCTAATGCTTTTTACACTTTTTGGTTTCAACTCAGAATTTTTTTTTATTTTTTTTTATCTCCAAGTGAAACCTTGATAGGTTTACAATGTTTTCTTTTTATTTATTTTTGCCTTTCTGGTAGAAATTTTTTGTAAAGATTTCAGGTCAGAGACCAAGTGTTTGTTGGTTGTACCTGTTTGCTTAGTGTAAACAAGCTGTTGAAATGTCTTTAGTGTTTGGGCATTCCACTGGTATGTTACAGTGAAAATACTCCAACTGGAGTGGAAACGTAAACTTGTAAGTCACATGATTTTGAATCCTTAATGCCATTGGTCTAGCTTGTAAAACTTTTTATACCTCTGTCCACACTGCAAAACATTTGGGTATTTGATTGACTTTATCAATTTCCATTTTTTTTGTCTTGATTACTCCTTTACTTTTCTTTTGTCCAATATTTTTGTATCCTTTTTATGTTAATCTGATTAAAATGGTTTTTCATTGATTGCTTGACTTGTATGGGAAATGAAACTTTTCTTTCAAACATTTTATGTTAATCATTTTCATATGAGCTCATGGCAAATGTCTAGACTTTGGGCAAGCCTCCCACACTTTATAGTCACTTATCTAATATTTGAAATTGCAATACTTAACCTAAGGGAATATTTATTTACAGGACGTTTTTTTGTCTTTAGTAATTAAGTTTAAAAAAAAAAAAAAGCAGCTTTAAGATATTTTCAAGATAGCTCAGCAAATTTTTTTTATTTGAATTTAGTCTGGAATAATTCTTGTTTATTTAAACCTTTTTGTTTTTCATTGATACTTTTAAGCTTTTTATAATGCATTCTTATCGGAAATATTTTCTTGCTTCTTTTTCAGTTTTTTTCTTTCTTTTATGCTGTGTAACTGACACTATTTTGTTAATCAATGATAAATATATCAATATCATATCTCCAAATGTAAATTTAAAAAATTTAAGTAACTAGAAATTATTTTATGAAAAAGTAAACATTGTTCTCTTAATTTTCAGCTGGTCTTTTCTCTTGTTGCTTTTTGATAACATTTTTAAATCAGCAAAGGCTTGCATTCAGTAAGTAATGCAGTTCACTTAATAGAAAATGCTTTTATTATAAAACTTCCAAGTTCTTTCATATATGCATGCATTTAAATGTTTAATCTGTTTAATGAATTACTTTCTGTAATTTTAAAAAGGGGGTCATTATTATGATTTTTTTTTTTTTTTTTGCCAAAACATTTTTGCCAATCTGTTATTTGGCTTTCATCAAGAGTACAATACATATATTTTTTTTTTCTCTACACTTAATGTTCACCAATATTGATTGTACACTGTGGGAATAATGAAAAATAGATTGGCTGAAATGTTTTGGTAATAAACGAAGGAATGCAATCGGTAGTCTTGGACATCTTTTGGAAACACCATGCATTAGTTACCAACCTATTACCACTTGCTAAATACTAATTTTGGACAAGAGTTTATTTTCTCATATTTCTGTTGCTTTTTATCATAACTCCCAGGTTGTCATTTCAGGAAAGTAAGCAACATGAATTAGAAAAAAAAAATCTATTCTTTATTTCTGATCTGAATTGTTTGCTTAACAATTACAGAATGATAATCTATGAATTTTAATAAAAAGTAATCAAAAAGAAAGAAATAAAAGTTCTAAAATTAATAATTTACAAGGTTTTATAAAATTTGACTCTTATTACATCTAGTATTACTAATGTAATCAATAGCTTAACTAGGTGATCCACTGAGACACGCCCATGTGTCATCATCATAGGTTTTTTGGTTGTGCATGTATCAGGAGACACAAGGTGCTACTCTGTTTTCCCACAGTTTCCATCAGTCTGAATAATTAGCTTTCATCCATTGTTCAGTAGGAAGGATATTTTTTTTTTTTTTGCTTCACACCATTGCAGTACAATGTCACAATTCTGGTCTGTTAGATTCATGCACCTTTTTATATATTTGTAAGACCTTTCATATAAAAAGGTGCTTGAAAACTCAGAACAATTTTATGTTAAATTTGAGAAATTTACTATCTTATTAATTACCAGAGGAAACCCTGAAATAAGATTTTACAAGCTCATAAATATCTTAAAGTAAGAACTTTTCAAGCATAATCAAAATACATAAAAGAAGATAGTTATTAACATTTCTTTGATAAAGCATTGTAAATTATTACTGTTTGATTAGTATTTCATTGACATTATTGTATTTTCAAAACTGTATTTGGTACTGGGAGCAAATCATGGGTTGCCCTA
Organism: Acanthosepion pharaonis; assembly: GCA_903632075.3. Classification (NCBI taxonomy): domain Eukaryota; kingdom Metazoa; phylum Mollusca; class Cephalopoda; order Sepiida; family Sepiidae; genus Acanthosepion; species Acanthosepion pharaonis. Next base: position 229,784 of record CAHIKZ030002674.1, read on the forward strand.
TAGCAAAGCATAGCACCTGGAAGCCACCCCTGCCAAGATTACAGTGAAGACATTGGCAGCAGGATGTTGGGTGTGGTCAATAGCAGATATATATATCCACACATTTGGATGTATGTTAGTCAATCACTTAGAAAGATTTGATTTTCAACCAACAAATCATTGACTTAACTCTTAATTATCTTAGATAAGTAGTTCATAGTCTGTAGATAGGTGATTGCTTGGGAATACTAGTTCATAGTCTGTACATAGATGGGTGACTGCTTGTGAATACTCGCTGCTGTAAGCTTGGATGTGCAGGTGGTGTAATACATAATGGCTCAGAATTGGAAATTGGAGAGAGTAGATAAAATTCCAGTTGGGTTCGTTATATCCACTTGCATGCAAATATCCTCTTCTTCCTCTAGCTAATTGTATCAGTTAATCATTGTCTCCCTCTCTCCCACCAAGATCTTATCTAAAAAATATTTTCTGGTTTTAAATAACCTGCAAAAGGTTGATAAACCATAAAAAACAAATTGTCCTATGTGCTTTACACTTGTGGCATTAGTCTGGCACCATCATATGGAATAAAAAGCTCATCTATATAACCATATGTTGGGAGTTCAAAATTTGTTGGGTGCTCTGCAATTGTCTCCTTGTGTCAAACTAAGTTAAGCTTAGTCAGTATCTATAGTCATGTCCTCCTTTACATAATTATTGTTATTATTAAAACAGTACATGATATATTTTCACATTTTCTCTCTTGGCTGTTGTTTGTTGTGTCCTTCTTAGTTCTAGCTGTGCATTGTGTGTCAAATTAAATAGCTTTTTCTTTTCTGTTCCTTATTTCTTTATTCCTTTTCATCCCCTGTCAAGGTCTTAGACAAACATCGACTCTAAGTTGGTGTTTGTCTTGTCACATATCCCCAGCAAACATACATACATCTCTTTTATACATTTTCCTGTGATTGAGCTAATTCACTTTTTCTACCTATTTACCTTCTGTCTTCCTTCCCTGCCATTCACCATCAAAAAAAAAAAAAATAAAACTACTCAATCTGGTCAAATATGCAATATTTTTAATTTAAGAATTTCTCACCATTTTTTTTCTCTCTCCTCTGTGTATTTATGATAACAAAATCCCCATTAATTTTGTTTCTATCATAATTTATCAAGATATTTAATTTGTGGTTGTTGTCCCATTTCCTTTTAAACTCAGAAGGACAACTGAATGTTTTTATTACAAATAGTTTTTTTTTATCACTCAAAAGTTTATATTAAAATTATTTTGGGAATGCCACTTGAATTTTTGCCTGTGGTTATTAATTTTTTCTTCCATATTCTATTCAAAAGATCCATGATTCTAAGAAGTTTAAGAATGATATCTATCATTTTTAAAATCTTTTTTGCAGTGAGATAACTTTAAATATTGGTTTTATTTTTAGCTTGGAGAAGATATAATTTTTTTGTTTTTGCATTATTATTTGCAATAATGATAAAGATGTTTGAATAATTTTGAAAAATGATTTTTGTTTTCGTTAGAAACAGATTTGAATTCTTTTGTTGTCAGACATGGATTCATTTGCTTGCTTTATTTCTGAATTCTTTTTGTTTAACTCTTTTTTTTATTCTACAAAGAAGCTTGAGCAATTTAAATAATTTTTTTTATTTTAATTGTCTTCTATGCTTGATTTTTTTTTCTTTTGATAAAATATATATTTATGAATATTCGAACTAACACAGATCTCTTTCTCCTATTTAAAAGTGTGTGTGTGTGTATATATATATATATATATATATATATATATACACACAAAATCTGTGGCTATTAATAACAAGTCTAGACTTATGTAAATCAAATAACTGCATGCAGATATGAAACGCTTCACATATACTGAGCAATGGGCAAAGCTTAAACAATTCCTGCTTCAATCAAATTTGTTGTTATGCATTGCTTAAGGTTGACATGTTTTTCTGATGTTTTATAAAAATGGTCAAGATACAGAAATGAAATAAGGTATCAATTTAAAATTTTTCTTCATATTGAACAGAATGGCTATGAGGCCATTTTGTCAAACATGATACTGAGTTAAATAAGTTCATACAATTTTTCTAATTTACCCCAACCCCACTTTGTTAAAAAAAAAAAATTCTCATTACTTCTTGACATCAATGTTACTCTTTCACAAAATGACTTGTGGAACTCAAACACGTCATATGCATTCTTTATTATAATTTTCTGTTAGCAAATGAGAAGATTTAGTAGTCATTTTGTTCAATTTTCCCCCCAAATTGTAAATTTGTTCATTGATTTGATTTTTTACATGTCGGAAAAACTTCTATTGATGTGTAACAATGAACTTTGAAGATGTGATGAAATTGAAACTTTTAGAGTTTGTTGGATCATTTAAATACAAGTGGTTTGACTTGCATAAACTCAGCCTTGTTTTTTTTAATAGCCACATTTTGGTAAACCAATAAGTTTGTAGATGAATGATAAAAAAGTGTTTATTTTTCAGCATAATCTCCTTCCTTGTTAATGCACTTAACTCATTGCTTCTCTATGAATCAAACATTATATAATGAAAATTTCCGGTAAAAATTCAGTTAATAACTGTATAGCAGACAATGAATTATAGTTTGGATTTTGGGAATGGGGTAATCCTTGTTATAGTTGTTGTTTTCACATTTTGCCCTCTGGCCTTTCTTCAGGTACTTGTTGATCTGGGTTAAATAAAGAGTTCAATTCAAAATTCATTGAAAGCTTATTTGGGCTTGACTGTGGAAGCCCAGACAGAGCAATAAATGAAATATTGTCATAATAATAACAGCAACGAAGACATTAGTCTGAATGCAAATTATGAATTATTGATCCACCATCATTTGTAGATATAATGCAAACCACTACAACATAATCTTGCCAGCATTTTTAATAACTAATCTTGAGCAATTTGAATAATTTTTTATTCTAATCATCTTCTATGCTTCTTGATATTTTTCTCTTTGATAAAATATATATATATATATATAAAATGTGTATACACACACACCCACAAGTCCTGAGCATGATGATATACATCCAGCAGCAAGGCCTCTGATTGGCAGATTGAAGGTTTTGAGGCGCATGGAACGACCAGCTATGAGCAAATAATGACCCCCCCCCCCAAGAAAAAACAAAACACTATGAAAGTATAAAAATACCAGCAATAATACATTTTATCTGTAGTTGAAAGCATACAATTGTGTTCAAAATATTTTAAATAACCCATACAGGTTGATATGCTGCTAAACAAAACAAAAAAAACTGTTCATAGACATATACATGCAAGCTGTGGCTATTAACAAGAAGACTAAATGTCTATCAATCAACAAATTGATCCACCATCATTTGTAGATATGATACAAACCACTACAACATAATCTTGCCAGCATTGTAAAAAAAACTACTCTTTGAATACATTTGTCAGATGTCAGTATCCTCCTTGAAACTCTAGCAGAGCCATTTCTGATACACGTTTTGCCTTATTTAGTTGGAGTTATCGGATTTTCTGAGTACGTAACAAACATTCACTGAAGAAAACCACAAAGTGCCTCCTAATATCTTATGAAAAGTAAATTGTTTAGTCTTTAATTATCTCTGTATATATTTGTAAGCATTTTCGCCAGAACACAACCTTGTCCTTGGTCTCTCTCTCTCTCTCTCTCTATATATATATATATATATATATATTTATTTATTTTTTGGGTCTTATCTATACCTTTTATCATCATTAATTATGCCAATGCCATCAGCCCAATGCTTCAGATGTTATTTTTATTACTGGTCATTTGACAATTATCACAAAAGTATAATTAAAACATTAAGTGTGAACTGAAATTTAAAGAATCTTAAAACTATTGTATGTCTGTGCATATTTATCATCTATAATGAATGCATTTATAATAGATGTCTCTAATCTATTGCATTTATATATATAATACACACACAATTTGGTCAGTCTGTTAGTTAATAAGTAAAGCTTAGAAACTTCTTAGCATGATTTAAAAGTTTTTAACACATTTTTCTTTCTTCCTTTAACACCATAAACTTTCAAGAATTTTTTGAAACCTAACCTTTTTATTTATTTTTTTTAATTTAAATGCAATATTAATTGTTATCTTCTGTCTTCCTGACTCCTGTTCTTTTATCTCTCTCCTTAATAATGTTTTCTTTTAATCAGTCTCTCACACTCAGTAATCCCTTGCATCTTAGTGGCTTTATTGCCTTGCTTGGGTTGAAAAAAAAAATAAATAAATAAAAAAGAAGAAAAAACAAACTTTACCTATTTTCATAACAGCCAGATTACCTTTCTTGTACTCTTTCAAAGATGTCTTCTTTCCCCTCTAACCATTTGGGGGTGGCTAATGAGATATTTTATGAGAAATGTCTTTGTCCTGTGTCTTCTTAATCTGGCAGTGAATTGTATAGGAATTCAAAACAATTTGGAGATGGTGATGAATAACAATTGTCCTGGGGAGACTGATAAAATATTTTGTCAGTTTCATATGACACATTAACATTAATAGTCTATAGAAACCTCAGTTAAGGTAGAGAGAAAAAAAAGGTGAGTCCTACCTGGAATAAAAATAGTGGAAAAAAAAAAATTCTAATCCCAATTGGTTAAGAATTTCTCAAGAAATGCAAAGTAATTGAGTACCATTTATTTAAAATGTTCTGGTTTGAAACAATTCTTATATATTTTTTTGGTTTTGTTTATTAATTCTACAATAGTCAAGAAATATAAAATAAACATTTTAAATTTGACAAAAATTTATCTTTTTCTCTTATGAAAGCTTGTAGAAGTTATTTGGTCTTCTGGAATTTCATTTAGAAGAGAAAAAAAACTACCCCCCCCCTCCTGCATCACAATGAAAATCTTAACATTCAACTTTCTGTATGAAAAAATCCAAAATTGATCATTTTAGATTAAAAAAAAAAAAATAAATAAATTCCAAAAATTAAGTAATAGTATAATACTTTGTAATAGCCTTAATTCCTAAGCCTTTATGTCTATATACATCTCAAGAAAATCTCTTTTATTAATAGAAGTTTGGGAGGTATTTAAACAGAGGATGAAAAGTATAACACGAAAATCCAAGGGTGCATTGGGATGCCTTCAAAAGGCTAAGCAATTAAGAAATTTTAATTAAAAACAGAAAAGAGCACTGAACTGTTAAATAATATCATTCTTACTATATGGCAGTGAATGCTGGGTAATCTCACTGATGAAGAAGACAAAGTAAAAAAGTGATTCTAGAGAAGGATGTTGAGAATAGAATGAACATGTAAGCAACTGACAATGTTTTAGAAAAATAGGGTAGAAGTGTCCTTGTTTTTAACACATCAGGAAGAGATGCTTGAAATTTCTAGGAGACATGATGAGGAAGAAGAGCTTGGAAAATTTGACACTTACAGAATGTATTGAAGACAAGCAGGACAGAAGAAAACGGTACATAACCTAAGAGGCTTGTGTAAATGGTTGGCAGAACAAGGATTAGAAGAGATAACAAAAAACATAAAATTTACTAAAAGCTACAAAGAACCAGAAATTGTAGTCATTTTTGCCAACATCCTGAAGGGACACGATATATAGAAGAATACCAGTTAATTTCTATAATTCTCAATAGTTTTCTACATTTTGTTAGGACTTTTTTGTCCCATCCCTAAAATACCTTTATTAAATCACTTTGGTTCAAATGGAAATTTTTATGAACACATTAATAGTAATGGGGAAAATGAACTGTTTCCATATAAGAAATATTCAGCATTTATGGACCAAACAGTTTGTGTTACTGTCAGTTGAAATTTATAAAATCTTAAAACTTTACTTTTTTTTCTTCAGGAAACTAGACTTCTCAAGTCCATTAAGTGTTATTGCTCTTTCTTGTATTGATAGGAGTTTCCTTCCTAACCTTTTATTTGAAGTAATATGGAATGTCAACATCTTGAATATTACAAGAATTGTTCACAAAAGTCAGATGAAAAGGGGGTTTACAGAATGTTAATTTTATGGTTTGTATGCACGATAAACATGCCAAAAACAAAGTGTAGTGTATTAAGTATAGAAAATTGAATATTAAAGACGACTATAGATACAAGTAAAGACATAGATTCACTTGTCATATTTAGTATCTTTGAACTTTTATCTTTACTTTTCATATAAATATATTTCTAGCCATGCTTTTCTTTCAATCATGGGAATCTTTTTAGTTATTCATCTCTCACAGGATTAGTGTTTTGTCTGCAATTTTTTAAATTTTATATTTGTGAGTGAAAGAAAGCTTATGGATTAAAAGTGCCCAACTCTGAAACCCACCCAATAAGAAGACTCTACACTATTTTATTTGACCATTAATTTATTTAAGAATTTTTATTGCTGTTTAATACAATGTCTCTCTCATTAACTGACTGTCTTGTGTATATAAATCAACTGATATATGAACACTGGATTGTACTTCATCCTTTAACTATTTTGGCCAATAAAGTTGTTTGAAAATGCTCTATTTTTTTGTCTATATTTCTGAGATGAAATATTGTAACTATTTACATTGTTCAGACTGTTGTCCTCATCTGTATTGCCATATCACAGCGTTTCGGCCATTGTACGCTTCAACCTTCTTCAGGTGATATTAGTTGGAATTTAGAACCAAAACCTTTTACTACATAAGAGTAGATTGTTCTCATTCCACATGCCATTCCTTTTTGGATATCACAGTTTCAGTTAATTCCTCTTGGTAACTCAACTTGCCAAGATTTTATTCCCCCTGTTGTGGCCAAATATTAAACTCACTTTGAGTGATCCATAAGTGACTTGACCAATGCTTTTATCCACTGGATCATGTGTCCTTGGGGACATTAGTGAGTCAATTAACTGAAACTGATATCAAAAAATGCATGGCATGTGGATTTAGAACATGGACTAAATAAAGATTTCAGTTTGAAATTCTAACTAATATCACCTGAAGAAGGCCAGAGCATACCATGGCCAAAATGTGAATATGACAATAAAGATGAGGACAACAGTCTGAACAATGTAAATAGTGTAAATTTTTATTTGTGTTTTTTTTCTTTTTTTCCAAGCCAAGTTATTTTATAATGTAGATGTGAGAATGAAATTGAAGAATACTGCTTCTTAACCTTCATGAGTTGCACCCTTTGGACAATCTCCTAATAAGGAAGGGACAATGTTATCCGGAAGCACCAAGCAGCCATCTTTTACTGCCAATATAAATTTAAATTAAGAAACTCTGAAAAGTGATTGAAAGAGAATGATTTATTTGAACTGCTTTGTTTTTCACATGGGTTCCCAGTGAAAGATGGCTGTTTGGTGCTTCCAGGTAAGATTGTGCTTTCCTTGTTAGGAGAGTGTCCAAGGAGAATAACTCGTGAAGATTAAAACTGTCTGTGCTAGAATATTTAGAGGTTCCTGCCACATACTTGAGTCTTAAGTTTTTTTGGCAAACTTGGAACTTTGTACCTGCAAGAAAATAAAAAAAAATGAAGTATCAAAAAGAACATTTTTTCCCTTCACACCATTATTTTAACTACTTTCCATCCTCAACAATGTTTGTTGTTTTTAAAAAGTGATGATTCAAATTGTGAATTTTTTTGACTTTATAAGAAAGGAAAATAAGATTTATGAGAACAACTTTTTTATGTATTCACATCATAGAATTCTGCTTGTTGTTATACCCAGCCCATACCTCATAACAAATGGATTATTCCATTTTGATCGAAAGCAAAGACAAATGACCTATCAGAGATACTGGTTTCAGTGAGGAAAAGGAAGGAAGGAAGAAAAAAAATAAGGGTTAGATGAGGCAATAACATTCATGTGTTTTAACTTATGCTTCAGTGAAATGGAAAAAATCTCTTGTCAGTTTCAAATCTTTTCATTTGTACCCTCTTATTTCTTTAAATAGTGACCTGCATTCATATTTATGAATGTTATTGCAATATTTTGTTAAAGTTGTTAAGCTCAAATAATTAACAAAGCAATAGCAGAGTTTCTATGGGTATTTCATAGTCATGAAACTTGCATGGGGCTTATTCAATCATTAACTTAATTAAGATTTATCAGAAAATTCAAATAAAAAAATTGAAATTTTCATGGTCATTTCTAGTGATCTTATTGTTCTGTTAATTACTGTTAATCTTTTATTGTACCGGATTTATAAATCAGCCTTTTTCATAGGTATGTTTAAGAAAAAAAACATAGTACCAAACACACATATATATATATATATATATATATATATACACACCATCAGCAGTTTCAGGTCTTGGAACATATCTCCCCTCCAGATAAGGAGGGACTAGTGTAAGTCAAGTTTTAAGTGTGGCCAAATTCCACAAGCAAAAATGGACATACCAATTCATTTGCACTTATTGAACTTGACAGTTTAAAGGAAAAGATGTTATCTTATTTTGGGTCTGAATATACAACAAATAGAATAAACACTTTTAAGATTTCAGAGGTTAAGATTTATGCAAGCATTGCTGATAATTTAATTTTATACTGATGCATTTAGGGAGAATTAATTGATGGTTAAACTGACAATTTTTTATTACAGTACTTCCTTGATTATTCATACCTCAATTTTACGAACTTTGTTTATCCATACATGAAATGAATAGAAAAATTGAAATCATCCAAACGTTTTTTTAAATCAATCATGGGATAATAACTGAGCAGTTTTAAAGTGTTGGCTTGGAAATTTGATCATAGTAATTGCGAATTAAATACCTGGGCCAGGCAGTGTGCACTTAGACACAGTGGAAACCAGACAAGCGATAAATGAGCAGTACTTTTACCCCCAGAGATTATATATATATATATATATATATATACACACACACACATTAATATCAATTATTTATGTAAAAAGCGAAATATGCTAGAATGCTCAAAAATTAAAAAAGGTTGTATGTCTAGAGGAAAAGAAAAAATAGAGTGAAAAAAGCTAAGGAGCGAGTGTCAAGTGGAAAACAAAGAAAAGGACAAATGGACACAACACTCCATGCGTACACATATCCATGCAGATGGGTGCATGGCCAAATGTATGCAAATGTACATGCAAACATAAACAATACACGAAAAACTTACACTAAGTGCATAAAAAAGAAAAATTGGGAAATATAAGCCGTCAATGATAATGCTGATAGTCCCTGAAGAGTGAATGTTGGGGCAGAGATCTGTCTATGAAAACACTCAAGTCACATGCTGAAGATAACATCAATCAGCTAAAGGACAAACTTTATTTTTATATATATATATATATATATATATATATATATATATATATATATATATATATATAGATTTTGAATTTGTAGGTCTGATGATTTGGATTGTATTTACGATTCCAATGGAATAAATTATGACCATGGAATATTAGTGTTTAAGCCTTTTTTATTATATATATATATATATATATATATATATATATATATAAATAGTGCATCATGAATACACACACACACACACACACACTAATAGTAAAGATTGTATTCGCCCAAAAAAACATTGACCAATGTATTACTGGAGGATAATGCTTTTTTTTATATTAATTTTAAAATTTTGCAACAGTTTTCAATTTGTACTTGATAATGGCCACACATCAGAGTTGTACCAAATGCTAAGGAACAAATATATATTTGTTATTAGTGTGTGTGTGTATATATATATATATATATATATATATATATATATATATATATATATATCAAAATCATTTCACCCCAAGCAAAGCAATAAAGCCACTAAGTCACAATGGATTACTGAGTGTTAGAGACTATGAGGAAAATATTATTAAGGAGATAAAAAACTAAAAGAAGAAGAATTAAGAACACCAGGGGAAGTTGATCTGAACAATTACCATAAAAGCAACCCACTTGTCCATGGTCAACTCTGGATGAACTGCAGAGAGCCACAACTCAAGGAGGAGAATCTATCCATGTAACAACCATTCCTTCACTTGAGCAGCAGAAATGTTTGTAGGCAGACCATGAAGGAATGATGCCAGAGCTATGAAATCTTGCATGCATCAACCTCATAGTCATCCACAGACTGTTTCACAGCTCATCACTGTGGCTAGACATCTGATTGCTTCAAGCTGGGAACAAAACCCAACTGATTCGGCAACAGTCAGAGATATTCTCCTAAACCAGTGGCACATGGTTGAAAGAAAGGTGAATTTTTACGTACTTATTCTGTGAATAAACACACCAATAACTGACAGTGCTCAATTCGGGAAGAGCTTGTAATATTAGTATTATTAGTCGTTGTTTACAAATTCGCACTTATCTTCCAACAGTGCAGAACTGAATTTAAGTTTTTTGGGTGCTTATATATTGTCATCCACAAACAGACTGTTTCGCTGTATCACAGCTCATCAGTGTGGCTAGACATCTGATTGATATATCCAGGTAAGATGAGAATAGAGTATAAATCCAACATTTTTAACATTTAATTTAAAAGCGAGCTCAATACAAAGTAGAGCAAAAGGGATATTAAAACAAAAACTTTAAAAATCGCTACACAATTGCAGTCATGTTTTAATGCATATCAATGTATCTCCTGTTTCTTCAGAATATAGGTAATCATGGGTCTCAATAGACTCTTTTATTGGTACAAAGTAGTACTGATAAAAGAGTCTATGTGAGCCATGATTACCTACTTTACTGTTACTTACTGTTACTTTGGTGTGCAGTGCACTACATCTTCTGTAGTCTACACTGTGAAATGGCCTTTTAGCATGCAGTCTAATTTTCATGTCTTTTCCTTATTTTTAACCTGAGTGATCAAAATAGAAATTAACACATTTCACCCACTACAATGCTTTTAAGAGATTTCTATAGATGTGTCATTTTAACGGAAGAAACAGTAGTTACAGTTTTACAGGAAAACAATCTTCTGGACAATGCATGAAACTGACTCCCTTGCCATTGTAATGGGCTTGAATGTTGGATGGTTAATGTAACTTACCCTGTATTAATATGCATTACATGTATTGCTATTCTTGCTTGTGGTGGAAAGGTTGTTTTTATAATGATGAAATTTCAGATCTTTATTTCTAGAATGATGAAATGTCATCATCATCATGAATCATAACACCATTGATATGGTAGTCTCCACTAAAATAGCACGCTAAAGGACATTTCACAGCATAGATAATGGAAACTGCTCTAGATCACGCACTAGAGTTTCCTCATAGTAGATTGTGTGTTAAAGTAGTACCATTTTATTGTTATTTTATAATAAATTCTCATGATTTCTTGGAAGTTTTCTGCTGCCTTCACCGTCATTTTGGATTTAGAGTAGGCCTTCTCATAGAGTGCTTAACATTTAAAGCTAGAGAACCCAGTCTACCCTACTATTTAATTCATACTCAAGGGCATTAATCCAAACATAAATGTAACAGACTAGGCTGAAATTTGAACTTGACTCACCAATTCCACTTTTGTTGTGCTGATATTCGTTTCATGACTCGAAGAGTGCTCAATATTTGAGATTGAATATTTTCTGGCTATAATGTAGAGATGGGAATCAACACTGCATATTGACTGTCAGTGAAAAACACTATTTAGATGTAGGCAGTATGAACATAGGAATCAATGCTGCATATTGACTGTCAGTGACAAACACTATCTAGACGTAGGCAGTATGGACATAGGAATCAACACTGCATGGTGATTATCTTTATTATTCCTTAATGTAGTTTAATATTTTATTGAGTTTTGGGGGTACTTTTTAATGAAGATATGTCCAAAGTGTGCACAGTTTCTTCTCTAAAATTGAATCTAAAAAAAAAAAAAAAAAATAATTGCAGTATGTCTCTAACTGAAAAGAAAAAATTGATTATAATTAAAAAATGAAAAAAAAATATTTTGTGAAATATGTAAAAAAAGCAAATTAAAAATTTTGAAAATGCAACAATTATGGTCAGTCAGTCAGAGAATTTGATATGTGCTAGCCAGAACAAAATCAATGCAATTTTTGAGGCCAGATTTTTGCTATGAGGAGAAACAACTCTTAAAATACGCGACATTATTTCTGAATTGTGCCTCTGTAGTTTTGCTGGAAAGGTTTTTAATACATTTTGGGCATATTAAAAAATTATTTGAAAAATACAAATGCTTCACAGATTGTAATATGCTTTTAAATTTAAGATCTGTAAACATAGGTCTTTCAATAAGCACATTTCCAGAGATACATATTAAAACTTAATTTTAAAATATTTAACAACTTTATTACATTTTGTATTTGAAATAGAAACAAAGAAAACCATTCTTGTCAAAATTCATTTTTCATTAGAAAAATATTTTGGCTTCAAACAATAATGTCCTTAACATACATTATTCATAAAATCCATTAAAAACTTTTCTAATTAAACAATATCTTAGTTTTACTGGGTTTCTTAATTTATAATTCAGAGATAAATTCTGTGTAGAAACACTTTTTTTGTTTTACAAGAAAAATTAATGTTTTATATTCTTTAAAGTCTTGGAAATTTAACAAAAAAAAAATACAAAGAAAATTTATTAAAGAGAAAAATTTTCAAATTTTCAATTGAAAAAAAAATTAATTCATTTTGTTTCATGAATACAGCTTGAATGTTGAATGAGAACCAAAAAAAATAACCTGTGTTTTTATCACAAGTCGGGCAAGATGACAGATTTCTAGCCACAACTTCAACTGAACATTTCTGAAATTAAATTAATGTGCCCACCAAAATGTAAAAAACGTTTTTAGTAAAATATAAAAATTAATGTCACATAATCATTCATTTCCATAAGCAAATCATCTAAATTTTGACAAACATATTTTATACCTTTAATTAGATTGAAATATAACTATTTTTCTTTTACTTTTGACAAAATTTCTTTTCACTGTTGTCATTTTAAAAAGCATTTCTGTTACAGCCTCATAATAATAACAAACATTTTCGGCAATAACTTTCACTTTTTTTTATTAATAGGTTTGGTTACGTGTGCAATGAACATTGTTTGCTATAATAATCTGTTTTTTCAAATACGGACAGAATAAATAGAGAAATATTTATATATTTATTACATCAAATAATTTATTGATAATGAACAGGTTTTCTTAGTAAATACAAAATTACAATAACTACGTTAGATAAAAAGTTTACATGGTAAATTATATACAAAGATGTATCAAGTTAATAAATAAAAGCTTCTTTACTAAAGACTATTTGAAGAATAATTTTTTTATTAAAGCGAATGATAACATTTTTAGGATAAACAGTAACATATTTAGAAACTGATATTGCTTAAACATGATAATCACGGAGTTGTGCCCCTTACGGTAAATTGTATTATCTCTTACACAGTTTGAAAAAAATCTTACTCTGAATGCCTGTATCTTTGGATGACAAAGACATTCTAAACTGACCCAAATTATTATAAAACAAATAGCAGCCTCCTGAAATCCTGGCAAAAATCTGAATATTGAAAGATTTATTAGCAAACAAATGAATTATTAAATTTGTCAATTACAGAAAATTTTTTTAATAAAAGAAAAGTTTGAAAGTCAATTGGTGAAAACAGTCTTAATTTAAAGTGAAATTTAAATTTTTTAAGAAATTTATTATCTAAAAACGGCCATTTTTTTTTCAGATGAAAAAAAACCTAAATAAATATTTATGTTTACAAAATGGCTTGATTAATTTCTGTAACATAAAAATAAATTTAATAATTTATTTTAAATAATAATCCTTAATTAGAAAAGACTGATAAAATATATTTTTGGGTCCTAAATTTTCTTACCACATGCATCCCAATATTTTTTAAACTTGGCCTTTTGAAAATTTATTTATTTTTCACACAGACTTGTGTCACAATTCACCTCACAGAGAAGCCTTACACTAAAGTATTATTATGGTAATCTTGAACTTATTTAATATCAATTCTTTTCGATTTACCTATAAATGACCAAAATTGTACCATATCAAAATAAAAATATAGGCTTAAAAATAAAAGTTCTTTTTTCTTTTAGAATATAACAATACAAATTGTACAGAATTGACAATTTATAGAAAATTATTTTTACAGAAAATTTGCTTCTTTTTATGCAGTTGAAAAATAAAATCGAAAATAACAGAGAATTTCATTAAGACTGATAGGATTTTTTTTAATGAAACTACCATCTGATCAAACATTGGTCACTTTTTTATTAAGTAGCAGTGACTGTGTCATGTGTGGAGATAAAACTGCTCTTCATGAACATTATCTTAGATAGATCAAGTATATATCAAATAAAATTTGATTATTATTAATAGAAATACAAACCAATATATTCATAGGATAAAATGTCTTCTAGGAAAACTTATTTATTATCAAAAATTATGATTGATCTAATAAAAAAAAGGTTAAAAATATTTTTATTTCTTATTCTGTTCTAATTAAAAAAATTTGAAAATTATTTTTTTCATTTACACTAAAGTTGACCTTTTAATAATAATGTCATTATTTTTAAAAGTGAAATTTTTAACTTTCACTTTTGTATTTATGATTTAACAAATGTTGTCAAAAAAGGATGTCAAAATGAAAATATTTTTATATTTAAAAAAATGCAAAAAAAAAAAAACAAAAAAAAACAAGATATTTAACTAAAATTTTGGACATGATAGAAACATTAAAATTTTTAAAAAAATTAAAAAATAACTTTTGGTCTTCCTACTTAATAAGAATATAAAATTTTTTTGACGATAAAAAAATGTTTATCAAATCTGGGGCCTTTTTTTTCATTAGGGTATGATCATTTTTACTGAATTATTGAATATATCTAGTTTGAAGGGATAAAAATCTATTGGATTTATAAATTCATTCAATAAGATCTCTTTGTTTATGTCTGGATTCGGAACTACGTGCAGATATGAAAATATTTAAGAGATCAAAACAAGAGAAATATTGCTTGAAATTTTAATTTGCATTTGTCTAATTGTCTGTATCTTCATCCAAAAACAAATCTCCTAAAATAAAGTGATGGACTCAATTCCCAAAAAAAAAAAAAAATCATGGTAAAAAAAAAGACAAAACTATAAATATCTTAAATTGTTTTTCATTAAACAGAACGAAAATTGATATTTCAAATAAAAAACAATTTTGCATTTTGATATTCTTACAGGACATGAATGTTTTAGTTCTCTAGAGGTATATTAATGCCATTTCATATGTTGAAAATATCCATTTGATAAGACAACTTTATGCCACAGTTATATGATAAACCAATAAATATCCACCAAGGATATATATTAAAACATTGTTAGAATATATATTCAAGTAATTGCAATATAACAATTTTATTTGATATTCACCACAATCTATCTAATGTATGTGTTCATTTAACAATGCAGTTTTATCCCACACATGACACAGAAACTAAATGAATGAGTGTGACCCGGAAATAAGAGAGTTTTTGGGACCGGAAAAGAAGTCTCTTATATCCGGGTTTTATTATATGACGGTTAAAAAAAATTTATATACATTTAAACCTTCTAATTTAGTAAAAAATCTTTATATCCGGGTTTTTAACTTAAAACAAAAAGTGGATTGAAATATGAATGTTTGGGTAGAATTAGTTTCATTAAGAAAAATAAAATCAGCCTTATTGAAATTTGTGTTAAATTTTATTTTTCCAACTACACATATACTAAGAAAAGTATCCATACTAATTTTATCTATAAATTGTAAATGCTGTACAATTTCATTGGAATGATTCTTTTTCTGGTAGTGAAGAGGTTTCTGGGGTGCAGTTTTATAATAATTTGTGTGAGTTCATAACGGTTTTTTCATAGGACAAAGGCATACCATTTAACATTTTTTCATAAACTTTAAAAGAGAATATATACAAGAATTTTATAAAGGGACTTCAATGGCGAAATTTGGATTTAGCAAATCAAATTTTTCAAATCAAACACTTCTTTTAAGGTTCATATTTGTTTGTAATTTGACTAGAAATAGTTTCTTCTTTTTTGAATCGATGTAGAAATTTAATTCAGCTCAAAAGATATTTATCATTTCTTGAGAGCCACTTAATAAATGAGAATAAAAGAGAAATACTTATTTCATGAAAGATTATAAAAGTTTGAAATGATTGTCATTTTGTGGCAGGAAAAATGTTGTTTGTTTTATAATAATTTATGTTTGTTCATAACTGCTTCGTTAGGGACAAAGACACATGCATTTCATTTAAGCATTTTTTTCACAAACTGTGTAAAGAGGATATATACAACAACAAAAAACCTAAATGGTGCCCAATTATACCCGAATTTAACAAATATCAGTAATTCTAAATATGTTACTGTTTATCACACATTGTTATCATTGACTTTAATAAAAAGTACATTATTCTTCAAATATACATGACATCGAGCAAAAAGGTTTTATTTATGTGAACTTGAAATCATATGTAAATTTCAGGCAAATATTTTAGAAAAGTAATTATTATAATACAAAAAAAATATTTACTAAGAAAACCTGTTCCTTATCAATAAATTATGATTGATATAATAAACAAACAGGTTGCAAATATTTTTATATTACTTATTCTGTTCTAATTAGAAAAATTTGAATGATTATTATGTGAAACAATGTTCATTGCACACGTAACCAGTTGACCTATTAATAATAAAAGTGCATAATAGTTTTAAAAGTGAAAGTATTTTCAAACTTTCACTTTGTGTATTTATGAGGTTGTAACAGAGAGAATTCTGGGTAAAAATGACAACAATAAAAATGAAATTTTGTCAAAAGTAAAGAAAAAAATATTTTTATATTTTGATGTTTGGTTTAGATTTCAAAAGAATTGTATAAAATATGTTTATCAAAATTTAGTTGATTTGCTTAGAGAAATGAATGACTAGCTGACTATAATCATCTAATGGTTTATATTTACTAAAATGCTACTTGTTACTGCCACTTGTTGGTGGGCACATGGGTTGAGTGTCAGGAAAAGAGAACAGTTGAAGTTGTGGCTAGCGGTTTCAATCTGTAATCTTGCCCGACTTGTGATAATCAACACAGGTTAAGTGAAGGATCTGTGTTTGGTTCTCATTCAACATTCAAGCTGTATTATTCAAAATGAAACAAAATGAGAGGAAACTTTTTCTTTGTTTTTTTTTTTTCAATTGATTTTTTGAAAATCCCAAAGAAAACATTTTTTTAGAGACTTTAATTTTTTTTGCAAAGAATATTTATTTTTTTTTTATATTTATTTCCAATTATTTTTACTGATTTGGATTTTTTCTTTATGAACAAGGTAGTGTTATATTTGGTAGGGCCAGGAATAGGCACATAATCCATTCTTAGAAAGTCCATTCTGTTGAACTAATGAGGATAAGTTCAGGGATACATATTATTTTGAAGATCAATAAAACTTTTGTAGTATCATTATGCAAATTAGATAGAACAAGTATAAATAGAGAACAACTGGCGAACATGGGGTTGGGGGCTATTCAGGACACTGAAAACTTTACTATGACTACTGTTATGCAGAGAGATATAAAAAACATAACAACTTTCTTGGGGTGATATCAACTTCGATGCATCAGCAATGAAGGGATCTACAAACCTATGCAGCATTATCATTTTGGAGTAGATCAAAGAAGCAGTTTTCATATCATTATGCAACTGCTTCAAAAGATCGGTTTATATATTGCTAGGTCATCATCAAGCAGCTCAGTGGATATATTTGCTAAGGAAAGAAACTGTGCAAACTCATGTCATCAAGCTTCAACGCGAATAGCATCAGTTTCCGTTAATTGCGTAAATTGACTACTTGCAGGGAAAACAGGGCGTTATTATTTCCTTGGATCTCTTTGTTCAGGACATTTTATGTTATAGACAAGCGTATGGTTGCAAGAAAGAAATACGACAACAGTAGAAATAGATTTACGTGGTTTATTTCAACAGGAACGTAAGGGTTTGGGACAGCTACCTTGTGGTATAGTTCATAAGCCGGTTTTCGGATCTGGTCGATCTCTCATAGTAGTTCACACATGTTGACGGTGGTTGACGCTCTCCTGCTGACAGCTGCTGAACGTGACCGGTCTCCTTTGTGGCCACCTGTTGACTGCCTGTTGAACTTCCCTGTGACCCCTTTTATAGCGTTTTTTTATGGCTTAACAGGCTCGAGAAACGAAGCGAGTATAATTAGGAGGGAAGCATTTTTATTGGACGAAAAATAGAGCACTTTAAATATTATTTTATTTTTCGACCGGAACACGTGTGTCGGAAACATTTGTGAAGAAAGATAACGGTCATTTTGTGACGGGGCTTTGTCCCGTTCACATCCGGTTCTCGCTCTTAAGTATTTGCCTGTAAATCAGCCGAGATATGTCTTATTTTATTTCATAACAAGCTTTAGCAGTGAGGTTCCGGCTGTAGCTTTAGATATCTCTAATTCATTTCATAGGATTTAGCATGCTGGCCTATTTCACAACTTGGAGAGAAGCGTTATGGTGTCTCTCACTGAATATTTGACTTCATCCAATCGTTTTTAACAAATCGTGTAATGAAACTTGTGTTGAAAGGCTACGCTTCTAGATAATTTCACATTAATGTGTGCGTGTGTAGGAAGAAGGGGGGGTCTCTATCCCTACATTTACGTTGTTACTTATATTTATCAACGACTTACACGGTATCACCAGTTCCCAACCATTTTCCCCTGTCTTAATAGTAAACTCGATAGGTCCGACAAAGTAAAACTGGCAACGACCCTCAAAAATTACCTCCTATCAGTCGTTAATTGGGGTAAGAACTGACTTATTAGTTTTCACGCCACCGAAATGAAACTGTTATCTTTTAATCATCCTGCAAAACCATTTTGCCTTCCATTCGCGTGGCTGATGCTAACCTCCAGGGAAGCAAGTCTTTGCACCTTTTTGGTCTCACGTTTTCCACTGTCATGAAGCGGAGTAATTATATTAAATCAATTGCTAAGTCTCCTGATAGGAAAGTTGATTCACTGTATCCGCGTGTCAGAGAGTCTTTTCTCGCCAGAATCTATCTTGTACATTTACTAACTACCCTCCGTCCGTTCATTGATTATTGCTGTTGTATTTGATCTGGTGCTCCTGATATATTCTGATTGGGATTCTCGACAAAATCCAAAGAAGGGTCTGTAATGGTATCGCTCCTGAGTTGGCATTTCGACTTCAGTCATTTTCCTAGCATCGTGACGTGGTTTCTCTTTCTCTTTTCTATAAATATTTTCATGGTAATTTATCTAATGAGCTTTCCTCCTTGATACCTCGACTTTTACTGTTGAAATAAGTTCTTTTCTAATAGTTTCTCTTCTCACCTCTTCTTAACTGGGTATGACGATAAACTACACCTGGCAGTAAGGCCTCTGATCGGAAGATTGGAGGTTTTGAGGAGCGTGGAACCACGTCTTAATTGCTGTTGCTTCCAGGTCTATCCTGACCCGGGGTGATAGTATCTGTTAGGGTCCCTTTTATGGGCAAATAGTGAACCCCTCCCAAAAAAATCAGTATGAAAGTATAAAAATACATTTTTATAGTAAAAATACCAGCAATAAATTTTTATATAAAAAATTATCAACTATACATATAATAAAAGGACCAGAACTACATTTTATCTGGAGTTGAAGGCTTAAAAGTTGTGTTCCATATATTTAGACTTAGGTATTAAATAACCCATAAAGGTGTTGATATGCCGCTAAACAAAATCAAAACATCGACTGTGGAACTTTCTTCTGTTTTTCCTTCCCTGCCAATAATTCGATAATTGAAGTACAACGTCAATCGCCAACTTCTCTCTTCCTGTTCTTTTATTGTCCTTTCTTCTCACTAAAGTCTTCTCATTCACTTTTACTCCGAGTGACACCTTGCGTCTTAGAGGCATTATCACTATCCTTCTGGTAAAATGATTAAAAAAAAATGTAATCTTGTATAAAGGTGTAGGAAAAACAAATATATTGTTTTTTTTTTTGTTTTTTTTTACATAGTGACTGTCATATTTTTGTGGAGAACTTGTTTCTACAAAAAAAAAATAATAATAATTCTTAGTTCTTTTATAAAATTTCTCTTTTTTTCTTTTTCTTATCTTTCTCTTTTCTTTTTCCTTTTTTCTTTTCCTTTTGTCTTTTCCTTTGTCTTTTTTTTTTTCTTTTTCTTCTTTTTTTCTTTCTTTTCTTTTTTCGTTTTTCTTTACTTTTCCTTCCTTTTTCTTTTCTTTTTTCTTATAGCTACATTTCCTGAACCACGATATTTTTGGCAATTTAAGAGGCATAAAGATTAAAATTTTCTCCATAAAAAACATCTGTTGCCCGTATTACGTCAAGCAAAACAAGGCTAGTTATTTGAG
The DNA here is from genome assembly GCA_903632075.3 of Acanthosepion pharaonis. Taxonomy (NCBI): domain Eukaryota; kingdom Metazoa; phylum Mollusca; class Cephalopoda; order Sepiida; family Sepiidae; genus Acanthosepion; species Acanthosepion pharaonis. The sequence continues at coordinate 250,155 of CAHIKZ030002674.1, forward strand.
AGAAAAAGCCAATTGTAAAGTGGTTTACGAGAGAGGTCGTATCGGAGTTGAATCCCCGGATGTAACTGTTGCTTTGTTGATACATGCAAACAAAAATTGCCTAAGTAGATTTACATTCATATCATGTGCCACATTTTTTTTTTTGATTCTAATACAAAATTTATTGTCTCTGCATGAAGAAGTTATTTTTGCGAAGAATAAGTATTGGAGTCTAGTGCTCGAGATTGGATTCTTTTATGCGCCAAGTTCTTTTAGGATGTGAGTGATGATGGCTCTCCACAGCTTCCTTCCGTTGCTGCTCTAAGTAATTCTTGATACATTTCCAACCTTCTTTGCCTTTTTTATCGTTAAGTAGGTTATTCAATAAAAGACCATCGCATGTGTCCCCGTTGAATGACGAATAAGCAAGAATAAATAAAATATGATATCTATGTCTTCATGTCGCCTTTTCTTTCTTTCTTCATATCTCTCTATATCTACCTATCAGAGTTTCTTTCATTCTAACTAATCTACTTCAGTCTGTTATCTATCTATTTATCTATCTAACTATCTATCTATCTAAATTCCTGTTAATTGGGCCACTGGATAATAGGTCTGAAATTTATTTGAACCAAATCTTGTGAAGAGTCCAAATAGATCATAATTTTCATTAGTTATTTTAGGCTACCAAGCTGTTTAACTGGGTCAATGTAAACAAACAAGTGACTTTTGGTTGACCATTGCCGACTTAACCACTTAGTCTCAGGCAGGTAGTTTTTGTTGTGTATTTAATGATAAACTTTTTATAGCTTAGTATGTGTGTCATGTAGGGCAAGCGAAATTCTAAACACTGATCAATACAATTAAGCTGGAAGAAATGAACAGAACATACGCCAAAGTACGTCCATTTTCATTTTTAGTTGAGGGAAGGGGAAGAATTTTTTAGGGGTGCATTTGCTAAAAAAATATCACATAAAAAAAACCCCAAAAAACTTAACGTCTAAAAGTTCAACCAGAAATTTAACCGATTATTTGATCGCTGAGGGAATCGTCAGTTGCCCACATTGAAATAGTTTCGGGGATTCAAGAATAAAATTGGTATTTGTAAAAACATGAAAGCAGTGTTATAGATTATTTTTATGCAAAAAGGTTATTAAAGTCGTTCATGTCTCCCTACCTGATTCTTCCTGTTATCATGTTTTATTGAATAAGAGTAGATAGGTTCGCCTATCGTCCGGTTCATACTCCTCCCCGGCCTTTTGAACAGAAGTACAGGTTTTTCCCATTTTACTGTTTAAGATTGGATTTCCGGTCCCTTCTAAGGAACTTTCCTTATGTAAACCTCTACCTCGAGTGGTTCTTGAGCCTTGTACAAGGTGAATATCATTGTAAAAAAAATGAAATTCACTATCTACATGTGCTGATTTTGTCCACATGTACTCAATTAAGAAGTTATGGTAAGGTACACTTGAGAAATTCTTCAAACTTCAATAAGCATTAAAGATTACTGTTATTCAGCAAAGTACTTCCTCGATTATCTGGATACATTAGGACAGGAGTTGAAAAAACATATTCGTATAATTTAAAATTCCGGATAATTGAATAACTAAATTGTCGAATCGAAAGAAATTTAAAATTTTTATCATCAGATATCATTTTCACACGCGCTTTGTTCACGGTTTTGTCCAGTTTATGAAAACAATGCGTCTGTCTCGTCTGTTTCCGATTGGCCTCACCTCTTTCTGTTGCTGAACCTGGATTAAAGTAAATCTGTCTATATTTCTGAGATGAGGTATTATGTACACTATTTACATTATTCGAACTATTGTCCTCATCTTTGTCGCCATATTTATTACAACGTTTCGGTCGTTGTACGCTCCGGCCTTCTCAAGGACACATGACAGTGGATAAAGGCGTTAGTTAGATCCAGTGATAGGACCCAAAGAGTGTGAGTTCAATACCTGGTTAAGGCGGTGGAGAACTTAGAGAGGGGAATTAACAGGATATAACTGATAACTGACATCCATTAAACATGGCACGTAGAACTAGAACAGTCTACTCCAGTGAGCGAAATAAAGGGTTCAGTTCGACATTCCAACCACCTGAAGAAGGCCGGAGCGTACAACGGCCGAAACGTTGTAATAAATATGGCAACAAAGATGAGGACAATAGTCCCAATAATGTAAATACTATAAATTATATCTATTTGTAAGGGTCGCGTTTCTGGTTGAAAACGCAACCCACTTAAACATTTCTCAAACATAATCGTTTTAGGTGTTTGAAATTGGGCAATGAATGGGGCACAGTATCGTTATCATCATCTTTGCTTTTAAAATTTCAAGTATTAAATGACGTTAGGCAAACAAAAAAATGATTCCTATTGAAGCATGGTTCACGTGTGTGACGCGTATCTGAGAGTTGCGTAAAAAAGCCATAATCTCTGACATGACCAAAAGCTGTCATAATTCAAACCTATGTTCTTTGTATGAAAACAAAGAGGAAATTAGCAAGAATTAATTGAAACAATTTTATCAGCGTTTTCCTCAAACGTTGAATATAATTTACTAAATTCTCAAACCATTTGTCTGAGATAAAACAAAATTGGTTTTATTTCGGATTATTGAAAAATGTTCAGATGATTTCCATTTCCATTTTTCTCTTCATCCGGATAACCGAAATCTGGAATGCCGAAGTACATTTATTCGAGGATGTATTGTATTTCATTAACTCTATAAGATTAGTGCAGTAAAAATGGACAAATAAGTGAGCAGAAAAACGAAAGAGTAAAGAAAAATAAAAATATAATTGCCATAAAGCAACGGACAGGGTGCGAAGTCGCGAAGTCGCCATTTTATATTTTTAATTTCGCGCTTGCGCTTTGTTTCTTTTTGATTTTGTCGACAGTATAGTAGGGTCAGTTGGGCCCCGTCTGAGAAAAAGGGCACCATGATGCAATTCAATCCGCCAGAAATTTGGAAACGACATGCTGTACTGTTTGGCATTCGCGCCGGAGGCTCCAATACGAACATTTCAGAGTGTTTGGGTGTCAATTTGTTGTAACATAGAAAAGGTTACTCAATGAGGAATAACAAAAACGGAGCTTGAAAATGTATAGCATCAATAAAATACAATACACGCCAGCGGCGTGAAGTTGGTAAACCACTGCTAGTGGTTAACTACTTAGGCAGCATATTACTCCCACTTAAAATAATGTCTAACATATTTATGAGGATTGGGACATACCCATTAGTGTTCATAGGTATAGTATATAACACAATCTGAGGACAGTGCAGAGGATTCGGAAAGAGTTGGATGATATATCCAGTCAACATCATTGTGTTTGGAGTGATCACTAGTGATGGCAACGTTATGCCTCCATTCATCTTCCTATGGGGCGTCAGACTCAACACAGAGACCTACATCAAGTGCCTTGAGGAGGTAGTGTTGCCCTAGGCCAAGAAAGTGTCTGCTGTAAGACCCTATGTTTAGCAACGGGACTCTGCACCGTGCTACACAAATAGGTGAACTTAGTCACGTCTGTCAGAAAATTCTGCCGACCACAGCACTTCTTACATCTGGCCACCCCAGACTGTACCCCCCTTGAATATTATGTGTGGGGCGCAGTTGAGCGAGAGACCAACAAATCTCCTCGTGACAAAGATGAACTGAAGGCAAGGATTATGGCAGCATTCACCAACTTAAACAAGGAGACCACCCAGAAAAGATGCAGGAGATTGCGAAGTCGTCTGGAGGCCGTGGTTGAAGCGAATGGTGATTTTATAGCATAAATTTACTCTTTACTATTTTAAGATATTTTTGAGTAATTTTGGTAAATATATCTGTTAAAATGAGATGTCAGTGTTATTTTCATTTTTGTGTCATTTAGACGAACATTTATCTATCGCACCTTGTATGTAATTCGCGTTTTATTTTTAAATATTTAATTTGTATATTTTAAACATTGGGCAGATTCCTCTGAATTTCTTGATCAAACTCTAAAACATGGAGAACGACAACTGGCTAGCGTTATTCTTTTTTCAGTTTATCTACTTTTATGACAATTATAGTTTTCTTTCTTCTTGCACCTTGTTTCCTTATTGTATTTCTTTTTAATAGGTTCGTTCTTAAAGCAATTATAAAATGTTGTACTCCTCCCAAAATATTTTCATTTCTAAGAGGAAAGAGCATTAAATGTTTTTCTAATAATAATAGTAGTAGTAGTAGTAACAATAATTGTTGTTGTTGTTGCTGTTATTGTTATTATTATTTAAGAACTGTCGTATTATTGATGGTTGCCATAGCAAATGACATAAATATAGCAAACAAGGTGATTAAAAAAAAAATTACAAACTACTGAGAAAAAGATAAGATGCTAAGATTGTTTGAAATATAGGAAGGGGATGTCAAGGTGATTCCAGTAGTGAATTGGCGAATTGGATCAATCCCATTAAAAGTAAGGGACTTCCTTGACCAGCAGGGGATCCAACTTGGAGTCATCCAAAAATGCGATGGTCCTTTTAAGGACTAACTAACCGTCTTACATGCTATAGTTCTTTTAAGGACTACCAAGCTGCGTTCTTACACGACTGTCATTCTAAGGACGAACAGGCTACCCAGCACTGTCTACGCCGATCCTCTCCCTTCGAAGAACGCCGACGCGCTCCTTTTCAAGGGCCAACATCCGAGTATCGACTGGACCTCGAATACCGCTATTCCATCTGCCTGCCTCCGAACTGCTGCCTTGAACCCCAAAACGATCCTTCGATTTGGACTCCCTGACTTCACGATCGAACTACAAACAATTCCTGTACCTACATTTGTCCAGATCGACAAATAAATCCGACGTTTGTTATTCTAAACCTCTGCCTTTGTTCCTCATTGTCGTAGCTGTTCACGCCTTTCTTCGTAAAGCTTGCGGGGGCGACATCCTTATCGGCCCCGCAACAAACCCAGGGTCTGAACCACAGCTGGAATTATTGATGTATTCATGTGCCACATTTGGGAGGTTTCCACTCAGATCCTTGTATTTTGATAGTTTTTTTAAGATCTTCAAAGATACATTTTACACTGTCATGTCAATAAGAAGGTACATTCTGTTTTTGTGGTCTCTGATCACCATGCCTGGGCGATTAACTTTGATTGTTCTGTCTGTGTGTATTGTAAAGGCCCATAAAATTGTTATATGCCCACTGTAATCGAGTCTGAGTTTATACCAGTTTATTATAATTTCCTTCCCGTTAAAGTTGCTTATTATTATTGAAAAACGTATTTCCGCCAGATACCTGTGTTGAATTTTTCTCAAATGCACAGAGACTCCGGGAGAGTCACAAATAATATATTCTTTAAATTCCAATGAACATTAAAGATGACACTGATTTAATTATAACAATAATTATAACATAAAAAAACTGTTTTTCAAACTCTTGTTTTTGTTTATTAGTAAAAAGGTTTTTATTTTAATTAGAATTATTTGAATTAATTAAACGGAAAAAATGTTAATCTAATGTTCTGTATAAGACAATACGATAACTATGAATGCACTATTTGTTTATATAGCGATTCACGTAGTTGTAGAAGTCGCCTAATTATGTCAAATCTAATATTTTTATGTCGCTTCGTACTATTGCTCTCGGGAAAGGCATGGATGCTGTAAATGTGTACTGGATGTGCCCAAGTCGACAAAGACTGAAACAGTGAATCAAACCCGGTTGTATGTAGAAGGCATCACGTATTACTTCAAGTTGCACACACAAAAATAATAATAATGATGATAATTGAAAAAAAAAGAAGCTTTTTTCAGCCAATCGGAAGCACGCTCTTACACTAATCTAAAGAATAGTCTTCCGATGTTATCCTATAAAAATAAATATAAATAATAAAAATAAGTGAATATTTTTCCAGATAATCTGTCGAGAAAAACATATGATTTTTCCACGACTCAAAGAGTGGGGTCCAGCAGTAGTGTAGGCAGAAAGCATCGTTGGTCTATAATTGGTACAGGAGTGTATCCATCTGTCTTAAATACTGAAGTTGCGAAGCGTTGTGAGTTTAGTGGGCTTTAATGCACTCACAATCCTTAATCCGCGACCCAATCTTACCGTGTCTAGTAGCTTAGGTGAGAGTGTGTCTCAGTGCAATCTCTTGTGAAACTACTACGTCCCTGGCTACTGACTGGTGTAGCAACTGAAATCGATAGCTTGGGCCGAATGGAAACACTCGCCTTAAATAATGAGCTTTCCACTTCCCAGACATACACAAAAGGTAACACTTTAGGGCAGTGGTTTTCAACCAGGGTTCCGCGGAACCCTAGCGTTCCGCCAGTAAAGACCAGGGGTTCCGCAAGAAGTTACACAAGTACTATGATTGACAGTAATTTTTAATTCGCCTCTGCAGATATATGTGTTTAGATAACTCCACTAAATCAATAACAAAACAGCATAGTATGAATAAAAAAAGGTCCCAAACTTAATAAAACAAACTTTTTCCATCAAAATGTTTATATTTTTATTAAGAGGAAAGATCAAAGTGGACTTGGGCACTTTGTTAATAAATCTTGATAAATATTTTGCATCGATATCTGTCGACTAGTATGACTGGGTTAGAAGCTCATTTTGTGGAATTTGAGCCATCTGAAGAACAGTTTACATTAACAGAAGAAGAACATGCCAGTGTTTCAAGTGACAGAACATTAAAATTGAAGCCTTCTGAGCTTAGCCTGGATGCATTCTGGTTGCTGGTTAAAAAGGAATATCCTTCAATTACCCAGAAAGCACTGCGCTTTCTTATGCAGTTTTCAACATCATTCTTGTGTGAATTTGGATTTCAGCTCTGACAACCATCAAGCGCAAGAAGCGATCACAATTGTTGTCTGTGGAAAATGAACTTCGTGTGTATCTGTCAAAAACACGACTTAATATTAAAGATTTGTGTAAGAAACATCAGGTTCCAGTTTCTCATTTAATTTTTAATGAAAATAAATGTAATCCATTTAAACTGTTTTTTTAATACATGTGTAAAAACCGTAGAAGCAAGATTAAAATTGCATATGTACGTATACAATATTTTTACAGTTTGTCTTTGTATTTTTTTGTAAATAAATCTGAAGATGAGTATTTTTATTTTATTTTAATAATTGAAAGCTTTTTTGCATAAGACAATTAATTTATTGCAGGGGTTCCTCGAGCCACTGGGATGTTTCCTTATGGTTCCGCTCCAGCAAAAAGGTTGAAAACCACTGCTTTAGGGTTTGAGGCTAAACTGTGAAATGGACACTCGTATCTTCTTGATTGATGGAACAAGTAAGCCCGGTAGAGTCGCTGCTATAAAAATGGATCATTGATGAAAGGGATCGGTGAGATAGATTTTTCTCATACTTCCAACACAGCTTAAGAGGGGGAAGGCATCATATGGTATTCTCCCCCTTTTTTACTAGAAGAGAAAGACACAATTTTTTTAAGGAAGAAGGAATGTACAGGGAGTTCAGGGGGCGATCAAGTAGGTCCAAATCATGCAGTGATATCTGAGCACCTTTGACAAAACGAGAGATCCTTCCTCTGGTGGAGGGTGTTGAATGCCGATGCATTGGAAATGATACCAATCGTCACATCCGTCGCAATAAATCCACTGTCCTCCATTGAGGGTCGTTCACACCCTGGACAAAAAATATACGTGTGCATCATCTGTCGTACTCCATCTCAGTTGTACTTGCGACCAATGAATCTTCAGTGTATGGCCCCAATAGTTATCGTCGCCCAGATCTAGTGGGTACAGGTGTTTGACTATGTGGACCCGCTTAGATCCATCCCCTCGTTTGACCCGAGCTGATCTCACCAAACCGTTATCTCCCCGTAACATGTGGGTGATTTGCCCGAGAGCACAGAATAGGCGGGCCTTCTCAGATATCTTCACCACCGTGACTTCTCCCAAATGAGTATCAACGGTAGAATTTCTAAGCAAGTCTCCTCTTTCCCTCAAGCTCAAAATGTAATCCTCAAACCATAATTGACGAAATCTCGCCATCAATTTATCTCGATCGGCAAAAGAACTAATTTTCTTCTTGGCGGATCAACAATATCCAGGCTAAAATCTTCTAGTCTCAGGATGAGCTTGGGGTTGGTAAGCGGAGACAAAAAATGATTGGGGGTAATTATTTCAAGTCCCATGTCCATTGGGCTTCGGTATGTTAAGGGTTTATCATTGATATCACGTTGGACGTCAGCTAAAACTGCAAGGAAATGAAAATAATCACAAGAATCACGGCCGACCAGTTTATACAAACAGGATTTGATTGTCCTGATCATCTTCTCCCAAGCTCCTCCGTTCCATGAAGAATGCAGAGGAATGTTATGGTGTTTGATAGAACAGGCTCCAAATATTTCCTGAAACTCACTTAATGTGAGAGCATTCTATAAGTTTCACCCGGTTACAAAGCTCCTGGCGTTGTCACTATACAAATATGAAGGATTCCGTACAGATTCGTAAAGCGTAGAAAAGCCTGCAGCAATGATTTCACACGCATGCTATCCACTAGTTCGAGATGTACTGCCCTCACCTCCAGACAAGTGAAAACTAGTAAATAGATCTTAGATTTCTTCTCACCCAATGTCGTCCAGAGGTGCCTGGTAAAGTCTCTTCTCATATGCAAATATTGCCTTATAAAATTTACCCTGTGTAGAGGAAGATCGGTTTCCTTAGGCTGGTTGAAGGCAGCTGCATTAAGTCGTTTGCAGAGAAAACAAGTTGCCAGTACTTTTTTGATGTTTTGTCGAGCCTTTGGCATCCAATACCTAGACTGTCTCAAATTATTCAAAGTGGTAGAGGCTCCCAAATGATAGCAGCCTCTATGGGCATCCATAATAATTAGGTTTGTCAAGGGATGGTATTTTCCCCCAAAAAATAGGGTTTGTAACTTCCGGTGGTTAGGCGTTGGCTTTCCCTATTCGTCCCTAAGAACGAACAAGTCCAGAGATGTGAAGAAAAAGATTTAAATGTTCGACCAAAACGTGTATTTGCTTTTGGATCAGAGAGGTAACTTATAACCTCAGAATAAACCTGTCGCTGCATCAATTTAAGCAAATATAGTCTCTCTGCACTTCCAGGGTTCATACATTCTACAAGAATATTTTCAACCTTTATATCCAGGGAAATCCTTCGTTTTGTTCGCCACCGCGATGTAATGTAGACGGTGCAATGGTGGTTAAACTAGCCGTTATTTTGGCAGAGGTTGCAATATTTCTTTTCAGAACCTCCCTAGTGCTTAGGTTAAATAAGGCTGCCCCTAACCCATCGGGAGGATCCTTGACTGTTGTTCTGATGCGCTACCTTTACTTTGTAACGTTGGGAGCCTGGTTCTGTAGGCGAGCGTACCTTCACAGAGTTGGAAATGAACACACAATTCAGAGGAGGATAAGGTGTGCTGACTATCTTCATAAATTCCATCTGTATATCTGAAGGGAGCATTCTAAATAGAATATGGCAACAATCCACCTTCTGCCTGAATATTCCTGAAGGAAGTCATACCCCAAATACCAGTCCTGTTTCCTGGGTTCGTATTCAATTAAGGAGATATGCTCTTTTAGTTGTTCACACTCACTAGGCAATTTGTGGCTGCTCCAAACAATTTTTTCCAATATGGCCTCTCTGATTGCTTCCTTATCCCAATATTCGTCCTTCAATATCCCAAGGGCTAACAAATAGTTCTCATCAACATTGTCCAAGTGATCGATTAGTTGAAATGGTCTCCCGGACAGATGCTCCCTCAACCATAAGAGTCGCGTTCTTCATTTGGATGATCGACGTTGGAATTTAGCAAGGAAGTCCCTGAATGCAAACTTATTCGTTTTGTCGTTGTCATCGGAAACAAGACATTTCAATGAGGGCCTAGCGAGTTGCATTCCTGGTTGTGATGGAATTGAAGTGCTAATCTGTTCAGATAGTGTAGATGTTTCCAGAGGCAAAGAAGCATTCAACCCCGTCAGTCCTTTAATCGTCCCCAGTTAAAAAAAAAAAGCTCTCAGATAGATGTTCCGATACTGACTCACGAATGGCCTTCTTACTGAGTCGACGATCAAGGTTGGGTAATTCCTGTCGCTATAACAGGATGTCCACTTCATAACATTGTAGAGTCTCTTTGTCCAATAACTCAAGTTCCTTGAGGAGATCTTGATAACTAAGATCGTCACTAGTATTTATACTGCGCTAATTAGTAAAGATCGCAGAATATGGTCAGTGCACATATTAAATTCTCAAAATGTCGAGAAAAAACATGTTCTTTCCATGACTCCAGCAGTAGTGTAGGCAGAAAGCATCGTTGGTCTATAGTTGGAGCAGGAGTGTATCCACCTGACTTAAATATTGAAGTTGCGAAGCGCTGCGAATTTAGTGGGCTTTTATGCACTCACAATCCTTAATCCGCGACTCACTCTTGTCGGGTGTGGTAGCTTAGGTCAGAATGAGTCTCTGGTAGTCAGGGATGTGTAGTAGTTTCACAAGAGATTGCACTGACTGGTGTAGCAACTGAAAAAATTTTTCTAGCCTTTTTTTTTTTGTTGTGGGTTGATTCAAATCTGCAACAAATCATAGACAAATACTTTCCGTATGGTATTCAACATGGTACTCAGGAGTTCATATGGTACACAACATGCACTCTAGATTGTTGGTAAAACTTCACTAAACGTTAGACATCGCATAAATATTTTCATAATTTGATCTTCGTCACTTCAATTTTGGCTTCTGAGTCTTATAAGTTTTGTAGAAATACACGAATGAACGCGGTGTAGAATTTTGAAAATCATAGCTAAATACTTACCGTATTCCGTATGAAACTCTGCACGTACCAAGATCGTTGGTAAAACGTTGCTTAGCGTTTGACCTTGTCTGTCATTCTATTAATGTCGTCGTTACTCTTTGAAAGCAATCAAGATGTAAATTGTAAAAAAGAGTTCGGCTCTTTTCATCTTTTCCTTACCGGCAAAAGCTCCTTCCTTTTGCAATGGATGTTCGTTAAATGCTATTGATCTCTGACAATGATTTCTAAGCATAATCGATTGTGAATCTTTGACAGCGGCGCTTTTGTGCTGGGGATTTCTAAAAACAGAACCATTGCTGGAATTAGCGATATCCCAATATCAGATCTTTTGTGCGCAAAAGGTGCCGTGTCTTTGATGCACGAACTGATAGAGAGAGAGAGAGAAAGAGAGAGAGAGAGTTTTTCACTTTCTTCTTCCTTCGAATTATCGGTGACAGCTTCACTATTATTGTCGTTATCATTGTTGTCATTGTTGCCATCAGCTGTGTGGCTTTCCCAAGAGACGATTATTCATAATCGAAAGTGGTCAATTGTTTTGTCTTATTAATATTCTCGGATCCGTTCCATCGATCAATCGTCATTTCTTCATAGCCTGTCATCTATGGACAGTGTTTAGTATTTTTTCCATGGCAGATTGTCTGATCCCGCCTTAAAAATACTAGCTGAATACCCGTCCTACGAACAAAGTTGTCATAGAAGTTCTTTTATATCTCTAAAATATCTTTATAAACATTTTTAGCAAAACATCTATTTTCTTTTTGCCATGATGTTATGTCCACATGAATGCTTTACTCTGGACATAACTACATAGAGTTGACCATAAGAGAAACATCTGAATTATTATACTAATATTTATATTGACAACGACAATAATGATAATAATAATAATAATAATAATAATAAGTTTCAAATGGCTGAAGAAATACAATTAAAGTACAATACACCGACTGAAGCTGCAAAATACTTAAAAAAAAGAAAGTAAAGACAAATGCAATCGATCAGATATAGAAACGATGGCAAGATAAACCGCTTCATGGCCAATACTCTGCCCGTACTAAACAAGCTAACGTAGACAAAACCCCATAACCATCAGTGGCTACATAGTGCAGGGTTGAAAGCTGAAACTGAAGGTTTTATGAAACTGAAGGTTTTATTCTTGCTGCATAGGATCAACGAGAAATTATCAAGCACGCATACTGAAAAACTGTGTTAGCCCAAAATGCAGATTCTGTGATAAATATCCAGAAACAATTGATCATTTTGTATCAGGTTGCACAGTATTGGCACCCACTGAATATAAAACCCGGCATGAAAGAGTGTCTGCACTGGAAAATACGGGAAGGAAACTGAAAGAATTTGGCATGAACACCACCCAGACCCGGTTATGGAGATAGGACCTGTAACAATTTTATGAGACTTCACAATTGGAACGCTCGGATTGATTGGAAAAGATTCCAATGGACTCATTAAATGGATTCTTGGTAGCCCATGTCTTAAAGAAATACAAAAAATTGTTCTCACGAGTACAGCCTACAACTTACGAAGGGCTTTATGTAAAATATGTGTGATATATTGCTCAGTGGAAAATGTCATGATGCCATTTCTGACCTTAGGTTTCTGACCATGATCCGGAAACAAATGAGTACACACCAGAAATCAAAGGAATAATAATAATAATAATAATAATGATAAATGTATCAAAGAACATGAAAGAAATAAGAAAATTTTTCAGTAATAAAGGATGCCAACAAATTCAAAAGGGAATTTCAAGTGGGTGAAGAAGTGCAAATAAGTTACAGTACACTTAGTGCAGCGTCAAAGAACCTAAAAGGAAAGCAAAAGCAAATGCAATCTACTAAATGCAGAAACGATGGCAAGGTAAGCCCCTTATGGTCAATACTCTGTCCGTATCAAACAAGCTGATGTAGATAAACTTCGTACCCATCAATGGTTACATAATACAGAGTTAAAAGCTGAAATCAAAGGTTTTATTCTTGTTACACAGGACCAATGCTTGTTAACTAGAAATTACAAATCTACTACTTCGTCCCCAGCCCCTCAACCTCCCTCTTTGGGTTGAGGTGTCCACTCGGCCCTTGACATGTAAACCTATTCTCCACTTATTTACCTTATCTCAATCACGAGTTCTTCTCGCTTCACCAAAATTATACTTTGGGATATCTAAACATTGATTCAACCTTTTGATCAAAACAAACACTGTTAAACAAAACCAAGTATCTCGCCTATCCTCATTGTTTACTAGTGACCCAGATTTAAAACATCGCCTCCTGCCCTGAGATCGTGTTTCTCATCAGTAAACACACATCTTAACCCGAATTGTACTTTGATATATAAACACCATTTCCACTTCCAGTCAATAAAAGTTATATTTGCGTGTGTGAATTCATGTGGGAGTGTAAGTGTATACCTCTCTCTGCTACACCAAGTACACATAATGAAAAATTGTATTGACTCCAAATGTAGATTCTATCATAAATATCCATAAGAAATTTAACCATCTTGTACCAGGGTTAGCACCAACTGAATATAAAACTCGTTATGAAAGAGTGGGCTGCACTGGAAAGTATGCAACTTTTACGGGAAGGAAACTGCAAGAAACATCACCCATACCAGGTTGCAGATATAGGACCTGTAACAATTTTATGGGACTTTACAATACACACAGAAAGTACAATCAAAGCTAATCACCCAGGCATCGTGATCAGAACAAAATGTGCTTCATTATTGACATAGCAGTCTGCAGATTGTAATGTATTTTTGAAAACTATCAACTTTCAAACTATCATCTATCAAATTTCCATTTCAAGATCCTTGTATGGATCTTGAAATGGACATCTCAAAATTGTGGCACATGAGGACATCAATAATTCCAGTTGTAGTTGGAGCCCTCGGATTGATTGGAAAAGATTTCGATAGACTCATTGATGAGATTCCTGGTAGCCCATGCCTTAAATAAATACAAAAGATTGTACTCTCAAGGACATCTCACACATTACGAAGAGCTTTATCTATGTAATGTGTTGGATCTTTGTTTTTTGGTGGGGTGTGTTTTACAAAAATGATCAGTGTAAAATGTCATGAAGACATTGCTGTCCTTAGATCTCTGGTTGGGACCCGAAAGGATATGTGTATACAACAGAAATCAAAGGAAATAATAATAATAATGCAACAATTCAGTAAACTTACTAAATACCCATGCTTTATTCTACCGATGGCATATGTCGGGTAAGGTTTATCATCTCTCAGTTATGGCTCTGTCCGCGGATAGGGGTGCAACTGAAGAAAATAAATACTATCAAGTGCCTGGGACTGGGGAAAAGCCCCACCCTCATTAAACTAGAGAGGCGGGGGGATCGGTAGTCGTTACTGAGGTTAGCGCAACGGACGCTGGGCAATTTTTGTTCTAGTGTACGCGTCGTAAATACCTAATGATATAGACATATGGCTATATCATGTTAAAACACTGGATTCTTTACGATCACCGAAGTTAAGCAACATTGAGCCTGCTCAGTACCTAGATGGGTGACCGTTTGGGAATGCCAGTTGCTCTAAGCTTGGATGTGCGGGTGGTGTAATGGAGTTGTTAATCAGAGAGCCGAGTTTTAATCCCAAGTGGATCCGTTATATTCATTTATTTGCAAAAAACCTTGGGAATCCACCTCTTCTCTCCCACCCCCAAACCAGTTATGCGTTAATTAGTAAAACTTTATCATTATTACTTCCCACCCACCCTACAAAAAATTCTTTCAATCCAAAAATATTTTTGATTTTTTAAATAACCTGCAATGGGTTGATAAGGCATAGAACACGAATCAATCAGTCAATCAACTGATATAAGGTGCGCGGACACACAAAAGAAATTTAACCTGACGCGAATTTATAAAAGGCCGTCTTCTTTTTATGAGAGAGAGAGAGAGAGAGAGAGAGAGAGAGAGAGAGAGAGAGAGAGAGAGAGAGAGAAAAAAAAAAAAAAAAAAATCACGCCAACAACGTCACGCTTGGTGGTGTTCTTCAATGTGCCATGTTTCTTCAGGGCGTGGGAGGTCATGGCTTTCCACTATCCTTTATAACTCTGAGTAATATTTGTCTTTTTACCTATTTCTCTCATTCCCTGTTCTAGCATCCATTTACATAAATATGCCACATAAGTTACTCTCTTTTTCGTCTTGTTGCTCTTTGTCTTCGATATGTACCTGCGATAACAGTGAACTAAGTTTTAGCTCCCAATTCTTTTTAGTTGGTTGTAATCATTAGATCTTATACTAAGCTATAACTTAATAAAAACTCTTACATGAGTAGACAGGCTCACCTATCGTCCGATTCGCACTTTTTCCATTGTCTATTGAACAGGAGTAGATATTCATCCTTTGTTTCCTGTTCAGGATATGGTTTACCAGTTCTCTTTCTTTCTCCTACCAGGGACAAAATCATTTAACTGTCTTTACTTTTTGGTGATCAGACTAACCAGTAGCTGTGACTTTCCATTGTGAGGGTAACGGGTTGGCAATTTGCTGTCTGCTGCTTCCGACTGGTCGTTAGGGGTCCGAACCTATTTTTTGCGCTTAGAGAAGCTGCTTCGATCAACAGTCGCATATTATCGGGGTATTTGTAGTGCCATGTCGAACATAGGTAGGTGTCTGTATGTATTTGTGGTGGGCAACCCTGAGGCCACATTATGCTCTAATCTCAGAGCCATATACTGGCTGCTTTGTATTGCCATTGACGACAGATAATGACAATTATGGTGGTCATTTTTTCTCTCTCCTCAAAACATATCTCATGAAAATCACAACAAAAAGGAATACAACTAAACCAGCAAACAAAAACCACCTATCCTCTCAATCTTTCTTTCTCCAATATTCGCCATATACGTTCCAACTTCTGCAGTGTATAATCTTTTCTCCTGTAACGGTCGCCAGATATCTTTGCCCTTTGTAAAACCAACTTGAATTCTTCCATTGCTACCAATGAATTCTTGGTTCCAGGGGTATCTCCCCCTTTCCCGAAAAGATTCCAATATTCACATGCATGATCTTGGTGCTTACATCCAGCACAATCTTCCGATAGGCTGGGAAATGTTTCTCGAAGCCGCTGATTACTCTTTCACGTGCTTCGCTGCTAAACTCTGTTAGCTTAGCTCCTTTTTCTTTACCGCTCTCCCTCTTCCCAGGACAGCAGTTTATTCGACGCAATAGCTGACACTATAGAAAAGGCACTTTTTTTCATCCATCTGCGAACATCTTTGTCATCGGTGACTTTAATGACACATAGCTGAAACATTCTAAATGTACTGATGTTGCCGATATTCAGACATTAATTTTTCCATTGCTCAATCACTTACTCAAATCGTGAATTTCCCTATTCATTTCCCTAGCAAAACTAATCAACAGGCTTCTCTACTTAATTTATTTCTTACCTCCTCTCCTCAATCTTACTGAGCTTCGCAATACTGCCGTCTTGGTAACTCGGACCACTCTTTGGTAACTTTCGATATTTCGTTCCAAGCATCTATTAAACAGGAATCCCTTATCCATAAAACCTCTTTCCGTTACCGGCATGTTGATTGGCTTCACTCCGTAATTTTCTTTGTGACGCCCCTTGGACTGGTATCTTTAACCCCTCAATTGAAAATTACACCACTGAGGTTTCTTCTTGCATCAAAGCCGGTATGGACGCTTTTATCCCTTCACGGAAATACCAGGTGAAACCTCAATCCTCTCCATTGTTAATACCAGCGGGTTTGGCCACTGTAGCACACAGGAACCACTATTTCCAGCTATACCAGCGTGACAGCTCTCGTTATAATAGGTGCCTATTGGCTTTCAGCTCAGTTAGGCTCTTATTTCTGTTTTTCTTTGATGTTTCTCTCCTCCATATTTCGCATTTCACCTCTTACTTGTAAATCTAATTTAATTTTTTTATTATTATTATTGTTCAATGACAGCGTATCAGGCTTGGGGTCACAAATATACAAAGTCCAATGTTCCCAGAGTGGCGCATAGTCCGATAAGAATATCCAAAACACATGCCTCACAGCCAAATGTGTGTGATAACACTGACAAGTCTAGATAAAAGCAGAGCCTAACTTTTCAGGTGAGTCCCAGCTAGAAACACTTTCAGGTCGGGTATCTGACTCCGCACAGGCGGTCACCGATTGCGGGTGTTCGCAAGTATATAAATGTGTCGCACAAGTTACCTTGGATGCTTCATCTTTCAAACTAAAAAAAAACAAAACAAAAAAACTCACTCTATACCCAGCCAAGACGTCTCCCCACTACTTTCGCTCATGAACAGGTATGCACAGTACATCGGACCCTAGGGGACATTGTCCAACTGGTTAAGGCCAGGCAATCGACAAGCAAATCTGTGGGGCTGAATGGGATATTTACTTTAGCCCATCTTAATTCACCAATACAAAACTTGCACACGTTAACGCCTCCAATAAATTTAGATCACAAGCCAGAGTAATTTTAAGTGTCTAATTACCCTCCAGAGTCTATGACTAAAAAGTGCGACAGTAGGTGAGTTATCTATATATTTTGGACGTTTCATTTAGATTGAGCAGGTTTTGCGGATGAGATGAGCAATTCCGCCCAAAGTAATCTTTTGTAGCTCTGAGATGCTGATGTGTCCAAGAATTTTACTCGCATAAGTTTCGGTACCCTTCTTTATTATACCCAACGTCCCTGTCACAAACGGGCAGAAATGTATTTTTAAGTTTACACATTTTTGCTACTTCGATTGGCAAATCCTTAGAATTTGACAGATGTAAATTCTTTTTTTTAGAAACATTTGGTTATTATTATTACGGCTGTTGTTATTCATATAATGGTCTTATTCTTTGTGTGAGCAAAGTTTGCTTTAATTCGTGATCAGAGACAATTGTTTTTGTCTGACATTTAATATATTTTATAGTAAAATTAGTCGTGATGAAGTGAGCAAGCAACGAGGAAGTCTTAAAGAAAATGGCAACAAAAAGAACTCTTCTACTCAGAATCAGAAATAGATGTAATTTATTGGACACCTAATTAGAAAGGTGGGCTTGGAAAACTTTAATTTAACACGTTACAATGAAGGCAAGAAAGACAGGGAAGGCAGTGATGAGCTCGTGTGAATGGATGTTGGAACAGAGGACGGGGCAGAGTTTCTCTCTTTGTTACAGAAATTTAACATAACAATTAGAAAATTAGTTATAGTAATGAAAACAAGTTATAGTATAGACTAATCGAATACCCTCCGAAAATTGTATGGTCAAGCTAAAACCCACAAAGTAGGTATTCCGATGCACCCCATTATATCAGATATTGGTAGCGTTCCCCACAAACTGGCGAAAGCCATGCCAAAGATTCGAACACCTTTACTTGGAGCAATCAGCCTGTCACATATTAAGAATCCAGGCAACCTGGTCTAAAAACTAAGGGGAAAAAATATGACAGACGAACTAATATGGTTGGTCCTGACCTGGTATCTCGACTTCAGTCACTTTTTCACCGACGTGACCTGGCTTTCTACAAATATTTTCATAGCAACTCTTCTGATGAGATCTTTTCCCCTGACTCGACTACATGAATTCAATCATGCTACGAGACTGGTAACTAGGTCACATCGTTATACTGTTGAACTAATTCGATGCAAACGCCACATCTATTTGAATAGTTTATTTACTGGCGCCTCTCACCTGTGGAACTCTTTTCCGATTTTTTGACACCTACAATCATTAAAAATTTAATGTGAATCATTATCTACTGTCTTCCTGATTATTCATCTATTGTTCTCGCTCCTTCATAATGTTTCTGTTTTCTAATTCTTTCACATCCAGTAATCATTTGTGTATTAGTGGCTTTACTGCCTTGCTTCCGTTAAATATGATTAAAAAAATTCAACACCAATCGCCATCTTCTGTCTTAATGAACCTTGTTCTTTTATTGTCCTTTTCTCACTTCTTTTGACTAAAGTCTTCTCATTCTCTTTCACTCCCTGTATTCCCCCACCCCGCGTCTCAGTGACATTGTAGCCTTGCTTGGTGTGAAAGGATAAAAAAGCCGGTTGTTATTAGTTTTACCGTTTAAGAATTTAAAAAATCGCGTACAGCAATTCAATCATGCATACCCACGAAAATAACTTTTTAGTAAGAAAAAAATGTGTATATATATATATATTTACACATAAATATATATATTTATACATTTAAATATATATATATGTGTGTGTATGTATAGTTTGTTTTTATCAAGCTTGCGCCTGTTTTCATCAATTTTTTTCAGCGAATTATTGAAGGTACCTATATTAATATATTGTCGTATCTATAAAAGTACATAAAAATTAAATATAGTGTCAAAAATGATTATAATAAAATAATTATAACAATTATAATTATTATTAATTCACTCATTCTAAACCAATGAGAATCGATCCTACTTTTCTCCTCTACACAAACAAACAAGTGACATTCCCACTAATTGGACAAGAAGTTCACACGGACAGGTTGTCAACACGTGCGTCAGTGAAAATTTCATCTCCTTTTCAAGCCATAATAGTAACATTTATCTTTTTTTACTCAACAAAAATTTGAGGTATGAAAACCCCAGACATTTCTTGTATATTTCCAATTAAATTGCCTAACATTCATTAGACACATCTATATATATATATATAAAACATACAAGAAAAACTGTATACACTTTGCTTATTCTTTATTTTATCATTTTGTTGAATTCCAATCCATATTTGATCTACATTTGACCTTAAACTTACAATTTTACTCAGCATTACTGTCTCTTATGTCTCCAACATCACATACCAACAAGATAATAAATAAGACTCATTTTTTGTTTCCATGTCTTCTTGTTTCTCATTTTTATGAATATTTTTGTATATATAAATGTAAGAGGGGTTTATAATAATTTACTCAGTTATAAGCTCTCCTACAAGATTCATACTTAAAATACTGAAATGTTTGATTATACATGCTCTGTGAGAGTGCGTGTGTGTGTGCTGCTGTTTCAAACAGATCGTCCTAATTGTAACCGAGTACAAACTATAAAAACTGGTATTAATTTAGTTTTACTTCATTTTACACGAAACAAACTAATCAGTTAAAACAAAAGAAATTCATTCTTTCCTCATCTTTGCCAACAGAGAAGATCTTAAAAAAAAAGGCTTTAATGAAGGAAAAACCCTGAGTGAAACAAATAATGGTTGATTGATAATGAGTAACTGGCAGGGCCAGAACCGTTTATTTTACTGCTTTTTTTCTCTGTGGAGTGGGGGTGGTGTAGATTGGGGGTGAAACAATGGAATAATTAAAGTGATAATAGGAACAAATGAACTGAAACAAAGCACAACAACTTCAGGCCAACTTTTTGCTCCTTTCATCTCTTTCCTTTCCATCGAACTTTTCTATGTCTTGTGTTCTTTCTGCCTTTCTTTTAATTTCTTTCTTTCACCTCCGCCCCTGCCAGTCTCTCTCGGTCTCTCTCTTTTCAACTTCTCTTTTTACTCTTGTTTGCTCTTTTTCTTACTTTCCTTTCCTCCTTTCTTTGCTTGTTCCTTCTTTTTTCTACTTTTACTTTTATTTTCTTTCTTTTTGCTTTTTTGTTTACACTTCCTTTCTCTTCTTTTTTCTTTCATTGTTTGTTTGTTTCTTTCAACAGAAGAAATTCTTTATTGAAATATTTGTAATTCTCCTCAAACTACTGTATCCAAAATCTTTATTTTAATAAAGATGTCTCTTTCATCAGCTACAAAGAATAAATTAAAAACAGTTTTTAAAAAATATAATAAAAATATAGTGTAATCTGCAGTATTTCCAATCAAAGAGTTGAAAAAAGAAGAGCTTTTTGAAATGTTAGTGAATACGATAAAATTCAACCAATCAAAACAATTGAATTGTTTTGAGATTGTTTTCTTAGGAAACTTGTTTATCCAATGAAAACTGTTTAAACAAAGCATAGCAAGATACACCCATGAATCAAAATGCTTGTAAAAAATGGTACACTGTTAATCTGACCAGCCTATTAAAATATTTAGATCTAAACTTTATCCAACATGACAACCTTTTGAAAAAAATGTCAAAAACAAAGAATATTTTTAATATTTAAGTGCAAAAAAAAAAACATCCAAAAAATAACAGCAAAATAACATTTGTCCAGTTTTATGCAACAATCTTTGTTTAAACTGAAGGAAAAAATGTTTCAAGATGAAACTGTTAACCTCCATAATGGCATGTTTGACACAAGAATATAATTAACATTTATGTTAATTATATTCTTGTGTCAAACATGCCATTATGGAGGTTAACAAGATGGTGCCTGAAATTTGCCAGTTTCCTCTGCAAAACCCATTTTAGGATGCTTCAGGTGTTGACACCAAATCTCCCCCTTTCATAACCACAGGTCTCGGAACCACATGTGCTGCAGCTGCAGTAGCAGTGGTGCTTCATGGGCAACATAGCCTGAGGGAACCTAACCCTCCCCAGGCAAGTTTGAATTCAGAGTTTTCCTTCTTCTTGACTAGACACCAACAAGGGCTATAGAACCCAGTCTGTCTATTTATCCATATCTGGGGGAGAAGAGATAAATATTTGTACCTCCAAAGATTCATTAGAAAATGAGCATACATGATGAAAAATGCACAAAAATGAATAAAAACAAAGTTTTATTGTAAAAATCTCTGTTATTATTAAAGAGAAAGACCAAAGCATTTTTGGTGCAAAAATTAATTTTTTAATCTTTTTTAGAACCATCAAAATTTTGGTTAAAAATCTTATTTTTCTGGTGTCAACAAGGAACAATAAATAAGTCAGGAAAATTTTTTCCAGTGAGAAACACATTGAAAAAAATCAGATAATTGTCAGATCAGGACCTGTTCAGAAATGAATGAAATTATTTTAGCAACATTTCTTTTTATAGAAAATTTTGAGAATTTTTTTTTTTTTTTTACATCTGTTGCATCCAGTCCCACAAACTTACTTAATTTTACAAAATTTCAAGAAATTCTTTTTTTGTAGCACTTAATATTTATAATTATAAGGAGAAATCCTTTGAGAATTTAAATCAATTTTTTTTTGTCAGACCCCCAGCTACAGAATATCTCTGCTTTGAATCATAAAATAGAAAATGTAATGAAAGTAAGACATTATTTAATTAGAAAAGCTTTTAATTGTTTTTAAGGATAAAATATTTTATGGACACTATTGTGTTATGAGAAAAAATTCTGTTTCCACTTTTTAATAATTTAATTAGAATAATATATAAACTTTTAAATTTATATATTAATTTGTAGCAGTCAAGTGATATTGTTATTAAATAAAAACTATATTTATTAATAATAAATGGAAAAGTTTTCTACAATTAATCAAACCCCAGTATTTTGAATTTTTTCAGTGTATACCAATTTTTGTAAATATGGTCTTCTATACACAACATTATTAGAAAGTAAGAGCAGTAACTATAATAATTTTAGAATTTATTGGTATTTTTCTAAAATTTCCCCAATAAGCATCTTTGTAAGTAAGACTATAAAGCCAAAGTGCCTAAAATTCAATAAAATATTAGAATATTTTAAATTTTAAAGATTACTGGGTAGCCAAAAATATCTAAAAAAAAATGTCTTTTTACATTGTATTCGTTATGTAATTTTATAACAATTATCTTCTTAGATAAATTTCTCAAACACCAGGTTATAGATAAAAGTGTTAACATCACATAAAAATACCCAACTCTGTGTTAAAAAAATGATTTTCTGCAATATTTTAAACTCAAAGTAATATTTGTTTCAATTCTGATTAATTAAATTTTAAATCAAGTAATTTTTCTCAAATAATGTTTCAGAAAAGAACATTTTATTTTTGAAAGATTTTTTAATTACAAGAATTGTATTGTTGACAGATTTGTCAATATGAACATTTTATCAATTTTACTAATAATTAGAATAAAAAATAATTCTAATCAGTTTGAAATGCAGCAAAGTCTTTTGATCATTGGAAATATTAAATTCAATCTATTAAGTTGCAATTAAAAGAAAATAAAAGCTTCAAGAAAGATTTTTCATTTTAAACGTTAGGTAGCACTTTTTTGGGGGAGGTACCTATATATAAGGAGGCATGGTCATGTAACAGATAGTGGCTCAGATTGAGGAATCAGAGAGTTGAGTTTGATTCCAGTAGAGGTCCATTACATTCACTTACATGCTAATACCCTTGGGAAAGTGTATGAATCCTCTTTTTATCCCCCCAGCTATGGATAAATAGTAGAACAGACTGGCTTCTATAATTTTGAATGGCAACAGTTTTAGGAGAAATTAACTGAATTCAAAACTGGCCTGAAGAGGGTTGGGCTCTGTCAAGCTATCTTGCCCAATTCTACTGTGGCGGCAGTACATGTGGTGTCCTTAAAACCCTGATGGGTTATGGGATTCATGTGGTATGTAGGTAAATGTGATACCATGTGTATATATGTATGTATGTATGGGTATCTCCCCCACAAAAAAAAGGATACCTAAGGTTTAAAATGCATTTTTAAATATTATATATATATATAAAATTTAATCAAGTCTTCTCAGATGAATGCCTGCTACCTAATATACTTATATAATTATTTAATTTAACCCTGAAAATGATCTTAGAAAAGGTCAAAAGTACTTGGGTTAAAAAAAAAAAATTTCATTTTAACATCGAGAAACTGATTAGACAACTGGACAGGATCAGTATAAAAATAAGTAGACACTATATATGTGTGTGTGTGTGTGTGTGTGTGTGTGTGTGTGTTATTATAATGTATGAGTTATTAGGACACCAACACACTTGCAGTATTTCTGGAAAAGTCACACTCTTTGCAGTTGGTTTAGCCAGTCACGTGAGATCAGACCAGAGAGGTCAGGTGCAGACTCCTGTGAATGTAACCCTACCAGAAAGACTTGCAAGTTACTTGTGGAAGTTTTGTAAGTCTGTTGTAGGACTCAGACGTCACATGATTGTACACAAGGACAGGTATGTTTCCAATATAGGTTACACAGACAAACTTTATGTTTGCCACGTGTGTTAAGAGAGGTTGTAAAAGTGAAGATGACCTTAAGAATCACTTATGGGCCCATAACAGAACATTAGCTTGGGTATAAATGATGGAAATAATAAAATTCTGAATGAAAACACACACACAAAAAAAGAAAAGTAAAGAGATGGTCGTCTTCTGTAAAGAAATGACAATCATCAATGTATATATATTCTTAGTAAAAACTTATAAAAATAAACCTTTTGAGTTTTATGACATCATGTGCAAAATAAACTAACAAGATTATTGTACTATAATAAAATTCTTTTTATCTCAATAATACGCACTCCCTGGAGTACAGCAAAGCCGTTAATACTCAAAGAGGACTGTAATTATTGCAATTCAATGAATGGGTGTACTACAGTTATGCAATAAGAACATATCTTCTTTAATTATTGCCATCCTTTGCTCTTAGAGGCCGGAGGACAATTCCAGACATCTTGTTTTTCCTCCTATCTTCTAATTACTAACATCCGCTGTCGAACCGCTCTTTAAAAACAGAAAAAAAAATGTCTTTTTTTTCTATCTTTTTAATTATTTATTTTTGTCTCTTGCTTTTCATTTTTGTCCCTCCTTTGTTTGCTGAAGTGAAATAATGATCACTTTACCTTTCTTCATTGCCAACAACTACATAAAAAATAAAATAAAATAATAATGTTGAAGACTTAAATGGAAAGAACTTGAGAACAAAAACAAATAAAAACAGCAAATGGGGGTCTCAGCAGAATTTCTTAATTTCAGGAAGTAATATCAACAACATCATCATTGTCAAAGGAAACATCATCATTGTCATAAGAAACATTACACTTGGTCTAACTACTTTGCCTGAATATGGAGTATGCTTAAAGCTCTTGTGTTGCTTAGATTTTAAATAAGCCTGCCTCTTTATAAAATAGAAACATGAAACCAAATACAAGAGAGCAAAATATATTCAAAATATTCAGTTATGGCTGGAAAAAGGAAAATATTTTCAGCTAGAAAAAGAAAAGAGATTAGCACTGAAGTTAGAAATTAGTCTCAAATAAGCAAGATGACCTGGAATTGTCTGGGTTATTTCAAAAGTTGTTGGACAATTAGGATTGGCTTGGGTCACTGTAAAAACAAAGACTGCTTTTAAATTTTGAAATAGCTTCCCTTCTTTATACAATAAAAAAAGTATCAGACAAAAGCAAATTTAATTAAAATACAACATTAACTCTCAATGTGTCCACCATTTTGAAAGAAAGATTAATACATTCTTGAACAGTATGATTTCAATGATTTGGACACACTCTGATCATCGAGTGTATAGAGTATATAAAACTATAATCCCAATGTTCTCTGCAGAAAAAAAATGCTATCATAGTCTCCTATGATCCCCCTGGAGTTGCTGGCACAGTTGAACTACCTGAATGCCTCTTGGATGATTTTCATCTGGAAAAATAAGAGAGTTTCACATTGAAGTTAAGAAATTACTCAAATGAGTAAGATGATCTGGCATCATTTGGATTATTGTTGGGTCGTTACTATTAGGTTGAGAGATACTATAAAAACAAAGTTTGTTTTTTAATTTAATAAAAAGCATCAGGTAAAAATTTAAATAAAAAGAAATTTAATCAAAATACAACATTAACTTTCAACATATCCACAGTTTTGAAAGAAAAATTAATACATTTTTGAATGACTGAAAGGCAATCAAAGATTTAGAAACAGTTTTAAAAAATTCATATGTCAAAAATAAATATGATTTCAAAATTTAAAATATTATTATGGATCACTTATACTTGCATGAATGAGTCCCAGTATAAAAATTATTGAATTATTGACTGATTTTATCATTGTGATATTTTTGCATTATATCAAATATTAAGAATATAGTAATTAGGATCTGTAAATTAAAGGAGAGAGTTATCAATGATAATGTTCTAACTTCAAATCCACAGTTATCTCCCTTTAACCATCTGTCTCTGCTTTTTTTAAAATTTTTAAATGTACTTTTTATCACATAAAATTTGATGAGGCGCAAGCAAATTTTCATTCCAAAAATGTGGCCCAGAGAAAAAAGTTTGGAAACCACTGTACTAAGACCTTTGTTGTGAACCTCCTCCATACAAAAAGAAAACAAAAAAGAAAAGTAAAGAAAAATAATACTTTCAAATGGGTATCGTAGCTCCTCAGGATAAACCCTGACTGGATAATATATTAACACTTTCACCACAAGATCAGATATCAATCTTTTTGATTCAGTTTAACTCCTACAGAGAATAATGAAGGAAAGTGAGAAGAAAGAACTAAACATCAATTGCAAAAAGACAGAATGCATGATTATTAGCAAAAGGGACAGTGCAACATGCAAATTACAGATTGGAGATACCAAAGCCAAACAGATGCAACAATTTAAATATCTGGGATAGCAACAGATGTCTTCCAAAAGCTAAGCAAAGTAGTAAGAAGCAGAAAAAATGTTGTTAGAAAGAAAGAAAAGAATAGTGAATGGTTATGTAGTATCAATCCTCCACTATGGCTTGAATGCTGAGAATGCCATGGACCGAACATCTGAGCAATGATGAAATTCTAGAGAAAATGGCAACAAAAAAGAACACTTAACATCAGGAAGAGATAGTTGAAATTTATGGGACATCTAATGAGGAACTTGGAAAATTTGATACTCACAAGACAGATTGAAGGCAAGAGAGACAAAGGAAAGCAATACACAACCTACCTGGTGAGCTTGAGCAAATAGATGGCATAGCCGGGTTTGAGGGAGATGGCAAAAAGGCAAAGGTTATTAAGAGCTACAAAGAACAGGAAATTGTGGAGAGCCATGACTGTCAACATCCTGAAAGGACATGGCACATAGAAGAAGATTATGATGCAACATAAGCTTCAAGTAAAGGAAGTTTTTGCTCTAGAATCTATCTTACATATCTTTAAGTCTACTATTTGTCCATGCTTAGAATATTGCTGCCACATATGGTTCAGTGCTCCTGCTATTTATCGAGTGCTCCTTGATAAAATTTAAAGAATGATCAGCAACATTATCAGTCTTGATCTGTTGGCTCAGTTTCAGTCACTTTCCCACTGCCGTAAGGTTGCCTCTGTGCCTTTTCTATAAATACTGTCATGGTAATTTTTCAGATGAGTTCTTTTCTCTGGTACCGAGACATTTTGAATTTAAGTGCAGTACTAGTCAAAGTGATGAAGTCTCATCAATTTAAAATTGAGATAAGCTCCCAGTTTCTTTTCTCAGACTTCTCACTTGTGGAACTCTCTTCTGGCTACATGCTTTCCAGCCAATTTTCATCCTTAAAAATTTAAATGCATTGTCAATTGCTATGTACTGTCCTCCCGATTACTCTCGCTCCTTAGTAATGTTTCTGTTTTCTAATTCTTTCACAGACAGTGACCACTTGTGTCCTAGTAGCTTTACTGCCTTGCCTGGGATGAACTTGATTACAAAAAAATCAATACTGCCAGCAATTTAAAAAATACCTTAAAAGTAATTCTAAATAAAACTGTTCAGTTTGACTTAGGCTGCTGTTGTTCCCAGGTCCACCCTGACCTGGAGTGGTAGCACCTGTCAGGGCCCCAGCTATGGGCAAATAGTGAACCTCCAAACAAAAATAAAACCCTAACAAAGTATAAAAATACATTTTTATTGTAAAAATTCCAGCAATATATTTTTATATTAAAAAATTACCGACAATACCTATTTATAGTAAAATTATTAGCAATACATTTTATCTGTAATTGAACACATACAATTGCATTCAAAATATCTACATTTTGGCATTAAATAACACTTAGAGGTTGATATGCCACTAAACAAAATCCACTAACCAATGGAAAATTAATGATTGATGGAGATTTAATAATTAGACTGAGTTTATTTTCTTTTCAAATTCTTAATTTCAGGATTTATTAAAAAAAAAATTATTTTACATTTTCAAATGCACTGGAAATATTCAGTTTTTTTCTCAAAGAACAAAGGAGGTGTTAAAAGCCAGAGGTCAGATTATTTATTGCCTTGCAGGGGATGAGACAGTGTTGCTGTCAGTGTGTATACAGGCATCAGTGTACTGAGATTTAATGTCACAATTACCAGTTCATAGCAATAACTTACATTTGAATTGGTTTAATTGCTTTTAAAAAAATAATTTCTTTTGTGAGTCCAATTCAGCAGGTAAAGTAATAAGGAAGAGATTAAGACATTCAATTTCTAAGTTGATAAATATGAGTTTGTCAAAAATAGTATGAATAAAACAAGTTTTTTTTTTAAATTATTCTTCACAAAATACGAGGCCCAAAAGTCATTCAAGATAGAGTATTACTAAATGATATTTTGTAAGTGCATAAACGTAGGGAGCAGAGAGGGGTGTTGCAGCATGTATTTATATTTTAATTAAAAGTAGTGACAAACAAAATTTACACGGGTGATCATTGTCAGCACATGCGCAAGGAAATGGAACGGGGCAATATTTTCATGTGTTTTTATATAACATTTCACTGATTAACAAAAAATACACTAGTATACATTTTTAAATCCTGTTTAAAATAAATGGAGTGTCTATTCAAATATGGGTATCCACCAAAAAAAATGTTTAAACTGATAAAATAATATGTTGGATTAATAAATAAAAATTCATTATTTCTTTAGAAACTAGTGAAATTAGAAATTTTAGAAATTAATATGTATGCAAATATAGGTGTTTGAAGAGAAAGAAGAAATTTAGCAATTAGGAATTGTGTGAGTGATACATGTATATGTGTGTGGGGGGTGTATGTGTGAAAAAAGTCATTCACCTGGGGAAAGTCCCATGCTGATGTTACTTCTACTGCATGCAGGAAAAAAGAGAAAGAAAACAGGAGTGTTTTCTAACAGTGTCTTGATGAATCAAGTGAGGGTAACACACAGGTGCATATTATGAGGATATGTAGGATAGATAAGTGTTGATCCTTGACTTGAAGAGGTTAAGATTGTAGGGATCAGGGAAGCATCCTCATGAGAATCTGTTCTGTAATGCAACAGTTCTGGAGGAAGAAACTGTCTAAGTGAAATTTCTTTCTAACTAATGGAATATGTAAGTAATGGCACTAACTGAAATCTGCTAGACTATACCTAAAGCATATATTAAAAAAAAATTAAATTTAAATTTCTCAGCATCCCCTTTCCTTTGTGCACACATGTTATCACAACAAGTTAAAATTCATTTTAGTCCAATGAAATCCTAAAAGATAACAAAACTCATTGCACAAAACTTTTTTACTTTTTCCCTAAAATTCTTCTTGATATATAAAAATGTATATATATCGTTTTCCCATAATTATAACTCAAATATTAAAATTAGTAAAATTACTCTTTCTTTCACTCACTTTTTATCTCTTTATCTGTTATATATATATATATATATATATGTTAATGAGCACAAAAAAGGAATATAAAACTCAGTTTTCAGAACAATAGGTTAGATAAAACAAATTTGACAGGCAAATTATGCAAAATAGGAAATGACAAAATTATTCGTACATTATGAAAAATAGAAAAAAATTGAACAATTATCACAATATTAATAGTCAATACCATAGCCTCTCATTTTTACAACTTGCTGCAATTGTTTTCTAAAGTTTCTGATGAGATTTGAACAATCTTCCATTCTTCATTGGTTACATGTTCTAATTCCTGAAGGTTTTTTGGCACTAATGATTTATTCGAACTTTCAATTTTTGCCATAGATTTTCAATAGAATTTAAGTCAGAACTCATTGAAGGCCATGGTAGAACTGTAATCTTTTTCTGAAGCCACACTGTCACTGATTTAGACATATGTTTGGGATCATTATTTTACTGGAAAGTAAATCACCAACTTAGTTGAGGATTTTGCACTGATAGTTGTAGATTTTTATCCAGAATTTTGATATAGTCTGTAGATTTCATTATTCCTCTTATTGCAATTAATTGTCCAGTCCCCCTTGAGCTAAAACAACCCCAAAACATCATCAAGCTGCCTCCATGTTTTAATGTTGCAACTGTGTTCTTTGGGAGGAAAATCTCACCTTTCTTGCACCAAATTTTCTGTACATCACTATGTCCAAAAAGCTCAATTTTTGTTTCATCACTCCATAGTACTTGTTCTCAAAAGCAATTTTCTTTGTCCAAGAACATTTTGGCAAAATTAAACTGAACAACAATGTGACATAGTTTGTGAAGAGGAGTTCAACATGGTCAGTTTCCATACAGCTCATTTCTATTTAAACAACATTGTATTGTGCGAGTATTTATGCTGATACACATCATATTCAAAATTTGGTGATGTCTTTCAAAATAACTCTTGGGTTTTTATTAACCTCTTGACACAGTTTTCATACAGTTCTCAGTGATGATTTGGGTTTTCTTCTCTGCCCAGGCAAATTTTCTCTTATGCCAAACTGTTTAAACTTCTTTATAATGGATTGTACTGTAGATCTAGGGATAGCTAACCAGTTTGAAATAGTTTTGTAACTATTTTCAAACTTGTGGGAGTTAATAATTCTCTGTCTCAAGTCAACGCTAAGCTTCTTTGTCTTCCCCATTGTGTTGTTAACATAAGAATAACAATGGTGACACTTTATGCACCACATGATGTTCTTTGCTGGAATTATCACAAATATTGTACTGAAGAAATAGTCTAGAAGGCTTCACCAACAAAATAATTATGTAAATTACTTATACTTACATGAATCAATCAATTTAAAACAGTATTTCCTACTGTATGAATAATTTTGTCTTTTCCTATTTTGCAGAATTCACCTGTTAAATTTGTATTTAACGTATTGTTCTGAAAATCAAATTTTATATTCCTTTCTTTGTGCTTAACATATAAAAACCTGGCATCATACAGGCATTAGATTCTGTGAAATGGATAAAAATATTCAAAATTGATGGGTGTATGAATAATTTCATCATTGACTGTATATATATATATATATGTGTGTGTGTGTGTGTGTGTGTGTGTGTGTGTTTGAATATAGAAGGATGCTGAGAATACCATGGGCCAAACATGTGAGCAATGATGAAGTTTTAGAGACAATGGAAACAAAAAGGACACTAATACTTATCATCAGGAAAAGAGAATTATAATTTCTAGGGTATGTAATGAGGAAAGAGGGCTTGGAAAATTTGATACTCACAGGAAATATTAAAGGAAAGAGGGACAGTTGAAAATAACATATAATCTACTTAGCAAGATTGAGTGAATGGATAGTAGAACAGGATTTGGAAAAAATAACCAAATGACAGAATTTATTAAGAACTACAATGGACAGGAAACTGTAGTGAACAATAATTGCTAACTTCTAGTAGGGACACAGCACAAAGAAGAAGAAAAAAGAAGAAGAAGGAGAAAGAAGAAGAATGATACAGTTAAAGTATTGAGCTGTTTAATGTAAGTCATGTTTTGTTTGTCTAATGTAAGTTTTGTTCTTATGAAATAAATTATTTTAATAACAGTTAATTGGTGAAAGGAGGTATAGAAGATGTTTTACAAATTATATTACATATTTACTATCTATTTATATATAAGTGGAAATTCAACTCAACACCTAGTGGTAACAGTCTTGTTCTATGCTCATATGCAATTGTCAGGCCATACATATTGTGTTTTTGCTTGACTATTTATATATACAGCTCAAGGATGCATTGAGGGTAGTCTATTGTATTGTTCTAACAGTTATTCCAGTGGCTATTGGGTGGAAATAATTATGGATTTGGATGCTGTTTTTTGGCTGTTTATAGTATTGCTTGTTAACTTTTTTTTATTTATTATTGTTTATTTTATTATTTGTTGTTGTTATTACATTTTAGTGCTTATGTGTACATTTGTGATTTGTTAATTTGATTATTATTCACTTAATTTATTTACTTTTTTATTGGTTTGGATTAATTTATTTCACATATTTTTGTTAATTTACATTTTCTTTATTTATTTATTTTTGTTTATTCTTGTTCATTTTTGATTTTTAAATAACATAGTAAAAATACGTTTTTGAAAGCATTGTGCTGTTTGAATATTTACTATTTAGTGCACTGACCTGTATATATAAATAGTCAAGCAAAAACAGTGGCCTGTCAATTGCATATAAGCATGAAACAGACTGTCACCTCTGGGTGTTGACTTCAATGTCCATTTTGATATTTACAAAAGCTCTATCCCTAGTAGTAAGCACATTAACCCATAAATATAACACCCCGTAAAACTATATTTTATCACACACACACATATATATATGTACATACACACAATGGTACATCAATAAGCTTAATATGCTGTACAAATAAATGCTTTTTTTCATCATTAGATTATCTACTTACTGATGTATGATATGAAGAGTAGCTAAAAAGACGCCCTTCTAAAAAATATAATGTTTGGTCATTTGGTCAGATTTTGGGAAGTGACACATATATATATATATATATATATATTGTTGTGGCCTGTTTAGGGGCCAGAAAGAAAGACATGTGTTATGGGACCTTACCCATAATAACATAATGGACTATTCCATATGTAATAAATACTGTGCCTCAAGAGGAAGCAGGGAGTTTAGTCTGAGTGAGGTCCGTCAGAAGTCCTTCAGTCAGTCGAAAGAAAGTCAGAGGCAAAATGTCCGAAACAGAGTCGCGTTCAGACAATCACTACTAAACCTGATTGTTCGTACTAACACTTTCTACTTCTCTGTATATATTCCTGTTTGCAATATATCTGTGTGATTCCATATATGTGTTCAAGTTCTTCTTTATTGGTTCTACCTTGGACTATCACCGTGGTACAAGGAACCGGACCATAACAACACGGAAGATGAAGGTAGGAAAAAAAAGTTTATTGAAGATATATACAAAACAATAAGCGTTAGTAATATTAGATTAGCATTATTGACTATTGTCCTCATCTTTACTCCATATTCTTCCACGGTATCCGACTCTCCCGGCAGTTTGTGGTTTTATGAGAGAAGGAAGAGTTCATTTACTCACTAGGAGGGTTTACCACAAGTGCCATGTTTAAAAATCTTAACTCTTAGGAGTCTGAAGAATTAATTTTTTTTTCACATGTACCTTTAAAAAAGAAGGTATTGAACCAATTTTTAGTAGTTTTCCTCTGATTGACTTGTTTAACGTTATCGAAAAAAACAAGCGTTTACTTTTTACATCTGGCAAAGTAATTTAAAACTTGGCTGACATGTTTTGCCAAGTTCAACATAGAAAAGCTTGTGAACATTTGTTTGTGGTCTCTTTTTTTTTTTTTTGGTATGGTTTTTTGCTGCCTTTGCTGCTGTTTTCTCCAGAAACTAAAACCTTTTGCACACAATATATGTGCTGATTCCTTAAGTTTACAAATTTTCCAGTGGTGTTCCTTGTCTATGATCTCAACCTGATCCCACAGAGGGTGGTGATCTCCCTTCTCTCTCCATATGTGGTCAGTCACGCCCGATTTTTCCACTTCCCCTCGTGTTACAGCTTTCTGGTGTTCTTGAAGCCTTACCTTAAGGGGGCAGCCTGTCTCTCTTTTATATTTCTATCCACAGCTGCACGGGATAGCGTACACACAGTTGTTAGTCATGCTCTCCTCTATGAGGGGGGTCATATTTGGGAGAAATATCTGTGAAGTGTTGTCAAGCTTTTGAAGGTTGTCCTGATGTTATATGGACTGCAGATCCTTTGTATTTTCTCTGATAACCCCTTCACATAAAGCAGGCAGACTGTTTTTCTGAATGTTGTTGTCCTCCTCTTTTACCTGCCAATCCCAGTTTTGGGGGGGCTGCTGCCATGTACCCAGGGTAGTTGTTACGTTGTAGGGTACTACTTATACTGACCAATTCTTTATGTAATGTCTCTGGGTCACCCTTTATGACTTTTGTTCAGTGTCATAAGCAGTGGACGATCCCTTTCTTTACACTGTATGGATGGTGGGAGTTGAAATTGAGGTACTCTCCGGTGAATGTCGGTTTATGGTATACGGATGTCTTGAACCCATGCTCTGTTCGAGATATTAGAACATCCAGAAATGAGAGTGTGTTGTTACTCTCTTTCTCCAATGTGAACTGTATCAAAGATCTTATTGAGTTCACGTGGTCCAGTAGAACCTGAACATCTTCCTGGTGTGGCCAGAGTATGAAGGTGTCATCTACGTACCTTAATCATATAGTTGGCTTTAGAGATATAGATTCTAATGCCATTTCCTCAAAGTATTCCATGTATATATTCACCATTGCTGGTGATAATGGCGAGCCCATTGTTAAGCCCTCATCCTGTCGATATATGTGTGATCCCATTTCGAAGTGTGTTGTTTGTGTACAGAAAGTCAACATCTCCATCAGATTATCTATTGGAATAATGGTCCGTTCTTCTAGGCATGAGTCAGAGGCCAATCTGTCTCTGACTACTGAGAGTGCCTCCTCCATGGTTACCTTGGTGAACAAACTCACCACATCCAAGCTCACCATCTGGTTGGATAGGATGGGAGCATCTTTGATTATTTCCACGAAGTGGGCGGAGTTTCGAACATATGAAGGAGACTTTCCGATCAATGGGTCAATTATATCTACAAGGAAGCGACTCAGAGGGTGGCACACAGAGCCTTGGCAACTAACAATCAGCCTGAGCGGAATACCATCTTTGTGAATCTTAGGGAGACTGTATATGTGAGGTAGCTTGGTGTAATGCTGCAACAACTGCCTATACATCTTAGGTGCGAAGTGATCCTTGTTCTTAATTAGTATATGTGACAGTTTGCGTTCCGTTTTCATAGTAGGATCTTTTTTTTACTTTGCTGTAGCTACCATTGCTAATGAGGTCTTCCATCTTTACAGTTGCATTGCCTTTCTATGGCCTTCCTTCAATCAAGGTCTGATGTTCTCACCTTTCATCTCAGTTCATCTGCCTGAGCTTGAGGGATGTTCAAGGCCACCTCCTTGACTCTGGCAATGATGTCCAAGTATGGCACCCACCTGATGGTTGTGGCGAAGTTGAGACCCTTATTCAATACTGACTCCTCAGAGGCACTCAGCTGATATTGGCTGATATTGACTATTGCTTTCATTGGTGGGTGATGGACCTTGTGCATCCCCTTCTGATCTTTCAGTCTATTTAATTTTTGTACTTGGTGAGCCTTGACTACATCGAATTCATGTCTGAAGGATTTATCCAGGTCATTTTGGATCCTTCTCTGGTCTTCTTCATTAGTAATTCTCTTGAAGAAATTCTTGAGCCTCTGAGAGATATGAGCTTGTAGTCTCTGTTTTATCCAACGATTGTACTGGATTCTTTCTCAGACAAGGATGTGTCCCTCTTTCTCTGCGACCAGACAGGCTCTCCTTGAATTAACGGGAAGTCTTACTGCCAAGCCTGAAGGGATGAGTTGTAGGTCTCTGCTTCGGTGTAGGAATGTCAGATGGTTCGATATTTGTGCCTGTTTCTGGTAGGATTTTACAATTTGTCTCCATTTTTTTTAAATTGAAAAAAAAAAAACCATAAAAAGTCAATGAGAGGAGGAGTGGGAAAAAGAGATTTGAATGGAAGAAGATTAAAATAGAAAAGGGAAAATGAAAAAAGAAAAATAGGAGAAAAATCTGGAGAAATTGCAACTGAAGTTAAAATGATATTGAAAGAGAATCAAGGAAGGAGAAAAGAGGATAATGAAAAAAAGAAGAGGAATATGGAAAAAAAGGAAAGAAAAGAAAAAGAGAAAGAATGAGGAAGAATAAAGGAAAGAAAAAAGGAGGAAAAAGAGGAAAGCAAGTGAAAGAAAAAGAAGTGTAGATAAAAGAGGAAGGAATAAGAAGAAAGAAAAATGAAGGGGAAAAAGGAGGAAAAAGAGGGAAAAAAGAAACTGAAAAAAGAAAGTATAAAATAATAGAAAAAGAAAAACATTAAAAATGAGAGAACATAAAAATAAAGAAACAAAAAATGTTTGCAAAAAGCAAAATTTAAACCTAAAAAAATGCAAATTTGTAAAAAACAAAATGAAGTCAGATCTTACTGAACAAAAATTCTCCTTTAAGAAATATGCTTAAGAAAAAAAATCATTTAATGTAATATTAGTGCTTCTTATTGAATTGCACCTTTTTCTTTCATTATTTTCTATTTTCTTACATTATGTCTTCTTGTATCTTCAACAGAAAATACATACAATGCAGCACATCCTAAGACATCAATATCCAGTGTTATATAACCATAGGCGATTATTATATAGGTACAAGAGTCAGCATGACAGCCTAACCCTGTCTTGCTTAAAGCTGTATCAAGTAACAATGTTCATTATCAGTTGACATTAACTGTTTTAGGCCCACAAGGGAAACAGGAGTGGCACAGCCAGATTTAACTAGCTGCTCTCCCAACATCATTGCCATAAAGAACATTCTTTTATTTAATTTTTATAGAGATTATAAATAGATCATCATCATCATCATCATTAATATTTTCTTCATTCCTAACATCTCCTTCATTATCATTATCATTATTATTATTACTGAATCTTCACACCAGAGATTTTTGATGGCCTTCACTGGGAATCAAGTAATTGATTCAATATAATCATTCCACTTCATGTCATTGGAAAATATGAGACCAAGAAAGTGCAATGAGTTACTTTCCTGAAGGTTAGCATCAGCCATACTGATAGAAAGCAAAAGTGGTTCTCTCTCATAATTAAAAGATAGCAGTTTAATTTTGGAAGCATTAAAATTTACAAGCCATTTCTTGCCCCAGTTAAGAACTTATTGGATGTCATTTTCAAGCTCATCTGCCAGTTTAACTTTATCTGACATATTGAACTTACTATTAAGACAGGAGTCTGAGAGTTTTGTCATCAGTATAAATACCGAGTTGGGAACTGATGACATCGGGAAGTGTGTTGATAAAGATAAGAAACAATGTAGGTCCAAGGAGAGAGCCCAGAGGGAATAACGTATTAATGTGAAAAACAACTTTCATTACACAATATTCTTTACAAAATTTAGTCTACCACACAGCTACAATATGGAGGCCTTTTTCTTCTATGTGCCACTTCCTTTCAGGATGTAGATGATCATGGCTCTCCACAACTTCCATTCTTTGTAGCTCTTGTTAAGGTTTGTCTTTTCACCCACTCTCCATCTTCTTTTTCTGCCATCCATTTACACAAGCTTGTTAGGTAGAACACTTGCTGTTTCTTTCTGTTCTGTTTGTCTTCAGTATATGTTCCGTAAGTGTCAAATTCTTCAAGTATTCTTTTTCCTCATTATGTATCCTGGAAGTTTCAACTTACTCTTTCTGATTTTTAAGTATAAGCATCCTTCTAGTTTGTATTTTTCTTAAAACCTCTTCCTTACTTCCATAAGGGATGGATGACTATGCTTTACTATCTATACATGATCAGCCATGCCTGGAGGGTACAAATATTGTGATAATGATAACAAAGATGAGGACATTAGTTTGAATGTGAATAGTGTAAATAATGATAACTCCTCATCCCAGAAATTCAGGCTGAAATTACTAAGTATAGTTAAGCCTGGCTCAAAGCCATAAGAATAAGCTCTCAATTTGTACCATAATTTTTTAATATATTTTTCAATAAAGAATAACTTTGCAAAATTATAGTTTATGATTATAGTTTAAATATAGGGAAAAAAGATGTAAAAATGATGTAAAAAAAGATGTCTAAATGAATACCATTTTTTAAACTGACACCAGAATGATATTGGTTAAACTAATGCATTCTTTTTCTATGTCATGTGACCATTTTGGTTAATTTTTAGCTTACTTTTTAAATTTAAGAAAAACTCAAACATGATTATCAGGCTAATTGAAAAGTCTAAGTAAATTATGGAAGATGCTATGTGATATAATTTGATAAGCAAAAATGAGTAAATGATTTTTTAAAAATTTTTTTATAATGTAATTAATATTTATATTACTTTAGTTTGGGATTAAATTATGTATTACATATTTTAAATAAGAAGGTTATGAATTTAACCATGTTCTTTTAATTTTTTAACATTTTTATAGTCATGTATGTTGGTTTGGGAAAAGAGTAATTCTTTCAGGAATGGAGATATTTGAAAAATCTTGGGCACAGATTTATATTTTCATAAGATTTGATAACTGTACTTTTAAGAATTTTCCATTTAAGTAAATTATTTTCTCTTTTAATTCAAAAGTCTGACATTCTTTAGATCAAAGTTGTCATTGAATATTTATGAGCATTTTTTTTAAATTAAAAAATTTTGAAAAACTAATATTTTTAGTATTGTTTACAAAATGAAATCTTTACATTTGCCTTGATAAAGTCCATCAGAGGACAAAACATGTCATTTAAGATAAGTTTTCCTTTTGTCTTTATTCACATTGTCCTTTTGTCTTTATTCACATTGTCCTTTTACAGTTATATTTTTAGTTATATCTCAAATTTTACACACACACACACACACACACACACACACACACACACACACACACACACATATATTTATTATACACTGTTACATTAGAACATGTAAATATCCACTATAAAATTGTACATTTTGTTTCAACATTAAAATCAAGGTTTCTTCAAGTATCTAACAATGATAGTACTAAATGATTTTATTCAAAATTGCAATTAATGAAACACTACTTCACGTTCCGTTTTCGGAAAATTTTCCATAAAAGGTAAAAACAATTTATATTAAGAAAAAGGAAAGAAGATATGAAATCTATAAAAAAATGAAAAAGGAAAGAAAAAGAAAAAGAAGAGATAGTCAAGATAAAGTGCAAGAAATTAACCTTATTACCAAGAGAAAAGACAAAAAGAAAGGAAAGAGAAATATAGAAGTATATTCAAAATTACTCAGATTCATAAGAGGAGGAAAGTTAAGAAGAGAGGAAATAGAAAGATGTTAATACAAATTAAATCAGTGAAATTCTGTTGAATCAGGGAATTCAAATTTGAACAGAAAGTTAGAAATATATGTTATATATATATATATATATATATATATATATATATATATATACACAAATATGTTTTACAGTTGAGCCTATAGATTTCCAATATTCCTAAAAGTCCATACATCTAAGTAAGAAAACACAATTGTACTAAACAATGTAGTTTTAGGTCTTCTTTTTTTTCACTCAAAGGGAACTCTATTCTTCATTTGTGATGACATTTGTTATTTAAATTCAACACTATTAAAATCAAGAGTAACTGAAAAAAAAATTTTTTTTCACCCTCAGAATACAACCAACTGATCGACTGGCCAAACAATTCTTCTCATTTGAAGCTTAAAAAGAAAAATGACTGCCCTTCCCTCTGGTCAGTAAGCTTTGGGTCATTGTTAGATTTGTTTTCTCAACCTACATCAAACAGTGATTCAATTTCTCCTTTTTGTTGTCTTGAGGCACAGACATCCATCAACATAAAAGTTTACAAAAAGGCTTGCTGAATTTTGTACCAAATAAAACCCCAAGACATATAAAGAGATAAGGGTTTGAACATGAAAAAAAAAAACAAATATCTTAATTATTGGATATATCCTGTGTTGGGTGGAGGAATGGCTTTCAGAGGAAATGGTTTGTGATTTTGTAAAAAGAAACATAGCATTTGAAAATCTCAGAGTTCAAAAGACCCTCTTTTCAATTGTATAGAGAAATGATTTTAATTAGTTTGGGGTGATTTTGGAATGAGGGCTTTTTCAAGAATTGTTGAAAGTTAATTTAAAAAAGTTTAGTTAAAAAACGCATATGCCCACATATGTGTATATATACACACACACACACACACACACACATATATATATATATATATATATATATATATATATACACATATATAGTCATATATGTAGTAAAATAAAATAATTCCCTTCACTTTTCCAGGCTTTTAGTGTCATCAGTACATTTGTTTGTTCAATTTTTCATTGGATTTTGTTGTAAATGAAAGTTGTTTATGTACAGATTTATCTTTTTTGAGAAAAAAGACATTATTTTTATTATATATGTAAGTTTTATTTTTAAATAATTCTATAAATACCATAACATTAATGTTCAAGATAAAATTTTGAATATTTTCAGTTATAATATATAGGTTAAAATAGTGATTTCTTGTGTTGAGTATCTATATATATATATATATATATATATATATATATATCTGTCACTCCTTGCTTAAACTTTCATCTAAGTAGCCAAGAAAGAATATTGTTGCCTGTCATCTTTGTATAAATGTCTTTGAATTTCATTCAGTATTCATTTTATTTTATTTTCTCTCTGTTTTCCTTGCTGTTAATGTTTCCTTCCTTTTTATTTTGTTTTTGCTTTTTTCTAATTGAATTTATTTTACCTTCTTTTTCCCCCTCTTTGAAAACTTTGAATATTATGTCTTTGGTGATTTTTCAGGTTTATACAAAGATTGGATGTTTTTTTTTTCTCATGGCTCACAGGAGTGATTTTCTTCTACAAGAAGTGAATGTTGGACTTTAAGTTAAAACTTTATATTTACATTCCAGATTCTTTATCCATAGCCTCTCCAACACATTTGCTTCTCCCTTATCTGTCTATAACAATTCATATCGGCAGGTGTAGAGAATGCTTAAGCATCTCCCTTTACCCTCACCTCCCAATGTAACTTTTAGACCTTTAGCCTGCAAGTGATCTATACATACATAACTTATGCCATGGCTTCCATGAAAATTTCATAAGAAACAAAGAAAAGAGTGCTGAACTGCTATTTAATTTCAGTCTTTCTAAATGATAGTGAATGTTGGACAATCTGCTCACAGATGAAGAAGACACTTGAAACAACAGAAACATGGTTCTACAGAAGGAATTCAAGAATATTAATGTGTGAGTAATAAGGAAACTTTAGGGAAAATGGAAACAAAAAGGACACTTACACTTAGAATCAGAAAAAGATAGTAGAAATTTATAGGATACATAACGAGGAAGGTGGGCTTGGAGAATTTAACACTTGCAGGACATATTGAAGGAAAGAAGGAGCAGAGGGAGACAGCAAGTAACTTAGCTGATGTGCAAATGAATGGCAGAAAAAGAATTGGGAAGGATGGTGAGAAAATAAACTTTATTAACTACTGCAAATAATAGGAAGTTGTGGAGAGATATGATCACCAATGTTCTGAAAGGACACAGTAAAAAGAAGATGATATCATCATGTTAACTTGTTATCATGAGATGCCTAGTATTGAAAAATACAGACTTTACTTTCTTGGAAATTTGTTGAAACAATTTTCCTATACATATCTTCTCCATTTTGGCTTTGTACCAAATTAATCTATGTTTAGTAAATATTGATAAATCAGAAGAAGATGGTTATAGAAATTATTCAAAGTTGATTAATTCTGAAAGAGAAAAGGTTATAGAAAAGAAAATGGTCTTCTTAAAAATCTTGCATCAAAAAGAATCAAACTTGGACACTTTATATCTTCAGACATGTAAGTTTTCTATTCTTGTATTTTGCAACTTTCACATCAAAGTAGATTAATTCCTTGTATTTGTTTCAATTTATTGAAGTTTTTTAAGACAAAAAGAAGAATCAAACAAAGGCAAATTGTTGACTACAAAGAGATGAACTAAAAGAAAGACTCAAAGATAAGGCAAAGATTGGATGAACAGAAAGAAAGAAAGAAAAAAAAGCCAGCAGTAAGGCAAAGATTGGATGAATTGAAAGAAAGAAAGAAGAAAAAGAGGCAGAGATAAGGCAAGATTAAATGAAATGAAAGAAAGAGTCAACAATAAAATAAATATTAGATGAAATAAAAGATAAATAGATAGAAAGAAAAAAAGATTACATAAAAAATAAGTAAGGAAAGACTAAAGGAAAACAAAAAAATGGAAGACTAGCTAAAAAAA
Organism: Acanthosepion pharaonis; assembly: GCA_903632075.3. Taxonomy (NCBI): domain Eukaryota; kingdom Metazoa; phylum Mollusca; class Cephalopoda; order Sepiida; family Sepiidae; genus Acanthosepion; species Acanthosepion pharaonis. Next base: position 291,840 of record CAHIKZ030002674.1, read on the forward strand.
AAAAAAATAAACATATCAAAAAAGAAAAAAGAAAGAATAAAAAAGGAAGAAAAAGTAAGAGAAAACTGAAAGAGATTAAATTAAAGAATAGAGCAAAGTAAGAATTGAAAAAAAAATGACCTGAAAGAAGAAAAAAGAGTGCAAAAAGAAGGAAAGAAAAAAAAGAAAGAATCAAGGCAAAGATATGATGAACTGAAAGATTATATAAAAAAATACAAAAAAAAGAAAGATTAGGTGAAAATGAACAAAAAAAACAAAGATTAGATGAAAAAATAATAGAAACAGTAAAAAGAAAGAACGAAAAAAGAAAGAGAGTAAAAAAGACAGAAAACTGAATTAGAAAGAATGGAAGAAGCAAATGAAAGAGAAAATTGAAAGATGGATTAAATTAAAGAAAGGAATAAAGTGAGAATTTGTTGGTGAAAGAAAAAAATGATAAGAAAGAAAGAAAATAATCTCCTCAACATCAATCAGTGAAAAATCAGTAATCATTTCCATATTTGGAACATACTTGTTTTAGAAGCAGGATTTTTTCATGTTATTTCAAAGAGTTATTGCATTTTTCTAAGAATTACGTAAACTTTCAAGCAACCAGTTTTATTTCCTCCCCATAAAAAGATATATACAAACACACACCCTGCATCTGCTCAGAACATATGCATATATGCACATCCATAGGCTAACATATATGGTTGGCTTTGGGGGAAGGAGGAGAGCACATGATTGAACCAATATCTTCTTGATCATAGACTTTGTCCATTAGACAATTTGAGGTGCAAAAGATGAAGATAATCCTGAAAAATGTACTTGTAGATCATAAATATTTGATTAAAAAATAAGAGGTAATGTTTGGTTTGATAATATTTTGTTGTCTATTTGCACCACCTTCAGAATAGTATCGATGACAGTGAATTTTATTTATTTGTAGAAAAGTACATGCATGCTAAATATGAAACAGAACAAAGATTATAGAAAATTAGCATATATAATGACAAAGTATAGACAGAATATTGGGTAAAAGATAAGTAGAATCAAATGAAGAGAGAAAGAAAACATCTACTCAGTCAAGCTGAGATTTTCTTAATCATTTCACTCCAACCAAGGTGATAAAGCCACTAAGACACTGGGAATTAGGAAGAGGAAAAGAAAGAGAGAAAATGATATTAAGGAGAAAGGACAATAAAAGAACAGGATTCAAGGAGACAGATAATGATGATTGATGTTAAATCTTTGAAGATTATAGTTTACAAGAAAACATGAAGCCAGAAGAAAGTTCTACAGCCAAGAAGTGCAAAAAGAATCTATTTACATAGAACTACAGTTATATTGAACAATTTCAACAATAAAATAATGAGACCTAGCTGCCAATCTAGTAATGCAGTTAAATTTGAGAAGTTGCGGTATCAAATAGGGAAGCTCGTCAGAACACTTGGCATGGAAAGAGATGAATTATTTTAGTTACATGGTGCGATAGATAAATTGTCGCCAATTTATATTTTTAATTTTGCACATGCACATTGTTGGCTTTTGATTTTGTCAACTGTACAGTACAGTAGGGTCATTTGGGCACTGTCTATGAGAAAAAAACCCCACCATAATGCAATTCACTCTGCCATGAATTTGGAAGCCACATACTGTACTGCTTAGCATTTGTGCTGGAAGCTCCAATACGGATATTTCAGATTGTTTATAATAAATACACATATTCAATATTCTATTTTCAAGTGTGCATATATACACACAATCACAAATTTGCCTGCAATTCTTTCTCTCCTATACTAAATGCAAACACATTCATTCTTTTCCATTTTTTTCCTTTTGCCAAAATTGACAAGTTAAAATAAAACTATTGTGTTTTGTTTTCTTTTCCCTTTTCTAAATTATTTATTTCAAAAGGTCTTCAAAGTGTAATCGCATTGTTTTTACTGTTATTCTACGGAATGAAAACACAAACAAAATGATAAAAATAATGAAGACTTGAAAGAAAAACGTTTTGATCGAATTTCAATGCGACAAATTGAATATGGTTTTCAGGCTGGAATCCACTGACAGCATAAATACTTTTCTGTTTGAAGTGTGATTCTGAACTCACTCTGAAGACTCTTCGCACTGAAGATAATATAATTTGACCTTTGGCAAGTCGATGCTTTTTATAGGAATTGGATAAAAAAAAAGGTTTGTTTTATTTCATCTTTTAGCTTTTTCTTTTTTTCTTAAATAATTTTTTAATTTATATTTTTTGCTTATGAAATGTGCTTATTTTTTGCTTGTAAAAAAATGAAAAAGAAATGAAAGTCCTAAAATCATTTCCTTTTTTTTTATCAAAATAAAATTCTTTATAAAAGAAGACATACTGAAGCTTTTCTTTTGTATAATTCAAGAAGTAACATTTTCTTCTGAAAAATAAATAAAATGTTTGAAAATTAACCTGTTTTAAAAATTATGGGATGACTATAAGGGTAATAACTTTTTACTACTACTGTCTAGACAGGTAACATATTTAATGGAAAAAGTTTGCTCATATGCTCAATAACTCACTTTCTTCTCTATCAATTGTTGTGGCATATCAGTAACAAGATATTTTGTCAATGTTGATAAAATCATGTATAGGGAGAAATAGTAGACTTCCCCATGTATCTCTAGTTGATCTTTTCTTTACCTCCTCCTTAGACTTCTTGGCACCTCTGACCATGCAGTCTACAGATCTCTTTCTGCTCTGCCATCAGGCAAGAACCTCCGATTAACAGAACATCTTTCTGTTATCAACGCATTAATTGGGACTCATTTCATCATTTTCTTCATGATGTGCCCCTTAGAATTATATTTTTAATCATTCTGTTGTGCTACTGGGAGAAAGTCAGCATTGAAATATCAAGTGAAGCCACAATCTTGTTTCTTTCCTGCCTGTTCAGCTGTTATAGCTCACAGGAACCACATCTTGCAGCTATACCAGAGTGACAGGTTCAATTCTAACAGATGTCACTTTATCACTGCTAATAGTGAATATAAGCATGTCCTCAAAGAGGTAAAGTCAATATTCACTGATAGAATATGACACCATATAAAACCTCTTACAAGTTTTGTTCTAGTGATTACTGGCGGCAATGTAAGAGTGCTGAACAAAATCAAATCCTCAGCCTTTTTAATGAATTTGAAGTGTTGACATCAACTGCAGATAGAGCAGAGTGCTATGCTCAGAAATTCTCTTCCAACTTCACTCTTGGCTCATCTGAAGTATCTTTTGTCTGATTTTTGCCCTAGAACAGTTTCTACTGAGTGATATGCACATAACTCTGTCCATGGTTTCTGCTATCATTTTTAAACTAGATTCACACAAAGCTTGCAGAGTCAACGGTATCCCTGCAATTGTCTTAAAGAAATGAGCTCTTGAATTGACCCCTCTTCTCTCCAAACTTTATAATAAATGCTTTACTGCTTCTTGCTTTTCAGCATGTTGAAAGTCCTCCTCTGTAGTTATTGTCTGGGGAACACTATGACCCCACAAATTTTTGGCCCTATTAGTCTCTTACCCTTTTTTGGCAGAGTACTCAATCCTCTGATCAAAGGCAAATTGGTTAAGCATCTTACTTCACATCACCACTTTGAGATGAATAATATGGCATTCATTTCATCAGGTCTACCATCAATGTGTTCACCACTGAATTTGTCTATCATGCTTCCTATAAGAACAGCAAAACTTGGGCTGTGGCTCTCGATATCTCAAAAGTATTTGACATGCTGGCCTTTTCTACAAACTCAAGGGCTATGGTGTCTCTGGATGAATATTTGGCTTAATCCAATGATTTCTTACAAATTGTATAATGATGGTTGTATTGAATGATACTAACCTCCAGGAGAATAGCTCTTTTCACCTCTGCTTGGGCTCACATTTTTTAGTAACATCAAGTGGAGGTGATTAGATTGAATCAATTGCTAGGTTTACTGCTAGGAAAGTTGGTTCACAGCCAAACAATTTCCCATCAGAATCCATTTTTCACATTTATAAATTTACCATTCATCTATGCATTGAATACTGTTGGGGCGCACCCACCTTCTGACTGATAATGGACTTATCCCTCTACGATATAAGGCAGTGCTAAAGAGTGTAGTGTGAAGGTGTAGTGTGAAGGTGTAGTGTGAAGGATCAGGTTACCATTACATACCGTTGGACTGTAGACTTTTGCTATTGTTACTTACTAACCGGCGTTCCTTATTACTAATCACTCTGTTGTTATTACCTCTTACAAATATACCAGTATTTATCCCTACAACTGTGTTTGTCTTTATTCGAATACACACACGCGGGGAACACTCCCAACAACTCAACAAATACTTCTACCATGTCTGGGCTGGTGTTCCTAATATGAGGGTGGATTGAAAAATTCATAGGCTGACTATGAAAGAGTGATACTCAAGCTGTGAAAACTTGACTTGCATGCATTAATTTCAACTCTTGTTATTAATATTGTTTCTTTTCAGGTAAACTAACATCTGACCATTCAAAGATTTCAAAAGTAGTAGTTACTTTTCTCTAGAAAATGGAAATATTTGATATTGTGGTATTACCAAGTACCTGCAGAAAAAAGGTTTAGCACCCAAGGACATTCATGCTGACATGGTTACTATATTAGAGGATGACATCCCAACTTTATCAATCGTGCAAAAGTGGGCAGCTGAATTTAGCAGGGGAAGAGAGAGAGAGAGACTTGATGACCCAAGGTCTGGATATCATGCAACTGCTATGACTAAGGCAAACATGGATAACAGCTGATTGACTATAAATAAAATAGCCAATGCTATTAGCATATTCCATGAAAGAGTTGAGAATATTCTGCACAATGAACTTGGCATAACAAAGATTTCTGCTCATTGGATTCATCTTCTAACACCTAATCAAGAGCACACAGGCTGATCACATCACAGGAAAACCTGATATTGTTTGAGGCTGGTTTCTTTGAACATTTCATAATCCAAGATGAGACAATTCATGCAGTGGAAACACACCTCCTTACCAGCCAAGTTTGTTTCATCTGCAGGGAAGGTGATGGCCTCAGTTTTTTGGGATGCAAAAGCCATTGTGTCGATTGACTATCTTCAAAAGAGCCACACTCTCAATGGTGAGTACTATGCCAAATTGATGAGACAGTTATGAAAGGCTATCAAGACCAAACACCCAGGAAAACTGATGAAACAGCTCTTGTTTCATCAAGACAATGTACCAGCATATAAGTTCTTGGCTTTAATGGCTGTTTTGCATGATTGTGGCTTTGAACTGGTTGATCACCTTCCCTATTCTTCTAATTTGACAATCAGCTGTTCCCCAAAATGAAAAAAACACTTGCCTGAGAACCAATATTGCAGTGATGATGATGTCATATCCGCTGTTGATGACTTTTTTGACCAACATGATGAAAAGTCTTCTTTGAACAGTCAAGTGTCAGTTTACCTGGAAAGAAACAATGCAGTTATTAATAAGAATGCATGCAAGTTTTCACAGATCACGCATCGCTCCTTCATTGTCAGCCTATGAACTTTTCAGCCCACCCTTATATATATCTTGAGATCCTTGACAAAATTCAAACAAGCGTCTGTAATCAATCCTGACCTCTGCATCTAGACCAGCAGTCACTTTCACATTGACATGACTTGGCTTCACTCCAATTTTCTACAAATATTTTCATGGCAACTGTTCTGATGTCTACATATAACCAGGGCCAGATCATGACCTTTGTAGCCCCTAAGCTAATGAAATTATGAGCCCTACTTCTCAAACAGAGCCACCCACTAACTTGCTGGCACATGTCTTGAATAATTTTTTACTTGTGATATATTGACATATCATGAAATTGTGTAAATATATTTTAGCAACATTTACATAGCTTGAAATAAACTTATTGCAAATTCTTTAAATAAGCTAGAATAGCTATCTTTTATTTGTCAATAGAAATATTCTTTAAAAAATACCTTTATTTCACTATTTATTGCAGACCAAAATAACACAGATTTCAACACAACTGGAATAAAAAACAGATATTTTATAACCATCATTACAACAATAAAGGAATCAAAATAAATATGAGTTTGTCATATTGATTACAAAGCTATTTAGAAGTTATAATATCTAGAAAATTAAAAACTGCTTTATAAAAGCTTGAAAGATCCTAGGCTGCTTCCTATCCTAGCCTAAAAGATAATCTGGTTCTGCATATAACATATTGAAGGATAAAAGGTTTATTTGATAATACTGGCTTTTGTTTCTTCTTCTATATGCGATCTCCCTTCAGGATGTGGGCAATCATGACTCTCCTCAACTTCCTATCCTTTGTAACTCTTAGCAATGTTTGTCTTTTTACTGTCCTTCACACTCCCTGCTCTACCATCCATTTACACAATTTCATTATGTAAGTTACTTGATTTTTCTCTCTGTCCTTCTTTAAACTTTCTCCTTCTGGTTCGAAGTATCCTTTTTGTTTCTATTTTCCTAAAAGCTTCTATGTTGCTTACAAGGTATCCTCACTATCCTTCTGTAGAACCACATCTCTGTTGCTTCATGTCTCCTCTTTATCTGTTAGTAGATTGTCTAGCATTCACTACATCGCAGTTCAGCACTCTTTTCTTTGCTTATAATGAAATTTTCCTTTCTTAATACTTTGCTTAGCTTTTAGAAGTCATTATTTGCTATTCCAAAATGCCTTTGTATTTCAGTATCACATTATCTGTCTTCTGTTAAAACACTTTCCAGATATTTAAACTTCTTTAATTGTTTGATTTTGAAATCATTAATTCATAGCTTTCATTTTCTGCCATTTACAACCATACATTCTGTCTTCTTAGAATTGCTTAGAAGGGCTACAATCAGTAAAATATCAAACCTTTTCAGATGAGAAAGGAAAAAAGAAAGAAAGAATATGAAAGAAAAGGATGAAGAAATTTGTGAAGTTCAGTTTTGAATATTAATCACACAGATTAAAGAGTTTCCACTGTAACTTTCAGATGAGAATTAAGCTAATAAATGCATATGTGTGTGTGTGTGAGAGAGAGAGAGAGAGAATTTAGTCTAAGTCAGAGTTTGAAATGCACAAAGCTGTAATGGATAGAAAAGTATGAGGAATAATTTTATGATTATATTTAAATGAGAAATGAAGTGTCATAATAGTTATCAACATTGGAAATAGATTTGACAAAGTTTGAGTTTCAACTGAGTTTTATTCACATCTCACTAATATCTTCAAAAAAGTTTCTACCTGACAAGACTATTTAAGAACAAGACTCAAAATTTTAGGTTAATGTTTTAGGTTTGGTAGCAATTTGTGGTGTTGAGTGAACACACACACACACACACACACACATATATGGTGGACTCTCTCATTGGGAATGACAAATGGGAGCACAGTAAAATAAAGATGCGCTCATGGACACACATGTCTCCCAAGGTTTGCAGGTGTTTTAGAAACGTTTAGACAGGTCGAACGTGTGGTTGAGCCATTTTGCTTGAATGGTTGAGGATCAATTACCACATGTTTCTGTGAGTGGCTGCTTTACTGCATGCAACAAAGCCACAGTGGTAGGGAAGGCTATCATTGAAAAGAGCAGCATGCTCCAAACTTTCTTTAATATTTGCATACCTTTGAATAGATGAGAAGCAGGATAGGTGCCCAGCTCCTTTGCTCTGCCATTATTTTTTCCCAGGAAGAAAAGCAGATGCTGCATTGCTTCAGATTGTCATTGAGTCTGTCTTTGTAATGAAAGAGTGGCCTTCCAACTGACCTGCTACATATATCTATCTTTGATATCAAACACTTTATTGCAAGGACAAATACCTTAAATACCTTTTCTCTCAGCATCCCATTGATTGCTAGTATTTTTAGCTTCACAGCATCTTTGACATTTATATATATATATAAATGTAAATGCAAATGTGAACATTGAAGTCAACACTTGGAGGCAACAGACAACCTGTCACCTCTTCAATGTTCACTTTTACATTTATATACCCTCTATCTCTGATAGTGAGCACTTTATCGCATAAATATAGCACACCATAAAATTATATTTCTTATATATATATATATATATATATATATATATAAACTCATGTATAAGCCAACTTGATATATAATGTGACCTCTGAATTTTTTTAATGAATTTTAACCCCTCAGAAAAACTTTACCTGTATATAGTCCAACTGGTCACCAAAAAATACATGAGTTTTAACCTCTTCAAAAAAATTACTAATGTATAGTGTGAACCCCTATTTTTTATGTAAAAACTGATCATAAAAACTTGCACTGTATTCATATATATATATATATATATATATATATAATTTTTTTAATCATATCATCTCAAGCAAGGTGATAATGCCACTAAGATGCAAGGGGCTACTGGGAGTGAAAGAGAATGAGAAAACTTTAGTCAGGAGAAAGAGCAATAAAAGAACAGGATTTAGGATGACAAAAGATAGCAATGGACATTGCATTTAAATTTTTGATGATTGTAGGTGGTAGGGAAACTATAAACTGGAAGAGATTTCCACTGGTGAGAAGTTTGAGAAAAGAAATGATTAGAATAGAACTTGCAGTCACATTTAGCTATTTCAATGACAAAACAATGAGATCAAGTTGCTAATGTAGTAGTTCATATCTATAATTTAATAAATTCTTGCAGCTGAGTTACCAAGGAGAACAACTGCTATGAAAATATCTCTAGAAAAGACAGCGAGAAGACATGTCAGAGCGGTGAGAAAATGACTGAAGTTGAAAATCAGAGGTCAAGACCAATAACATTACTGACCCTTCTTTGCATTTTGTCAAGCATCTTGATGCATATAACAGAAGCACTAGACAAGATATGTCAGCAATATTGATTGCACAGACGAATGGTAGATTTATAAATGTGCAAGATGTATTCTGGTGCTAAAAATTGTCATGGTACAATATACCAAAATATAATCATTTCACTTCATGTCAGTAGAAAACGTGACCCCAAGAAGATGCAATGAGTTGCTCTCCTAGAGATTAGCATCAGCCATGCTGATGGAAGGCAATAATGGTTCTCTATGATGATCTAAAGCTATTAATTTCAATTTGCAGGTGTGAACATTTACAAGTCATTTCTTGTCCCAGTTAACAACTGACTGGAGATGAATGTTGTGCAGTTGCCTTTTTTACTTTATCTGAGCTATCTTGTATAAATGTCAATAGCAGACAATGTAAGTTTTGTAAGACTGTATATCCACAGTAGTAGAAGTGTTAATTTATTGGACAGTGTCTATTTTCTGATGGTAAACTAGATTAAAAGGAGAGAGAATTAGGGGAAAAAATCAGGAAAATAAATGAATTAATAATGAAAATATAAAAACCAATTTTTTAAAATTAATGAAAAATTTTGGGGAATGTAAATCTGACTAACAGAATATGTAAGATGATTAAATAATAACTTGTATGGTTCATAAACAAAGAATGGAAAGAGGAATTAATTAAATATGAGAATAGAAGTGTCTACAGATATGTAAAAAAGAAAAAAATAGGAAGATAAAAAGAAGAGAGAGAGTAATTGCATAGCAAGAAAAAAAAGCAAGAGAAACGGATGAAAACGTAAAAAAAAATGAAAAGTTTACGAAAGAGAGAAAAAGAATCAGATTGGGTGAAGGAGTCAAGAAGAAAAATAAAACAGAAGCAAAAAGGAAAGAAAAGATGAAAAAAGAAGAAAATTTTGAAGAAACGTCAAGGAGAAAAATAAAATGGATATAGATAAAAAATACAAAATGACGAAAAAATGAAAAAGTTAAAGAGTAAATGAAGTTGCGTAGACCTGTAGAGACGGAAAAGAAATAAAGTCTAAACAATGAATGAAAATTGAAAAAGTAACAAATAAAAAAGACAAGAAATAAAATAAGAACTGGAAAAAGAGGCAATAAATGTTTGCAAGCTAAAATGGGAAAAAAATTTGAATGAATAAGTATAAAGAAAATTGAAAAGAAAAAAAATTAATAAAATGAGTAAAGAAGAAAAAAAGAACTAAAACAAAAAATGAATGAAAAAAAGAAAAAATGAATGAAAATAAATTATTAAATAACACAAAAAAGAAAGGAAGGAAAGAACAAAAGGAATGAGAAAAAGAAGGAAAAAGTATTTTGTAAAGAGAACAAGAAAAAACTGAAAAGAAAATTTGAATGAAAATTTACAAAAGAAAGATGGAAAAATAAATAAAAATTGAAAGAAAAAAGAATAAAAATATGAAGTTAGTAATACTCATCAGGGAAGGAAAAAGACTAATAAGGAAGTTGTATGATGAAGAAAGATAAAAATAGTGTTAATAAAAGTAAGTGAATAAAAAGAAAAGAAAATAATTAAAAAAAAAACAAATAAATTAAAAAAATAGAGAAGAATTTTTGCTAAATTACTTGCTCTCTCTCCTACAAAAGCACACGTACACAGAATCATCATTTCACATCGAAGAGAAAATATGAACTTTAGAGATAAAAGACTGAAAACCAAATGGTGACTCATATATTGATCACAGACTTTTCTCCGGTTGTCTGCCCTTTTTATTTTTTTCCCTCTAAGATCCGGTTTAATCTAGCTTGGAATATCATCCGTTATTTTCCTTTGATATTTGAGACAATCATTATATGCTGCCGACGGATTTCCAAATGCTATACTTTTCCAAAAGTGAAGATATATGTAAAAAAAATAAAAAATATAATGAATGCGCATGTGTGTGTGCGTGTGTATAAACAAAAGGCAATTAAAAAGAATGCATCAATGGTAAAATACAAAAAGAATTATTGTAGTACTTTTCAGTTTTAAATCTTTTAATTTTAAATACTTTATTTCTCTCATTTTCTTATTTCTTTAGTTTAATTTTATTCATTTTTAGCTTATTTTATTGATACGATTTCTAAATATTTTCCTTTTATCATTATTTTTTCTTTTACAGAAAAAATAAGAATTGTAGAAATTGAATTAAGGCCAAAAATTAAAAAAATAGTAATGACAAAATTTTTAAAGTATAAGAAGAAAAGAAAATTTTAAAAAGCAAAAGAAAGACATCAAAATTGTTTTTTTAAAAGCTTTTCTAAATTTTGTTTTACAAAATTTACTTATTTTGTACCAGAAGAAAAAACTGTGTGCATTTTCTTTTGTTCCTCAAATAAATCTATAAAAATTAATGCAAGTATAAAAATTAAAAAAGAAAAGATAGAAATTTAAGAAAAGATAGAAATTTAAGAAAAGATAGAAATTTAAAAAATGTTATGCAGTAAATAAAAGAAAATAAAGATTAAAAATCAATTTAAAATAATAAAACAGTTGAATAGAATACAAAATTCAGTATAATCATATGAAAATATATATATATATATATATATATATATATATATATATATGCATGCATATACACATGTACATGCAAATGTATCTCTCTCTCATATATATATATATATATATATATATATATATATATATATATATATACAAAGTGTGCAATGAGTAAATATATATATATACAGAGTGTGCAATGAGTAAATATATATATATACAGATTGTGCAATGAGTATATATATATATATATATACAGAGTGTGCAATGAGTAAATTGTCACCATTTTATATTTGTAATTTCATGGATGCATGTTGTTTGCTTTTGATTTTGCTGACTACACAGTATAAGAGGGTTAGTTGGGTACTGTCTGTGAGTAAAAGAGCAAAATGATGCAATTCATTCCACCCAAAATTTGGAAACAGCATGCTGTACTGCTTGCCATTTTCACCAGAAACTCCACTACAAACATTTCAGAGTATTTGGGTGTCAATCTAAGGACAGTGCAGAGGATTCAGAAAGAGTTAGATGAGTCTAATGGTGATTATGAAGATGTTTGGAGTGATTGCAAATGATTGTGAAGTTATGCCTCTATTCATCTTCCCACAGGGTCTCAGATTCAACATGTATGCCTACATCAAAAGCCCTGAAGAGGTAGTGCTACCCTGGGTCAAGAGGGTGGCTGCTGCAAGACCCTATGTCTGGCAACAAGACTCTGCACCATGCCACACAAACAGGAGAAACCATTCATTTCTATCAGACAATTTCTGCAGCACAACATCCCTTACATCTGGCCACCTTAATCCCCAGACTGCAACCCCCTTGATTATCATGTGTAGGGCGCAATTGATCGAGAGACCAAAAAAAACACCTTTTAATACCAAAGATTATGGCAGTATTCCCCAACTTAAACAAGGAGACCATCCAGAAGAATTGCAGGAGATTCTGACGTCATCAAGCAGACATGCTTCAAGCCAATGACAATTTTATTGAATAAATTTACTCTTTAATATAATTTTAGTAAATATATCTGTTAAAATGAGATATCAGTGTTATTTTTATTTTTGCATAATATAGACGATAATTTATCCATCACACCCTATATATATAGAGAGAGAGAGGGAGAGAGAGAGAAACATTTAATGAAACCAAATAAAGAATTTGGTATAAGCATATAAGGAACAAGTATACATCTATGCAAGAATATATACATATATATTTTGATGTATGAGTATCTGATAGCATATGCATATATATATATATATATATATATATATATATATATATATATATATATATATATGAAGAAATGTACTCTTAAGGTGTGCTATATTTATGGGATAAAGTGCTCAATATCAGAGATAGAGCATATTAAATATAAATATAAATATTGAACATTGCGGTCTGGTGATTTGTCGAGCATGAAATAGCCTGTTGCCTCTGAGTGTTGACTTCAATGTTCATATATATATGTATATATATATATATATATATATATATATATATATATATATATATATATATATATGATATATGAGTTAACTGACAACCTTTTAGCTCCAATAGTGACTTAACTTTTATACAAGTCCATATATTGTGCAACAGCAAGGCTCCAGGCTGGTTTGAATTTAGAGTTTTCCTTTTCCTAGACCAGGCTATAGAACCCAGTCTGTCCAGTTATTTACACATCGCTGAGGAGGGTGTAGAAGATCTTAAGTCTTCGATTCCTCAATCCAATCCGTAATCCCTTATTCCATCATGCACCTCACCAAATTTTATATAATAAAAAATACATTTAAAAATAAAAATCAGAGAGGATTAAAAAGAAATAACCATGGATTCGAAGTCAGGTCATTATCATTGATAACTCTCTCCTCTAATTTGCAGACCCTAGTTACCCTATTCTTAATACTTGATATAATGCAAAAATATCACAATGATAAAATCGGTCAATAATTATTTATAACTATTTATACTGGGACCCATGCATGCAATTACAATTAACCCATAATATTTAAAATTTTTAAATCATATTTATTTTTGGCATATGAATTTTTTGAAACTGATTCTAAATCTTTGATTGTCTTTCAATCATTCTACCTTATCTGCTATTCTCTCCTGCCACACCAATGAGGCATGGCACACCAATAAGGCATGCCATACCATTTGGGAACCACTGATCTAGAGGAATGAAAACCCTGATTTTATAACTTCCGCTGATTTGCGGAGTCATATTCAAACATGGAAAAGGCTATAGAAGTAAATCCAGACTGAAAAGCCAAAGTGGAGCCCTGAAGTTGGTTGGCTGTCAACACTGACAATTTTCCAAAGACTTCTACAACCATCTTCAAATGTAATGCCTATATTTCTTTGGATCTTGTCAGTACAGCCTAGAGGGCGGGGCATGTAATCTGCAGTACACAGCCTCTATATAACATTACTCAGGCCTGCATCTTGGTGAGATCACTCCAGTTTCACTACTAAAGGACTGAATTTTCACCGGACAAGGTGCTACCTTTATCTCACAAGATAAATGGATGCCTACTAGATTGTCTCTTTGACAGTAGTGTTTGTTACATTGTTATGCTCGTATTTTAGGAGTACTTTAATTACTCTATATTTGAAAAATGTGCTGTGATGAGAGATTAAAAAAAAATTATCTCTCTCTTGCATAAGGTTTCTTTTAACTTAATTTTTTTTTTATTGAGTTTACTCCAAGCAAGGCAGTAAAGCCCTTAAGACAGAAGAGGTTATTGAGTGTGAAAGAATTAGAAAACAGAAAACATTATGAAGGACTGAGAACAATAGAGGAGCAATCAGGAGGGTAGTAGATAGCAATTGACATTGCATTTAAATTTTTAAAGATCAAAGTTGGCTGGAAAGTATGGACCTGGAAGAGAGTTTCACAAATGAGAATTTCAAGAAAAGAAACTCTTAGCATAGATTAGTTTATGGTTGTGTCTAGCCTCTATTGAACTGTGAATTAATGAGACCTTATTGCCAATCTAGTACTGTGCTTAAATTCATAGCAAATAGCTCATCTGAACAATTACCATGAAAGTATTTATAGAAATGGCACAGAGAAGCAACTTTATGGTGGTGGGAATGTGACTGAAGCTGAGATGCTAGGCCAGGACCAATAATATTGCTGAGTCTTCTCTGGATTTTATCAAGAATCTGTAAATAAATAGCAGGAGCACTGGACGATATGTGACAGCAGTATTCGAAGCATGGGCAAATGGTAGATAGATTCTGCAATTGATACTAGATACATGTCACTGTCCGACTCTAACGATGGAATTTTGATCAGGATTATAAACTATACATTTAAATACACATACAGTTTTATTATTAATTTTCGATGAGTATTTCTTTTATTTTATTTCTTTTGCCCTCCTGATCCACCAAAAATCTGAGAATTATGACAAAAAGGCAACAGAAACAGGATTAAAAAAGACTTTTCATAATTGACAATATATCATCTAAGAGATTGAAATATGTGTCATGTCCCTTCCGGAGGTGAGTGATCAGGTCTCATCACATCTTCTTATCCTTTAAGCAATCTTTGCCCCCCTTACTACCCCTCCCACTATCTCTTCTGCTATTCATTTACACACACTCTGTCCCTCTTGCCTTCACTATGTCCTGGGAGTGTCAAATTTTCTAGGCCCTCTTTCTTCATTATGTATCCCAGAAATTTCAACTACCTCTTTCTGATTCTAAGTATAAGTCTCCTTTTTGTTTCCACCTTGCCTTAAGACTTCCTTATTGCTTGCTTATTCCATCCATGGTATTCTCAGCATCCTTCTGTAAAACAATATCTCTATTGCCTCAAGTCTCTTCTCTGATCAAATTGTTCAGCATTCACTGCCATACAGATTGATTGTTATTATGAAACAGTTCAGTATCATTTTCTTTGTTTCTAATGAAATTTCCCTGTTTCTTAATACTCTGTTTAGATTTCGGAAGGCATCTTTTGTTATTCCAGTAGACATTCAGATTTCAAATAATAAAATCTCTGTGTTTGCTTGATGCTGATAAAAAAAAGCAACAAGAATATGATAAAATGAAATAAAAAAATCTAATAAAAATTTATAACTGACTATGTTTCATCTAAGAAAATATTGTTACATTCCATCTCCAAGTTCGAATTCCAGTCAAATCCATTACATTCACTTATGTGCTAATACCCTTGGGAAAGGTATGAATCCTCTTCTTCTCCCTTCAACTATGGGTAAATAGCAGGACAGACCAGGTTCTATAGCCTTGGATGGCAACTGGTCTACTGCAGAAAGAAATGGCAACCTACTGCGTGAAAAAATCTGCCTCATCAGTCATGTATTGAAAGATAAATGATCGCCTACATGTGTATCACAGATGGCACATAATTGACTGACTGAAGATAATATTGTTATATATGACAATATTCTATTGTCATATAATATTACATGACATTATTCTATTACCATTGGTCTTGAATATGATGATAAACTACATCCAGCAGCAAGGCCTCTGATCATGAGATTGGAAATTTTGAGAAGAGGTGAACCATTTCTTAACTGCTGTTGTTTCCAGGTCGACCCTGATAGTACATGTTAGTGTCCCAGCTATGGGCAAATAATGAACACCCAAACTAAAATCCACAGCACATTTTTTATAAAATGAGCAACAATCCATTTTTATAGCAAAATGACAATGCAACACTAAAAAAATATAAAAATACATTTTTATAGTAAAATTATCAACAATACATTTTATGATCTACAAAATATATATTTAAAAACATACCTTTACACTGAAAGTATAAAATTATTTGCAAAATATCTGTAGTTGAAAGCATAGAATTATGTACAAAATATTTAGATTTTGGTATTAAATAACCTATAGAGTTTGATATGCTGCTAAACAAAATCAACCAATCAGTCTATTGTCATATAATATTACATGATAATATATTGTCATATAACATTATTATATTTCATCTAAGATAATATTATCATATATGACAATATTCTATTGTCAGATATTATTAAATGACAATATTGTTATATAACGTTGTCATGTTCCATCTAAAATAATATTGTCATACTACTAGTGCAATTATAAGTGTACAGTTTATTTAAAAAATAATTCTATCATCCGTATACTTGATATGTAGACATCCTTTAATTTTATATTTATTTAAACAATCACGAATGTTCCTCTTTAATTATGCATGGAAAATATTTCAATCATGCAATGGTCTTTTTGGATTAGTAGCCAATTATGTTAGAAAAGAATTCTGACATCATTTATAATGTTTCTTGTTAGAGTGATGAAGTCAAAAAGTCACATGGAAATGAGATATAGAAGAAAAGTCATTACATATGATTTGCTTTCTGGGTAGGCAAAAAATAAGTAAGATTTTCATTTAAATGGTTGTAATATTTTTAATAAGTAATATTTTAATGGTTGTAATATTTTTAATAAGTAATATTTTAATGGTTGTAATATTTTTAATAAAATAAGTAAAATTTTAATAAAATAAAAGTCATATTTAATTTATTGTAATGAAATTAGTAATAAACTGAATGTTGACAATAACAGTCTTAGTTTATTTATAGTAATTAGATATTTAATAATCTAGTTCATTAAAAAATTACTTATTTCATTACTAAATTAAATGACTCTAATTAAAATAAATAAAATATTACTATTTTGATGAAATTTTTTTAATGCCTTCAGGATGTAGGTGTGATCATAATCACCCCCATGATAGTTTTACTTTATTATCTGTAAATTTCCATGATTTTTGAGGAAAGGTAGACAAAAGTTTTCCAGTTGACTTCTCCACAGTTTTAAATTCAGAGTAGTCCTTTTCCTAGAGTAGCTACCATCCAAGTCTATGGAACCTAGTCTACCCTTCTATTTAAACTGTAGTCAGCAGCAGAAGAGATGGATTCATGCCTTTTCCAAGGGCATTAGTATGAAAATGAAGAGAACACAAGGCTGGAATTTAAGCTATTTCCTATTTTAAATTAAAAAAATTATTTTTCCTAAGAATTTTTTGTACCCTAATAAAGTGCACCTTATGACCTTTCTTCTATTATTTTTTCCTGATTTCTTTTTCCATAAAAAAAAGAGTGAAGCAGCTTTTAATTCATATTTGAAAGCCAGAATAAATTCTTCTTCAACAAAAAAAAGATGAATTTCAATTTTGTTCTTGCAAGGTTATAACATAGGAAGTATGAGCAGACACTGCAAATAAATTCATTGTTATACTTCATTGGCCCTGTTATAGTGAAAGTGAAATATCAGAGATATATTTTACTGTGCAATTTTTTTTTTCTTCCACAAAAATATAAAAAAATTTTGTTAAAATTCCTGGCTATAAGGGATGTAATATATAAATGACATTTTCTGTTTGTGAATGTACAAACAAATCTGTGCATCTGTGTGTGTGGAGGCATATGAGTATGTATGTATAAGTGTATAAGCCTGTGTGTGTAAGTATAGGTGTGTGCTGATGTAGGTATATGATTATGTATAGATGCAGGTGTGTATTTATAAACATATAAGCATATTCTGGTGAATGTGTGTCTATGTACATGTGTATGTGAATATGTGTGTGTGTGAATGCAGATGTATGGATGCATGAGCATCTGTGTGTGTGCACATCACATGCATGTGTATGTGCATATATGTGTGTGTATGTGAATTCGTTTCTTAATAAAAATTTGGTTTCATGATAAAGCATTATACCCAAACATGAAAATTATTATCATTTTTAATGTTAATGTTTATATATTTGCAATATACTAAAAAGTGTATATAAGCAAACATAATGGCAACACAAACTATCATTTTATATTTTTATTTATTATTAAGTATTTCATCCCAAGCAAGGCAATAAAGACACTAAGACACAAGGGGTTATTTAGTATGAGAGAATATGAGAAAAAACATTATCAAGGAGAGAGAATAATAAAAGAACAAAATTAAGAAGACAAAAGGTAACAATTGATGTTGCATTTAAATTTTTGAATATCAAAGATGACTGGGAAGCAAGAAGCTAGAAGAGAGTTCCATAAGCGAGAAGTGCGAGAGAAGAAACTGTTAGCATAGAACTACAGGTTACATCTAACCATTTCAACTTTAATGTGATGAAACCTCACAGCCAATCTATCATTTTGTTTAAATTCATAGTCTAGCTAGTGAAGAGGAAAACTGAAAGATTGTCCCAAAATTAGTAAAACTAAATAAAAGAATCTTAAATCTCTATCAGTTTTCAACAAAACCTGCACAAATGAAAAATTGCTGCCCAAATAGACACAATTTAAAAAGATATTTATATGTAATTAGAGAAAGGATGAACAGATCTGATTCAAAGATATATATTTTTTACTCAATGTTCACTCAATACAAAGCCTAAAAGCCACTCCAGATAGAAAGTGACTGAATGAGGTTGTTGTATGGATATAAAGAAAGGAAATAAGTGCAGATTATGAAAATATGGAGGATATATAATGGTTCACCCAAAATTTGAAGAGGTTAAGAATAAAGCAATCAGGGAAGCATTTTATTGGGAGGCTGTTTCACAAAGTAGCAATTCCCTGAAAGAACCTAAGTGGAAATTCCTTCTTATCAATTGAATATGAAGAGAATGAAGGTGATTCAACCGTGTGTACATGGCATGGTGGGTCCAATCTGTAATGGTCTGAACTGGTGGCACTAAGGAATGTAGCTTATCTGAGCATTTGCCATGTTTTATTAATATATATTTTAGCATTTGTAGTGATTATTGTGTATTAATTTGAGTTCAGAATTATAGAATCAATAAATAATGGTATCTATCATAGTGCTCACAGTCCTCCCCAGTCTTTTGAACAAAAGTAAAAGTTTATCCCTTCTTCCCTGTTTAGGATTGGGTTTCTGGTCCCCTTATTAAGTCTTTTCAATCTCTTTTACTATCATTAGCCCCTTGCATCTTAGTGGCATTATTTCCTTGCTTGGTGTGCAAAAAAAAAGAAAGATGTAATATAACCAGTAACATCCCCTAACTACTAAATAAAATTCTATCTACAAATATCTCATCTTTTTCTACAATTTTTACTACTTTTTGGATAGCAATCAAGCAACCTTTTGCTCCCTCTGTTATCTTCTCTTTTTGCTACATGTTCCACTTATCTCCATTTTATTTGGGAACAAGTGACGTTAGCAATTTCAGGTCACAGGTTAATATAAACATAGTTAGAATTGAGAGTAGTTTCAGACTGCTTGGTTGTAGGTGCATGCTGTCAATCAAGAGTTGCCAGCCGTGTGTCATAATGTAGAGATAAGCAAGGGTGGTACGAGAGACTCAGAGTTCTCACTGGTTGAAGGAAAAACCTGATCCACTAGACTGACATGGCAGAAGTAGCAGAAATTGTCCCAAGTGTTACCCACCTTCAGATCATTCAAATGAATTTACATAAAAGCAACCAAATATACTGGAAACAGGGATCGAGTCTTCATTTCTAACAGTGGCATTAATGGCCACCTTTTGTTTCCTTGTGAACATACAACAGGCCTTTCCCATTTGAGGAACAAAAATAGACACACAGTAAATGGTTATGTGTGAAAAGTTGTACATCTATGGGGATTCACTGAAATATTTTCACAATTAATGTGCTGGTTATTTTACATAATCTGTATATTGTAGAGTAGACAATACACCACTATTAAGATGTGAAAACAGTTTTATAACTTTCACCAGACGATAAAGTTATAAAAACAACATTAATATGAGATGTATACACCATGCTCTGAAACTAGTATTATAAAGTTGTTTATCCATTGATTTTGTGAGTTGTTATATTTCTTTATATGAAACAGGCTGCACAACATCCAGAATAGCATACCAAAACTTACCTTTCCTGATAAATTGCCCTTCAACAAATTATGCGTTCCTCTTCAGAATTTTCAACTAATTTCCAATCAAGTTAAGGTCTGGTGAACATGCCAGTCACTTCTTTAAACAAATGTCTTTGAAACCAACTTTATTAAGCTATTTATTAGTTTCTGTGCTGAATGTGATGTAGCATTGTCATAACTAAAAGTCATCTTCTTACTGAGAGTGCTTCACCTCTTCTTGAACTGTTTGCCTTCACAAAAGCAATGTCTGTCTTAGTTGTTATCTTAAAACCATCTGGAACTCATTATAGACCCACCACTTCAACACCTATAATTCAACCCCACAAAATGACACCAACTCTGCTTTGTTGATTTTTTAACATGTGAGGACAGTTTCCACCAGTAGCTACCCAATTTTTGCTCTCTGCATCTGGCCCATCAAGAGTAGCATGGTATTAATTGGTCAAAAGAATGTTTGAAAAATTGGTATTCTGTTGTGCATTTCATTCTTATGGATGATTTTAAAAGTGAATTTAGTGATTGTTTTCACTTGTTTTGCCACTTGGCTTAGAACCTGCTGAGACAGGGACATTTGTAATAATTTTCTCTTGTTATGGGGCAGATCAAAGAGATAATGTTTGTGTAACTTTATTGTCTTTATAAGAGTCAGATCAGGCTAAAAATGGAATATTACTGCCATATCAGGGCTGGTGCTTGCCAGTCCTCATTGTCCAGATATGACAGAGTCCAAAAGCAATTGTGTGGCCTTGTGGTTGATTAATTATTTTCCAATCTGTAATTCCTTTCTCACAAACAAAACATTGTAAGTGCTATTTTTATGGCAAATGTTCTGATAAGCTACATTCCTTAGTTGATGGTCACAAGTCCTGCAAGAAAAAAGAAGTAGGATCTTTCCATTGGTTCATGAATTGACTAATCAGCAACTAGCAAGAACATCAGATCTCCTGATTAAAAAACAAAAAAGTTTTCTTTTCTCCAAAATTCTTCAGTATGGTTTTTGGCTTGTAAGTGGGCAGATGATGGTTAGGAAATTCTCACACTCACTGTAACCTGTCACTGACAAGTAGTCAACAACATTTCCTTGCTGGAGACAATAAAATTGGTCAATACAATTGTTCAATAATTGTGCCATTTATTAATACAATAAAACATTTCAATGGTGAAAAGATGGCTTTTGACTTTCATTGATAAATATAGTGTGACTCTGGAGCATTGGTCTAAAGACTTAATTTGCCAAACACCAGTTCAAGCCAAGAAGATGTTGTGACAATACTGTAGTGCCACAATAAAAACAATATAAACAACAATATAAATAAAAATCATATATGTGAATGTTACTTATACATTTATTTACTTAGTAGATACATTTCGTGAACAGATGCACAAATATATGAGAAATCAGTTTAATATTTAATACATTACTGTTAATGAGATTTTTGTATTTGAGAAAAATCTTTTACAAGTATTTTGTAATCAGGATTTAGTTGACTAGTTGATATATTTCAGACATCTTATATTCAAATCTTTTAGCTGAAATCTATTTTTTGATTTTGTTAATGAAAACAAATATTATATATGGTTTCCTTTTTTTCTCTTTCTTTTTGGAATAGATTGTTATTTTGCGCAACGTGTAACGAAAAACAGAAAAATAATGTTTGTTGTCCTCTTGCAGGCCGTCTGACCGCATACAGCCCGTAGGCTGTAATTTTTCCTGCCCAGCTGTAGACATTGCCAAGCCAACAAGAAGTTTTTTTGTGATAGTTTTCCTTCCAATGTATATAAAATCTAGGTCAATGATTTGCAAGAATTAGCAGCATTAACCACTTGTTAACCAAGTGTTTGATACATTTTTAAACTGAAGTTACGAGATAGTTCTCACTTTGACTAAGACGTAATTACCTGGCCTTTGCATAACTGAATGGCGTAAATCAAGGGAGATAATCTAGCATGTGATTAACGCTCTTCTGAAATCGGAGGAAAGTTATGAGAATCGGCGAAAGCGTCCATAGCAATAAAAAAAACAATTTTTATTCATTCGTGACAAGAACTTAAGCCCCTACAAAATAAATAAATAAATAAACCTATCTTGTCCTTTTAAAGAAATATACATTTTAAAACTTGGCTTCGTCCTGCTATCAGTTACACACAGATGTTATATAGATATATTTTTAAATACCTTTACCATTACTTAAAAAATACCATAAGCTAAACAGAAGTGTTGTTATGGAGAGGTTGCTACGGTGACAGTCGCTTTAGAAACAATTACTCGGCCGTTTAGTGGAAAATCAAGAATCAGTATATAAAGGTAAGTAAAAGTAACTAAAAAAGACAATCTGTATGATACAATCGTACGAACAAGATATTTTTAGCATTTATTGCCTTTATGGCAACATATCTTTCATTTTTTATGCCATCTTCTTTACACAGACGCCATGAGGTTCTCATCATCATGGAATGCTTTTTATTTTACTTTAGAAAACGAAAGAAAAAAGATTATTTCCCATGTCACTTTGTCTTTATTCAGTTCAATTGTCTCTGTTTTAAATTTAAATCAAAATTGATTTATTATAAAACATTGAGAATATATTCTCGTTTCATGTTAAGTCCCTCGACTACTTCGGTTTTAGACTCGATACAGCATGAATCAGTCTGTTGAGAAAATATTTAAACAAAATTGAGAAAATTTTAAACAAAAAAACTATGTTCTATATATTTATGTTCGTATCCAAGAGATAAAAATCGTGTAGTCTGTAATCTGAATATTGTTGGAAATTGATTTCTTTTAAATCCAATGCAACCTGACATACTCCCTCTTTCATTTACAAATCATAACCTTTAGCCTAGGCTTAAGATAAGAATAAGATTAAGAATTTCCGGTGAAATCCAAGTTTACTCACGCAGTATAACTAATTAATAAAAAAAATTTAAAATTATAGTGTTCCATTTGTTTTAAATTACATCTGTTGCAAAGTATACTTTTTAAAAAATTTATTGTAAATTTCATAAACATTTATTCAGTATTAAAAAAAAAAATATATATCAACCTTTAATCACGACGCATGTTCATTATTGGGAACATGACATTTTTATTTTTTTTAAATAAAGTTCAGGTAAACCTTGAAACATTTTTTTTTCTCTATTTCAGTATATTTTGCTTTTGCATTGAAGAGTCATAACACGAAATTCTAATGTAAAAAATTAAAAATGATATTTGTCGTGTCAATCAATTGGGACTTTACTGAATCTCTTTCTAAAAATGCCCAATAGAAGCAAGTAAAGGAAATACTTTATGCGTGATTATTTAATTGAGTACGCAACCGGGTCCTTCTCTCTTTTCAAAAGATTCCGCTTCAAAAACAATCCTTTGTGATTTTGTCATCTGAAAAATCACGGTCATGGCTCATTTGATAAAGAAGTTGGTTCTCTATTCTTGTTAATATTCTCACAAATTAAAGACTTAACATTTGGAAAGAAGTTAAGTAGATCATCCTTTTATTCGAAAACTTATTGATTCAAGTTTTGAACAACAACAAAAAAAGAAACAATGTACATTTTATAATTTAATTTATTTTTGTTTGACAAATAGTCGCTTCGGTCATGATGAGCTGAAACGAGTTTGAGCTGAACATATTTTTTTAAATTAAAATGAAAAAGTTGCGGCTGTCGCCCGTCACGTTTTGTTTTTTTGTGTTACTTTTCTTTTTGTTAGGAATATTTTTTAATTGTGGGTAATATCGAGGTTTAATTATTCCTACTTCAACATGCTTTCATTACATGTGGATGATGAATAATAATACCCACTTGATCATGAATCGAGCTCCACCTGCTGTAAACTAAACAAATATGTTTCTTCTTATCTGAGAGTGTAGGTGAGTATTATTGTGGGTTTCTTATCCCACCTTGTCAACCAAAAGCACTTATAACGCACGCTTGGTGTGTCGTTGTAATAGGCAAAAGCAAACTCTCTCTTTTTTTTTTCTGTAAGCCTACGGCATCACCAATCTTGACAAAACGAGTCTCGTTTTCCCCTCTGGCGAACCACGTGTCGCATCGTACACAGCACAATATTACCACTTTACTAACTCCTGTTCAAACAAACAAACTATAATATTCAATACAACCTACATATTTGAATAATGTGTCTCTCTAACTGTAACACAAGAAAATATGCCAATTCAACAAAATATACTCACGTTTTAAATATTTTCACTATATTTTAAAAAGTAATTTTTTTTTCAAAATTCACTTAAATATAAAACTAATTTTTTTGTTGAATTCTATATGAAAGTTACATTGTTTTTTGAAAGATTTTAAAGTTTTAAATGATTAGCACAATGTTCAATGGAAATTTAAAGTTATTACAGTAGGTACCTGGTATCAATGAATTGAAATTAGTTGCGGGAAGATATTTAGTCAAACACTTATGAAAAAGATCATGAAACAACACTTCACTGCCAAAATGTTCATGTGTAACAAGTCCAAAAATATTTATTTAACAAAATGGAGCTATAAGAAAATTGTGTATGCGAATATTGGTGAGATAATTCTGTGTAGTAATTATACACTAGTGTACACAATGATTTTCTTTTCTCTTTGCATATATAAAGAGAGAAAAGTTTTTTGTTCAGTCATCAAGTGTATGTATCTATGTCTACAAGTTGACATTTGGTAAAAGAAATGAGAAGTTGTATGTTATCTCCATAACATGCAACTTCTCATTTCATAATATTGTCTGCTTTTGGCATTGGATCTCAGATGTCTGAGTGACATAGCTTTCAATACCAAACATAAGAAAGATCAAACAAAACTGCTTCTGGTTATTATCTGCTGTAAGGATTCATTTATACCCAGAAGATGGATTACAGAAGACATCTTTTGATATGGTAGGGAAGGCGTTTGATTGGTCAGAAAAGGTTCTTCTTAATTGACAGTTTTTTTTTTTTTTTTAAATGGAAGTATGTATTTGATTGAGTCTATGTAGAAAAAGCTTAGTCATATGTTAATTGTCCGTTGGTGGTACCCCCGACGTGCTTGCTGAAAAAACAGCATTGCATGATGAAAAAAGGCCCCAAATTTAAGAAAAACAAAGTTTTATTGTCAACTTGTTTGTTATTATTAAGAGAAAAGAGCAAAGAATTTTATTAATTTTTTTTAATCCTTTTCTAGCACATTCAAAATGTTGGTTAAAAATCTTTTTTTTGTTTTTTTTTTTTAAAAAAAATTAAAATAAAAATGCCTTAAAATTAGCACCTTTTTTCCAGTGAAAACACGTACTCACATATGAATGGAATTATTTTTGAAATTTTTCTTTAGAAAATCTTAGTAAAAAATATTTCACATATGTTACCCCCTCCAAACACACACACACTTAATTTCATGAAATTTCAATCTCAAAATTACTTTTATTACTTAAAAGCAGGACTCCTTGGCGGAAGTAAATCATTTTTTTTTTTTTTTTAAACTACTGCACACTTCCCGAAAATCTGCTCCGAATTGTAAAATAAAAAAATGCAATTAAACTATGACGTTATTTAATTAGAGAAGCTTTTAATTGCTTTTATAAATATGATTTATTAAGGACACTATTGTCTTAAGAAAAAACATTTTTTTGATGAATAATTAATTTTTACAAGAATAAGTTTTCATTTTTTTAAATTTTAATTATAATTTATAATATTATATAATGAAAATTTCTCAGAGTTAACCTTATTAAAAGACAATATTTATAAATATAAATGACAAAAGGAAAATTGAAAAATTGTTTTTTTATTTTTGTCCAATGTGAACTTTCTCAAGGCAAAAAAAAAAATGAATTTATTTAAACAATGTAACTAATAAAAAAAAGGACATGAAAAATTTTTCTTATTATTAGTTACTTTGTTTAAATAAATTCATTTTTTTTTTTTTTGAAAAAAAACTAATTGGACAAAATGCGTTGGCAACTATTAAAATTTTCCTATTGTCATTTATATTTATATAGATATTATATAAATCGTTTAAAATTCTGCATTACTTCAACAATCTGGTTAGATGATATTGTTTAAGTGAAAACCATATTTATGAATCAAAAATTGAAAAGCTTGATAAAAGTCATTTACCCACCAATATTTTTTTTACAAACTTGTAATTTTTTGTTTACGTATATAAAATATTACTTAACTTGCCTGTTTGAAAGTATGGTCGACCATACATGACATAACCAGAAAATAAGATTGATGACTATAGTAAATTTAAATTCAACATTCCTAAAATTAGATTACAGAGAATATTTTCCAATATTTTTTAAGATTACTGAGTACTTAAAAATTATATAAAAACGGTGCTCAGCCATCATTTTCTTAAATTATGTTTTAACAGATAAAGTTTCTATAGAACAACAGTAAAGGTGTTGACACATTTTATCATCATTTTATTCATCAAGTGAAACTTAAAGTAAATAATATTTGTTAAAGTAAAATATATTTGTTTCCAGTCAGATTAATTATACTTTAAATCAGCTAATATTCCTCAAATAAAGTTTCAGAAAAGTATATTTTATTTTTGGAAGAGTTTTAAAACAGAATTAACTTTTGTTTACAAATGTACCAAAATGTGTCAAAAATGGCCGATTTTGTGAAAGCGACCAAAAAATTGAGATTCCAATCAATATAATTTCTATTTGAAATACACCAGAATATTTTGCTTACTGGAAATAGTAAATTTAATCCTTTAGCTTTCAATTAATGCTAAAATGAAAGTTTAAAAAATACTTCTTCATTTTTAAAAATTCATTTTAAACCTTAGGTATTGAAAATTCAGTGGAGTTGCCTATGCTAAGGTGTTCACTTCTGGGTTTGCTACACAGAAACTCTTTTGTCAGCAGACATCACTCATGACATAATTTAATGTTAATTTTGGATGGCAAAAACTGATATTTAAAAGTAAAACAAATCTGAAACCAGATATGCTAAAATAATTATTTTTTTTACAACAAGCTTTGTTGTAATTAAAAAACTTCAGAAAACATTTTAAAATCATTGTGATATAATTTTAAATAAAATGTTCTGTAAGCATTAATACAGTTTGTAATGTTTTTGATACTGACTTAGTTGATTGAGATGAACAACATATAAACTTAGGTACCTACCCCAAAAAGCAATACCTAAGTTTAAAATGCATTTTAAAAATGAAAAATTTTTCTTGAAGATTAAATTTTACTTTTAATTTCTGGCTAATTGGTTAAATTTGATATTCCCAATAAGCAAAATATTCTGGCGTGTTTCATATTGAATTAACTTGATTAGAATGTTTATTTTTTTCTCTTTATCAGTAAATTTAAGAATTATTCCATATTAACAGATCTGTCAGTGTAGCATAATTCTTTTTTTCAAAAAAATCTTTCAAAAGTAAAATATACATTTCTGAAACTTCATTTGAGAAAGATTAACTGATTGAAAGTTTAATTAATCTGAATTGAAACAAATATTAGTTTAAAACATTGTAGAAAAGCATTTTTTCACATGAGTGTTTTTCTGAAGTGTTGAGTGATTTGTTAACAGTCTGATATTTGGCAAATAAGGTAGGCATAATTGAAAAAGTACTTGAGGAAAAGAAATGTAAATGCCTTTTTATATATTTTATTTTAACTACCCAATAGTCTTAAAAATTGAAGCATTCAAATTGAATTTTAGTTTGGCTTTATAGTGTTACCATGAAGACATTTGTTGATAAAATGTTTGGAAATTACCAGTAAGTTTAAAATTTTTTATAGGTATCTCTCTTAAATTTTCTGATAATGTGTATGGACATTCAAATTTACAAAATTGGCATATTTATACACATACAAAAAAATTCAAAACTCTTTTTAAAATATGGGATTTTTGAATTGTAGTCAGCTTTTCCATTTATGATTAGTAAATATAGTTTTAATTTAATAACAATATCACTTGGTACATACAAATTAATACAGAATTTTTAAAATTTATAAATTATTCTAATTAAAATAAAAAAAATGTAAGCAATTCTTGTAAAAATTCATTATTCATCCAAAAAATTTTTTTCTCAAGACAATAGTGTTTATAATATATTTTATTCATAAAAGCAACTAGATTTTCTAATTGAAAAATGTCTTAGTTTTATTACATTTTTTTTATTTTATGATTCCAGTTAGATTTTCTGTAAATGAGAGTCCTGTTTGACCAAAAAAAAATTTCATAGAAGTTAAATGAATAGGGATAATAGGCATGAAAAAAAATTTGTTATAAAGATTTCTAAAAAAAAAAATAATGTAATTCATTTGTGAATAAGTCCTGAAAGTTTCATTAAAATCCAACAGTTATCTAATTTTTGCAAGAATTTCCAAATCAATGTGTTTTTCACTGCAAAAGACGTTCAAGTTTCCTTAGTTTTTAAAAAGGAAAATTAAAAAAAATTTCCATCCATGTTCTGTATTTGGCCACATTCAAAACAGTTTTCCTACATTTATTACAAGTTTATCAAACTCTAATAAGTTAGGGAACAAAAGTGGGTCTTAGATACTATCAAATATAGTACATCTTATAGATATTTTTCAATATGCATGGAAATAAATGTATAACAGTTGAATTAAAATTAGCTTAATTAGCATAATTTTACTGATTGTAAATTTTGTTTTACTCTTAAGTTAGTTTCTATTTCAAATTTCCTCATCAAATACTGTAAATTTCAAACATTATTCTTTTTAGATGTCTTCACAGTTTAAGAATATGTATAAGCTGAGTATTTTTCAAATCAGCAAATTATTCTTTCCTATGTGATCAATTGAAAAGTGAAAAAAGCTTGTGTCATAAATCAAAGCCTTTATTTTGCAACCACAGTGTGCATGTAGATATCAGAATTCAAAGCCACATCACAAGGCTTGAAAGAAAGAAAAGACCAAAGATAGAAAATAAAGCCAAAAGAGAAAATGAAATGGAATATTTGGTTGTTGTCATTTTCTATAAACACTGATTCTAATTATGCACCTGAAGAGGGTGATTATCTTTGAAATTTGAGACTTGAGACATTGACAATTTTGTTTTCTCCTCCCCATTCTGATTTGTTTTACTTTGTCTGTTACACAGTCAGGGAAAGAATAAGATTAAAAAAAAAGTATAAAACATGCCTGACTTAATTTGAGGGCAGTTCAATTTAAAGACACTAAGCATAGACCATTTTTGCCTTCCATAATTATAATTTTCGTTGCATGATCAGACCCAAAGTTTACCATGCTATTTCACAAATAACCAGTAGGTCTCTTTCTGTATCGATCATAAATGATAGAAAGGAAAAAAAAATGTCACTGTTCATTTTCACATGTTAATTTATAATCCTTTTGATTTTCACTAATTCTCAGTTTGTATTTTTGTATAGTTATTTAATAACTTTTAATATTTTTTTTCCTTTCTCTTGTTTCTAAAAACTTTTATTCTTTTAAAAATATTTTCCTTTTCTTTTTTTGTTTTTTTTCATTCATTTCCTTTTCTCTCTATCAATATTTACTTGGCTGGACTTAGCTTGGCACAATGCCATAAGTACTGAGTGCCAATAAAAACAGAATTCATAATGCTATTACGTTAGAAACAAAGAAAAGAGTACTGAAATTTTACGTAATATCAGTCCTCCTATATAGCAGTGACTGCTGGGCAATCTCTTCACAGATGAAGAAGAGACTTTAAGCACTAGAAATGTGATTCTACAGAAGGATGCTGAGAATACCATAGACTGAACATATGATCAACAACAAAGTTATAGAGAAAATGGAAACAAAAAGAACAGAGAGGGAGATTGCATATAAAAGTAGTAATGGTTTGCTCTGCTAACTTGCTAACCATTGCACAACCTTGATGAGCATGCACTGATGAATCTTTTTTAACTTGTAATTCTTTTTTTCCTCCTTTCTTTTTGTTCTTTCCTCCCTTCCTTTTGTTCATGCATTCTATCTTTCATTCGTTCTTTCTTTTTGTTCTTTCATTCAGTTGTTCTTTCTTTTTGTTCTTTTCATTCTTTTTTATTACATTATCATTAATTTCTCCTTTTTTTAATTTCTTCTCTGGTTTCTTTTTTTTTGTTCACTTTTTGTTTGCCTTTCCTTTTGAATCTTTGAATCTTTCTTTTTGGTCAAATAGTGAATTAGAGAGTATAAGCATGAAACATCTTTCTTTCTTTTTCTCTTAAGTACAAGTGGAGAAGTGTCATGCAGCAGTTGTGTGCATGTGTGCAACTTAGATTAGACCTAATCACTGGTCCTTTTTTATGTTTCCGACAAAACAGATCTTTATCTTTCACTGTGGTTTTTATTGTAGCTCCTGGTGCAGATGCCTTCTAATCAACATACAATCTGCAACTGATCCTTTGGTTGTACAAATTATATCTTCATTTCATCATTCTGCCAAATGTAATGATGAACAAGATCTAAGGTGCACATAACTCATGAAAGAAATCTTTTAAAACCAATTGAATTGATATCAATCTGTAGGATTAGGAGAAGAGTAATAAATATCTTTCATTGCAACATTTACTGACCATCCTTGCCTATTTGTATTTATTGACCTCTAATTTTCACTTTGGTCTTTTTATCAGGGCAATTCATTTAGCCTTAAAATATTTTAAGAGGGTTGATCTAGTACTGCTCAGATATCAACGAACTATAAAAGTTTATGCAATCATGATGATTTGAACTGAAAAGTTTATGGCTGCTCCATTTCATTAGATTAGAACAGGTAATTTTTTAGAGAAAATGTTCTTAATAGGAATGAGTTAAAGCTCTCACACATACAAATATATTATTCATTTCTATGCTTATAAATCATGAAATCTTCTCTGCTTATTTATATATTCAATTAATTATGTTATTCTTGTATGTATCCATTTAGATGTTGTTATACATGGATACATATGAAACATTACAAAGTTTGAGCATATCATTTTCATGCTAACTGTTCTTGCTGCTGCCCTCACTTTTAAAAATGAATATCTTGTAAACTCTATTCTGACTGTAAATAATGATAACTCCCCATCCTAGAAATTTAAAATGAAATTAAATACTTTCTATTCTTGTATAGTCTAAGACAAATAAAAGTTATTACTGTTTAGATGAAAGATAAAAAAATTACATGTGGACATTTTATCTATAAATTAAGCCAACATCTAACATCTCAATGGGGAAAAACTGGCTGGTTACATTCAATGCCTGAAAACCAAACTAGTTACATTCCATCATCACTGATCGAACCCTGAACTATCATCAATCATGATGAATGGATGTTCTCTCAGGGAGGCCTTGTGCCTTGAGTGCCTATTGATTCTTAAGCTCAATCCATACCTCAAATAGAGCTTGTACATATGATCCATTGCTAAAGATGCTGAAAAAATGGTCAGTTCCCTGTACCACTTCAGTAAGTACCTAACTCTTTGTGCTCTTCTTTACTTTTACAAGAACCAGATCAGGTTGAAAATAGAGTACTGCTGCCATATATGAGCAGGAGTTGCCCAATCTTCAATTTTCACTCTTGATAGAGTCCTAAAGTGTCTTTACATCCTTGTGGGTGACAAATTATTTTTCATCCTATTATCCCTTTCTTACAGATGAAACGTTGCTATCTTCTCACTAGTCTATTGTTATTTCTATGGAAAGTGCTCAGATGCACTACATTCCTGAGTTCCACCAGCTCTAACCTTCACTGCAAAGACCCACCATGCCACACCCATTGTAGCAAGTCTCCCTCATTCATTTCGTATTCCATTGGTGAGATACAAGTTCCATTCGAGCAGCTTCTTCCTGTGAATCACTGCCCCATGGAACCAACTCCCAGGGTATTTTCCTGATTACTACAATCTTAACTTGTTAAAATTTAGAGTCAACTGTTATCTTCCCCACATATCTGCCTAAACCATACCTCTTATTTTGTAACCTTCTACTTTGAGTGGCTCCCATGCCTTGTACAGGATGAACATTACTGTAAAAAAAAAAAAAATTTCTTTTTGCTATAAATCTGTTTTGGTATTTTGATAAGTTAAAATACCTGACAATGAATTTTGAGTGAATTATTTGAAATAATGTAATAATGCCAGCTGCATAATTACATCCTTGTATAACACTGCACCTTTCTGGGTGACAAACTGGTCTAAGTGGTTTTACAAGGTTCCAGAAAATTGAAGTTTTTTCTCATTAAAAGAATTTTGTAGGGATTTTGAAATAAGTGATAATTTAAAGGTGCAAAAGGTCAAGTGAGTATGGTGTCTGTTGTAGGATATGCCAGTCAAGCTGTAGCAATTTCTGCCAGATTTACAAAGAGACATGTGGGACTGGTATTGTCTTTTTGGAGGACAACACTTCTGATTAGACACAGATGCTTTCCTTGATTGTTGCCTGTAATTTATCCAATTGGGAACCATAGTTGTTTGAATTGAATCTGATTTTATAAAAGGAATTTGTAATACTTAATACCCTTCCAATCCTACCAGATATAGAACATCACCTTCTCCAGATGCAGATTGGCTTTTTGATCAATAAACAGTTATACATTTCATTCTCCCCATAACCTGTTTTGCTTCACATTGTTGTAAACAATCCGTTTTTTATAGCCTGTAATTGTTCTTTTTGAAAGTGAGTTGTTTTTGCTGTGTTTAAGCAGAGAATTGCAGATGAAAATGCAGTTCATCAGATTTTTCATTATATCTTGAGGCACTCAAACATCATTGCAATTCATGCATCAAATGCCTTGCAAAACTCATATGAGATTATGAGGAGTATTTTTGCAATGTCCTGTGTTAGATAACTTGGATTATCTTGAATAGTCATTTTGATTTGGTCATCATCAATGAATGCAGTCTGGCAGGAATGTTCTTGGTCTTCCAGATCAAAATTTCCACTTCTGAACCTAGCAATCCACTTATTAACAATACTCCCAGCTATGGCACCATCTCCATTATAAATGGCACATACCATTTTTGCTGTTTCTACCTCATTTTTTTCCTTTCCAGAAATAAAAGAACATCAAATAATGAAAATGCATCTCATTTTCCTCCATTTTTATTCTTACATATAAACATTTACAATTTACAATCCACACACAAATGTTATAGAAATGTCACTTTTCGGAATATGTATATATGTCATAGATATCAGTCATGTGTGAAATGAAATCACATGTTCAAATGCCCTAACTGAAAAATGTTACAAATCTTTTGTTCTAACAAAAGTTCATAACCACATAAGTATTGTGGATTTTACAAGTATATAACGGAACTAAGTGTAGTATACCTGTTGTACATAAGTCTTGTTATCTCATTTCATGTTCAAATTTAAAGTATATATATTTATAAAAATCTGACCGGGTGCAGATCCAATTTTATATGAGCTATTATGCCTGCTATAGCTGGAATATAATGTTTTATTATTAGATATTTATAAAATCATTTAACCATGCAATGAAATATCGCTTCTGTTAACTTAAAAATTTTCTACAAAATAATATAAAAAAACAAAACAAAAGTACAAAATCAAAGCAAAACACAGTGCCATTGAAATCCAATCTCTCCTTCCCTCCCCACTCAAACATAATCCTCCTTTGCCATTTTAACAGAGAAAATCTTACATTGAATATTCTAACAAATAGCTATCTCCTTTGTTCCTTTCTTTTTATCTTTTTGTGAAGAACTTGCTGCATCAGCAATGGGAAGAACTGGAACAACTGTCACAATGATGATGACTGTTAAATAACATCAATCAGTATTTTCAACATTATGCTAATTACAACGATTTGCAATGATAACTGTCGCTAATTAAATATTCTCGTCAGAAAAATTTGCTTGTCTCATTACAAGAATATTTTAGTTGAATTTTACTTTTTTTTTTTTTTTTTTTTTTTTTTTTTTAATAAAATGATTGTCCTTTTCACAGTAATATCAATCAGATCTTGCTGAAAGATCTTGTCTTCTAGGTTCAATTTGGAGCAATTAATAAATCATGCTTTTCAGTCCAGCATTTTTATCAGATCATCTCCTATTCTCAAGCAGTTTCCCCAGACTAAGAAAGCTTTTATTCCTTCAATGATTTGTTTCATTAAATACTTTCATACACCTCCAGTCATTAGTTTTAAATTTTCAACTTATAAGCAACATTTTCAAATAAATATAAAAAAA
Organism: Acanthosepion pharaonis; assembly: GCA_903632075.3. Taxonomy (NCBI): domain Eukaryota; kingdom Metazoa; phylum Mollusca; class Cephalopoda; order Sepiida; family Sepiidae; genus Acanthosepion; species Acanthosepion pharaonis. The sequence continues at coordinate 326,195 of CAHIKZ030002674.1, forward strand.
CCCCAGAATATACAACTATAAATAAAGTAGAGAGTAATAAAAAGGAAATAAAATATTTAAATTTACTATTGATGCTAGTTCTGATTTTACACTCTGCTTTTAGCATATCCTTTCACCTGTATGTGATGAAATCTCATGGAACCACTGAAGTATTGATGACAAAAAAAGATGACAAAATGTTACATTACCCACAATGGCAAAAGTATATTTCCAATATTAAAACATACTCAAATAACTAGCAATACACTAGTCTAGGTAAACTAGAGAAACATGATACATAAAATTTAAAATGAATTTTTAAAAATTAAAAATCTTTCTTTTAATCTCAACCTAATAAATTAAATTTGATATTTCCAATGAGAAAAATATGTTGCTGCATTTCAACACTAATTGACTGGAGGGGTTCTTGTTTTTAAATCGCCAAAAATTGATGATTTTAGCCATTTGTCAGCACAGTTTAATTCTCTTTATTAAAAGAATCTTTCAAAAATAAAATATACTTTTCTGAAACTTTATTTGAGGAATATTAACTGATTTGGAAACAGTTAGTTTCACAGGATCCCATTTGTGTAACATTAATTGCACCAAATGGGATCCTGTGAAACTGATACAAGTAGCTTCTAACTTCAAAGGCTGTATATGGTCTATCGCAGGGTTTAATAGCTACTTGGTGATAAGTGCTTTGTAGATTGAGAGTGTGGTACACTACATATTTGGCTATTTTGCTGATCATGTCATCTGTGAAAGGTAGTGGGTAATTATCTAGTAATGTAAATTTGTTGATGGTTTGTGAATAGTCAATGATCATTCTTTTCTTATGGTTTTCCATAGCAGTGATGATGATTTGGGCTCTTTAAGAAGAGTTACTTGGATTTATAACTCCTTTTAGCATTTGCTTGATTGCTGTATGAAATGAGCAATTGATTCTCCTTGCAATAATGTCTTGATTTCACTGTGAGAGGTCTAGAATCTCGGGTAAGGCATGTTAATTTTAGTAAGGCCACATTTTAATGGTGGCTTGAGCCCCCTGAATGGTATTTCAACATGGGAAGGTTGCCAAAGAAAATTGCAATAAACTGCATTTCTTAACAAAATTTGGGCCTGCAAATGTTTTTGAATTATTTTCCAAAGCGACTACCTTCAAGAAGGCTCTGTGAACACTGGATAGATTATACATATCAAGTAAAAGATGAAATGATCTTGAGACATGTCCTTGCTACCAGGCATCAGCAATCTCCCAAATTTATAAATAATTTCCTCAAGGAACTCAACATACTTATTAAGAACTATACCTTTACAGATGTTTCAGCTGAGCACTATTGGGTGGAATTGGTGAGACACTTTCATTAACAGACTGCTATCAGTAAACATCTGGCAGGGCCTATTCACACCAGTCGCCCTGAGCAAGATCTTCCTGTTGCACTCTGTCCATGGTTTGTACAAGTTTGACAGCCTGCAGAGGTCTACCAAGTAGATGTCTACAGATTCATTTGAATTCAAGCACCTAGCTACAAATTGGTCATATGCTATGGATGGATATTGTGGCCCAATATTATATCATTACAGATCATCTTCATTGTTAGAAGCTTTATATTTTCATAGATGATCCCTTTTGCTTTTAGTTCTACATAGCAAAATCCCAGTACTTGAGTTGACAATGCAGCATTGGCCATTGTTACTACACTGTTGCATGGAAAAATTTTCCACCAGTTAGCTTTTTCTATTTTTAAATCGACAAAGTTCTTGGAACTGCCTGTATGCACCATATCATTTAAAGGCAGGCCATTGGCCTCTAGTTTATGGTTGCATCTGATAAGCAACTAGATTGGCCTGGGAAGGTACAGGTTACAGAGATTTTCCTTAAGAGTTTTCTGACCCCTCAAGATAAGAAAGCATTATGGCAAGTAATCAAACTATTTTCTTATTATTCCCAATGTGTACCAAAATTGTCCAACCGGATTAAACCCTTAATAGCAATTACTTTGTTCCTTCTCAACTCTATTCCGAGAAAATGTTTAATAACCTGAAAAAGGAGATTGAAAAGGCCCTACTACATTCTATTTATACTGCCATAGCTGCTGCATTGAACCAAGTGGGTCAATTGGTTGCCTTCTTTTTGCGAACACTCTCTCGTACTGAACGTAAGCACTCTGCTGTTAAGGAAGAAGCTTGCACTATTGTAGAAGTGGTGCAAAAATGGTCTCACTTCTTTACTGGGAGGCGTTTTACTATCCTTACTCACCAGCAAGCTGTAAACTATATGTTTAATTCAAAAGGACTTAATAAAATAAAGAATGGCGAAATTTAATGGTGGAATTCAGGTTTTACAATTATGACATCGTATACCTGGCAAAAACAACATTCCTGTTGATGTATTCTCTCATGCTCACTCTGGAGCTGCTATTGGTGATAAGAAATTGCATGAGCTACATGTTCACCTTTGTCACCCTGGTACAACATGGTTTGCATATTTTATCAAAATAAGCAATTTATCGTACTCAATTGAATAAATATGAAAAGTATGTTGAAAATGCCCTGAGTGCGCTCACTTGAAGCCTAGATTTTACTCTTCAGATTCTACCACCCTCATTAAAGCTACTCAACCTATGGAGCAACTTAACATAGACTTCAATGGGCCACTTCCCTCCTCCTCTAGATACTGTTATTTGCTGACTATTGTGGACAAATATTCACATTTTGCCATTCACTTTTACCTATCTGGATTTGACCACTGGCTCAAATCTGAATCAGATTTTCATGGTGTCTAGGACCCCTTCTTACATTCATTTGGACCATGGACTCACATTTCAATCCAGAGAGATGTAAGAATAACTGGCTAACCTTGATATTGCAACTAGCCAGACAACTTCCTATAATTCATGAGAAAATGGACAATGTGAGTGGTATAACAGGGTAATATGGAAAGCTATTATCCTGGCATTAGCTTCCAGAAATCTTGGGACCTCACAGTGGGAAATGGAATTACTTGACATACAGCATTCAATCAGGTCACTGCTGTGCACTGCCACCAACACCATTCCCCATGAGAGTCTATTCCAATACCAATGCCAGTCCCCTAGTGGACACTCCTTACCCACTTGGCTAACTATCCCTGGCCCTGTCTTATTACACTGTCATGTCTGTAATTGTAAGCATGACCCACTGGTAGATGAAGCAAATTTAACTACGGCTAATCCTCAGTATGTTCATGTATGATTGGCTCACGGACAAGAAAGAACTGTCTTTATTCATGACTTACTTCTTGTCAGGGAAGATTGGCTCCAAAACCCTTTAACAGAAGTGAATTTAGATTCAGGTTCTAAAGAACCCCCATCTTCTCTCATACTGTCCATACCATCAGCTGAGCCTGCGATCGAAACTAGTCACTTTTCACCTTTTCCTGTGAGAAAAAAAAGCCTAGAGAGACTTGACCCGAAATAGAAAATTCTACCTCTAGACTGGTACCATGTTCTACTCAAGAGCATTGAAAGCCTCTCTGTTACATGGACTATAAAACATAAGAAAAAAATATGTTTATAAAATAATGGTGGGGAGAATGCACTATTTAAACCCCCTATTCTGTCTCAGATGGACTGATCCATTTTAATGTATTTAGTCTTTAATAAGGTCACTAGCCTGTTGCAGTTTTACTACATAAAATAATAATCCTTTGGTCTTTCCTCTTTATAATAACAAAGATTTTGATGATAATTTCTTTTTAAGTTTTAGGGATGTTTACATCATGTATACTCATTTAGCGAACTCTAGTCTATTATGGGCTTATGGCCACATATTGAAACATTGGTTTCAATATAATCACCCAAGTCAAGCATTGTTGAGTCTAGATTGTGACTGCATGGGAATACCAGGTGCTGTAAGCTTTGATGTGCAGATGGTGAAATGGATAATGGCTCAGAATTGTTAATTGAAGAGCCATGTTCCAATTCCAGTTGGGTTTATTATATTCACTTAGGTGCAAATATCATTGGGAAAGGTATGAATCCACCTCTTCTACCTGCAAAAAAAATTGTTACAATCTGAAAATTTTTTTTTGGCTTTAAATAGCATGCAAAGGTTTGATAGGCCATAGAAAATGAATCAACAGCCAAATCTATATTATGATTTTTTGTTATGAAATGCTTCCGATTTAAAAATGTATTCTAGAATCAATTAGATGTTAGGTTTGAATCTGGTGTATGGATGTACTAATGTGTTAGTATTTCTGTTGTAGTTATACTAGTCGTTTGAGAGTGATATATTTTCACGATTGGATATCTTTCCTGCTGTTTTGGAATGAGTAAGATTTTATAGTACTTTGATTTTTATATGATCAGTAGTTGTTGCCAAAAAGAAAGATGGTTTCCACTTCAAATTGTAAAGAAAAGAGATGACTGAAATATTTTGGTAAAACTACATATCAGTTAAGAGGAGTTCAGTTGTTCCAAGCTTGGGATATGCTCTAATGATTTGATTCTCAAAGTTATAAACAATTTAATTTTGAATTGATAATAAATATTTTCCTTTTTTTTATTTGTTGTTTTTGAAGTTACCCAATACTAGACTAAAGAGCCATTAAAGATAGATTATTGAAAGAGGGTATGATATGAATGTGAGAGCAGGTGGTAGGATGTAAAGTTTATAAGGATAAAGAGAATAGATAACTATTGACCATTGAGTTGAATAGGTTGAATTTGAAATGTCTAGGAAAGCATCTATATGAAAGTCTGTTCCACAAAGAAGTAGTTTTTGGAAAAAAAACTGAAACTTTCTCCTTATGATTGGAATATGGAGGAAATGTGGGTGATTCGACTCCATGGGTGTAAACACACTAAAGCAGAAACTGATTGGTAGGGGACATGCAGCACCAAAAATTGTCTAGCATCACACAGTGAACCAACTTTTCTCACAGCAGACCTAGCAGTTGATTCAACAGAATCTTTCCACTTCATGTTGGAATATCAGAGACAAGTTTTTACTTTTATTTGAATATGTGAGCAAAAAACAACAGGAATGATGAAACTTGTCCAAAAGAATCCATATATAATAAAAAAAAAACTTTAATTCTGCCTACTTCACTCTTAGCAACACTGTAACCATTCCATATTCTTAAGGTTTTGTGGTAAATCTGACGATATTAATTTATTAAATACTTGTTTACATAATTGATGTATGTTTTGTACAGTAAAAGAAGGCAACATGATGAGATTATGAAATAGTTGCTTGATTATTTATTCTTGTAATTTGATTAGGTTTATCAAGAATTAAGTATGCATAATAAAAAGCAAATAATTGCAGAGCCTGGAATGTAACTGAAAAAGTAGTTATGAAGTTTTGGATAAAAGAAATAATATTATATGCATAAGAATGAATATTGAGTTTTACACACTTGATTTTTATAAGAATTATAAGAATCAATCTTAGTCTGTTCACATTTATCTGTCAATCTAAGTCTGCTCATTTATTTATATATATATATATATATATATATATATATATATATATATATATATATATATATATATATATATTAAATTTCATAAAAGTTTTATTAATAGCACATATACAAATATATATATATATATATATATATATAGAGAGAGAGAGAAAAATAAATGAGTAGACTTAGATTGACAGATAGATATGAACAGACTAAGATTGATTCTTATAGTTCTGACATCTATATGAATATATATTCTTTTCCTTATGTATATAACAATGCTTTATTTTAGATAGTTTTAAAAGATCCTTTTAATGCACAAAGAACAACATATTTTGATTATTTACTCATTAACAACCAGTTTAGTTCTGTGAGATTTTCAAAATGGGCATTTGTTCTTTTGGACCCTCCCAAGCTTTATAGTTCTTTTTTTAATATTTTGCAAAAAGACTGTGTCAGCATACTAACAGTTGAAAATAATTACATTCTTTTTTTACTATATATATATATATATATATATATATACTGATCCTTTCCAGTTCTCTAATTAGTTTCTTGATACTAAAATGAAATTCATCAAGGAAAGTGTGATATTTTTTTTTCTTACCCAAGTACTTTCAATCTCCTCCAAGATCATCCACAGGGGTGAATTACAAAGTCAAACTTATTTTAACTCTGATAAAATCTGTATTTTGTTGTGTCGGTGATTTTTAAAAACGTGTTGAATGTGCTTCGTTATAATTATTTAAAAATTTTAAATTTATCCATTGTAGCTATGGGATATTTGCAAAACAAGTATCCCAATATAAAGGAAAAGATAAGAAAGTACTCTGGTAGCAAAAAACTATGGTACCTTTCTTGATGAATTTCCTCTTAACATCAATCAACTAATTTGAGAACTGAAAAAAAAATTAGCATAAAAATAGTTATATGTCTATATTATTCAATGAAACATGTTTGAATGAAGATATGCTGCCTAAATATATATATATATATATATATGTATATATACTTACACATAAATGTATCTATATATGCTTGCATACAATATACAGGTTGCGATGGGTAAATTGTTGCCATTTTATATTTTTAATTTCGCACATGTACGTTGTTTATTTTCGGTTTTTGTCAACTGCACAGTATAATAGGGTTATTTGGATAGCATCGGCGAGAAAAAGAACACCATGATGCACTCCACCAGAAATTTGGAAATGGCATGCTGTACTGCTTGGCATTCCCACCAGGATCTCTAATACAAATATTTCAAAGTATTTGGATGTCAATCTGAGGACAGTGAAGAGAATTTGGAAAGAGTTGGATGAGTCTAATGGTGATTGCGAAGGTATAGCAACTCAGAAAAATCACTCTGATTGTTCTGATAAGAAAAGAACTCCTGAATTTGTTGGTGAGGGCCTCAAACTCAACACTGAGGCCTATATCGAGTGCCTTGAGGAGGTAGTGCTAGCATAGGTCATGTGGGTGTTTGCTGGAAGACCCTATGTCTGGCAACAGGACTCTGCACCATGCCACACAAGCAGGAGTCATGGCTGTCAGACAATTTCTGTGACTACATTGCGCCTTAAATCTGGCCACCTAACTCCCCAGACAGTACCCTCCACCACCACCACTTGATTATTATGTTTGGGGAGCAGTTGAGTGTCAGACCAGCAAAAAGGTAAGGATTATGGTGGCATTCACCATCTTAAACAAGGAGACTGTCGAGAAGAGTTGCAGGAAATTCTGAAATCATCTGGAGGCTGTGATTGAAGTATGCATAATAAAAAGCAAATAATGGAATAAATTTAGTCTTTAGTATTTCAAGATATTTTTAGTGTAATTTTGGTAAATATATTTGTTAAAAAGATGCCAGTGTTATTTCCAATTTTGCATAATTTAGATGACAATTTATCTATCGCACCCTGCATATTGCAAAGCTTTTAATCTCACAGCATGTCTCTCTCTCATTCCACATGCATATATATATATATATATATATATAAAATCGGCTGGTATCTATGTGCATGTGTGTCCACAATTTTGTGCATGTGGGCTCATTAATAATACTTTTATGAAATTTATGTGTGCACCTTTATCTGCTCTTCACTTATTGATTTCATAATGAAAATAAGAACTAAAAACAAATGTTAGAGCAAGTGTAGATAATTGTAGATATTTTGTATGGTTGACTCTGCCAATGGTAACAGAATCTTTTGACTCTTTCAACAAGAATTGAACCATGGGAAGTTGATAAAAAAAAAATGAAAGAAATGAAAGGCATATAATCACTTGTGTTCTTCCACTTTTTGTCAATAGATTAATGAAAGAAAAAAAATTGCTTATCAGATGCTATTTCTCTAACCTATCTCTTAATTATGCCGACATTCCTTAGGCAGACTTTGTTCATTAAATCTATATGATTCATTATAAATAATAATTCAACCTTTGCTGACTTGAGCCCTCCTACAATTAGATACATGCCATCATTATTTTTTGTTTTCATTCATTGCTATTTATATCATTATACATTTACTTTGTTATTTGGGAATCAGTTTCAATGTCTGTTTGTCTATTTAGATTCATTTGTACTTATTGAAGTATGTTTCTCTACACATATAATCACTTATATATATTTGTGTATTGGTGAGTCTGCATGTACTTGTATATGTGTACGTGCATGTTTGTGTATATATATATAAATATATATATATATATATATATATATATATATTTGTATGTGTAAAATATAACTAAAATATCTGTAAAAGGACAATTTCTTTTGTTTTATTCATTTATATATATGTGTGTGTGTGTGTGTGTGTGAGTATATAGATGTGCATATATGTGTCTGTGTGTGTATATATATGTGTGTTCATATGTATATGTGTGTGTGTTTTTATATGTGTGTGTATATATATGTGTGTGTGTATGTTTGTCCACATAAACCGGCATTGACATACTGGGACTAAACCAGAAGAAAGATAAAAATTGGTTTGTCGACAACAATGACAAAATCAGCCAGTTGCTGGAGACAAAGCATTCATTGGTCAAGTCCCTTCTTGATCCTAATCTGAATAGCAGACTACAGGTTGAAGAATCACTTAAGACGCACAATGCAAACTTGCGACGTACCCTGAGAGTAATGAAAATCAAGTGGTGGTCTAACATATCAGCTGAATTACAAGAAGCAGCTCATCAACACAACATGAAATGACTCTACTCTCTCTTGCAATCCATATTTGATCCACCTTCAGCCTCTGTGCATCTGCTCAAATCAAAAGACAGATCGGTATTAATAAAGGATTTTGAGGGTATCATGAAGCAGTGTCATAAGTACTCTACAGATCTGTTTTTCAACTCCTTAGCAATAGACAAAACTGCTATAGAAAATATACCCCAGTGTGACATCATCACGGATTTAACTGTTTCATAATCTAAAGAAGACACTTACCTTGCCTTTAGTCAGATTAATGCTGTTAAAGCTCCTGGGATGGATGGCATACCAGTGAAACTACTGCAGTTTTGGGTGGAAAAATTTGAATTTAACTGTGTATAACTTTATTTGTGAGTGTTGGGAAGGAACACCAATTCCCACTGACTGGATTAATAGTATCCTTGTTTACCTGTATAGGGGAAAAGGTTACAAGTAAAACTGTAACAATTACCAAGGCATAACACTCCTTGAATCTGTTGGAAAGGTCTTGGCCAGACTTTTCCATAACAGGCTGCTATCACATATATGTCCTTGTATATTAACTGAATCACAATGCGCCATTTGACTTGGAAGGGGAACAATTGACATGATATTCTCCACCCGACAGCTGCAAGAAAAATGCCTCTGTACCAAGTCCTTGTAGATTTAATTAAAGCTTTTGATACCATCAATTGTGTTGCTTTCTAGAAAGTTCTTGCTAAACTTGGATTCTCATACTGTTTCTTTAATATATTTAAGGGGAAGCACAGCAATATGAAAGCTTGTGTTGCAGTTAACGGGAAATTGTCAGATGAAATAACCATTGACAATGGTGTTAAGCAGGGAGACATTCCCACACCTACCTTGTTCTCTATTTACTTTGCTGTGGCTCTATCATACATGTTTCATGATTGCAACATTGGAATTGGTCTTTGATTTTGAATGACCAGTAAGGTATTCAATCTTCGATGGTTTAATGCCAAGTCCAAGACCTTCAATATCCTTGTGCGTGAGCTACTGTATGCTAATGATGCTGACTTTGTCACACATTCTGAGAGGGATATACAGATACTGATCAACTGTTTTTCAGCTGATGCTACTGCATTTGGACTGACCATAAGCCTGAAGTAATGTTCGCTCCTTCTGGTATTCCTTACATTGATCAAAACATATATATGTGAATGACACTCATTTAGGTGTTGTAGATACATTTGTGTACCTTGGCAGTACATTATCTCAAGATGGATCCCTTGATGCTAAAGTACATACTCGAATCCAAAAGGTCTTGGTTGCATTTGGAAAATTAGAGAAACGTTTATGGTCGGACAAAGTAATCACCAGCAGTACTAAAGTGACAATTTACCAAACTTGTGTACTGACCACCCTGTTGTAGTCTTCAGAAGTCTGGATGATTTACTGTCATCACCTGAAATGGCTTGAGTGCTTTCATCAAAATTGTCTAAGGAGAATCCTTAACATATGACTATGATACCAAACACCACAGCTTTTCTCAGGGCCTGCTGTCCAAGCATAGAAGACTTATTGATTAAAAACCAGATGAGATGGGCCGGACATGTAGTATGGATGGATGACAGTAGGTTGCTGAAGCAGCTATTTTATGATGAGCTTGCAAATGGTAAGCACCCTCAGTAGAAGCCAAAAAAGAGATTTAAGGACTGTGTGAGGAATGACTTGAAAGAGTTTAGGGTTGGTGTGGATGACTGGGAAAACCTTGCTAGTGGTGGTGCAGGGCTGTTGTAGAAGGATGTAAATCAGCAGAGGAAAAGAATTTAGCACATGCAGCACTGAAAAGGGATTTGAGGAAAGGTATTACCAGGAGCTTGGATGACAGCACTACAAGCTGGAAATGTGAGACATGTGGTCATAGCCTACTGTCAAAAGCTGGGTATGTTAATCATCTAAAATTACATGAGACAACTTCACTCTGTGTTACCTCCATGACCTGGTGATACTACATGTGTGATCTGCAGAGAAGTATGTGAATCGTCATCTGGATTGAAGAGGAATATGATGGTGCACAAGGATGACCTACCACAGCAACATCTGCTTAACCCTGTGAAGACTCTGGAGCACATCTGTCGTCTACGCTATAGGCCTTGCAAATCAGCTACTGGTTTGAAGAGCCACCTTTGAAGTCATTCAAGAGGAAACAATGATTTAGATTGAATGTAGGTGTTGATGGACAAGATGGCAGTCATCTGTGAAGATGGGGCAAACAACATATATGTATGTGTGTGTATATATATATATATATATATATATATATATATGTATATAAGTCTATATAATAGGATAAAGAACAAATAGGAAATGGATCTTAATCTAACATGTTTCACTTTATTAAAGCTTTGTCAGAGATCAAGATAGAAATGATAAAGAATTATAAAAAGTGAGAAGATGCAGATTAAAGGTATTGGATTTGACTATTTCTTACTGGTTAGATATGTGTTACATGTAATGAAGTAACAGGTAATATTCAAATATGTGGAAGAAAACATTCTGGATGCTAAAGGGTTTACACACTTTAGCATCCAGAATGTTTTCTTAGTGAAGACACTGCAGGATGTTTTGAAAAATTTTGTTTGGTTTGATTTTTCATTAAAGTATATCTTGTGCATATTTTGTATATATATTGATTTTTATGTATTTTGGAAGAGATGAGTTAGATTCATAAACAATGGATCTGTAGAAAAATGGTGATGTAATGTATATTTTTAAACAAGTGTTAATAGATGGTAATATTGCTATAAATATATTTTCATAATATTTTCTCTTTAAGGGGTTATACTCTTTTTTGATAAGGCTGGCATTGGTGAAATTAAAGTTATGTCCCACATCGCTGTGGTGTAAGATAAGTGAATTTGAATGTTTATCTAAATGCAAATCTCTTGTGTTCCTAGATGTTGGTCTTTAGATCATGTGAAATTTCTTCAATGTACATGTTATTGTACTGTAGACATTTGGTCTAATTAACTCCATCATTTAAATTGTTTTTTTATTATATTTTTCATCCTGATTATATCTCTGATAGTTTTGAACATGGTTATAACTGTCTTCGAATTAGGGATAAGCTAATTCATTTGCAAGTTTAGTTGAAGTGTTGGAGGGTAGGATTATAAATTTTGGATAATTTTTGTTGGAAGTATTTGTTTGTTTGGTCTTATGGATTTTGTGAGCTCATTTTTTTTTGTGTTTAAGATGAAATGGTATGGGTAGTGTAGAAATTTTAATGTGTTTTCAGTATAATCCTCTTCTTCACTAATGTATTCAGGGCTACATATCCTAAGGGCTCTAAGGTAAAATCCTATAATTATTCCAGATTTTATTCTCCGGCTGTGGTAGGAATAAACATTAATAAGGTCATTTTTGTTAGTGGATTTTCAGTAAGCTTTAAATTCTAATTTATTATCGTGATGTATTAATTGGATATCGAGGAAATGTAGAGAGTTATTTGTTTCAAATTCATGTGTGAATTCAATGGTTGGTTCAACTTTATTGAGTTTACCTATTACACTTAAAAGGTTAGTATTTTGGGGATAAAATAAGAGGATGTCATCAGTGTATCTTAGGTAAGTAGAGATGTTAGGTTTGATATGTTTAAATGTGGTGGATTCTAAGAATTCAAGAAAGAAATAAGCCAATTTAGTAAACCAATTTTTTTTTTTTTTTTTGTAGAATATGTTATTGAAAGAAAAGAAACAGTGGTTAGTAATTAATTTACATGATTTTGTGGATGGGTTAAGGAAGCTGATCCTTGGATTTATTAAGGTGATTTCTTAGTATATTAAGGTATTTTGTGATGAGTATATTGGTATTTGAGGTCTAAACAAGCTATAGACATGTTAGTCATATTTATGTATTGTATTCTTTGGAAGAGGTATGGTGGAGTAATGGATAGCGGCTTGGATTGAGGAATTGGAGAGCCAAGTTCAATTTCCAATCAAATCCATTACATTTACTTAAGTGCTAATACCCTTGAGAAAGGTATGAATCCTCTTCTTCTCCCCCAGCTATGGGTAAATAGCAGGACAGACCAGGTTCTATAGCCATGATTGCCATTTCTTTCTGTGGTAGACCAGGTGTCAATCTACTGCAGGAAAAAAAAATCTGCCTCATCGAAAGATACATGATCGCTTAAGCGTATATCCCGTATGGTACATAACTGAATTCTTTGGAGTAAGTCACCCAAATGTGTGATGTGTGTTGTACTGATGGTGTCTAGGAATGGAGTTAGGATTTTAGTGATGGCTGTAGCTAAATTATGCGGGTGTACTTTTAATTCTGATTACTATGGGCCTAATGGGTATTGTCGGGTTTATGTGTCTTAGATAAGCCATATAGTGTGGATATAGTGGCATGGTAATGTATTAATCTAGACCAAAATTTGTTTTCATTTTTTAATAGTTCCTTGATAGTTTTGTTGAATCTATGTGTTCCAGTGTTTGTGGTAAGTTCATTGGTTTTAGTGTAGGTTTTGTCATTATTTAGTAGGGATTCTAAATTTCAATGTAGATGTTGGTATCCATAATAACTATATTGCCTCCTTTTTCAGATGGTATTATAATAATGTTTTTGTTCATGGACAAGGTTTTAGTGCTTGTATCTCCTGGGTAGTGTAGTCTTGATTCTATTTGTGATGGAGGCTGCTAATATGCCATGTATGAAACCTTTTTCATAATCAGTGTGGTTGAAATTGTGCTTCTTGGTTAAGGTAGTAATTGTGTCATTTGTTTTAGACTTGTGGTAAAATTTAAACCAAAATTCAAAGCTTCCATTTCACTGGTAGAAAGTGTGAATGTGGAGATATTGTGGATAAGATTTGGATTACCACTCATCATTTGCTGTTTGTGTATTGGTTGTGGAGATGAATTTTAATTGATTTTGTTGTTTGTTCTTAGTGTGCAATATTGTTTGTCACAATGTTTTGGCTTTGGAATTTGAGTGGATGGTTTAAAAATGTTGCAATTTTCCTACTGATATTGTTTGGCTGGAGTATTTCTTTGTATTTGAGATCCTCTGCACATATGAGGAGGTTGTCGATGATGTGTTTGGGGAAGATATCATTTGTATGATGTAATATTTTAAAAGTACTCCTAGGAATGACTTTTTCCATGATGTAATTTAGTAAGAAATTCCTTGTTACGTAGGGAGTAACCAGATAGAAGTTTTTTGTAGGTGAAATATAATGTTGTTTCTGTCTCTTTGATATGGTTTCCATGTTCAGACAAAATATAGATTGAGTATGGATAAAAATCTGACAAAATGATAGGCGGAAGAACAAGTAGGAAACAGATCTTAATCTAACATGTTTCACCTTATTAAAACTTCATCAGAGATCAAGATAAAAATGAAAAAAAATAGACACAGATTAATGGTATGTTGTGTTTGACTATTTCTTATTGGTTAGATACATGTTATGTGTAATGAAGTAACAGATAATATTGAAGTATGTGTGATAAACATTCTGGATGCTAAAGTGTATAAAATTTTTCATCTATCTATCTGTGCATATGTATATGTGTGTATTGTTGCCTTGAGTGACACGACTATACAATTTCAACTTTCTCTTGTTGACAGTGGTCTACTAATATTTCTTGTCTAGTGGTGTTTGCACTGTATCATTTGTGATGTGGTCTATGTAAGAGATGCCTAAGATTGTTATGTAGCATCTCATTTCTAATGCTTTTCTTTCTGTAGCTATATTCAAAATATAATGTTTCCTATTATTTGACAAAAATAAAGTCCAAACATCAAGCAGAAATATATACATACATAAAGATTCAAATTAAATCACATCTCATCACTAACAACATGAATAATATCAACAAGACACAGTTTAGGGTATGCTATATTAGACTTTTTTATATACAAGTTTCTCAAAAACTAGCTGCCATTAAAATTTTCTAATAATCAATACAAATCATGCAAAAAAAAATTATTTTTATAGATATGAGATGTCACCCAAACGTTTGATGAATTTAACTATGAAAAGCTAAGTCATATCAAAGCTAGTTTTCTCTATTGTTTTCAAGTAGTCCTCTAGGCCTTTTGGGCATGCATACAGTGATCCCAGTAGTTTTCCAAAGTTCCCTGCATTGCTGAAAGTCCTCAAGAATGACTATCAAGCACCTCCTCAGATTCTGCCTGGTTCTCTACAATTATGTCAAAACAGTATCTCTTCTGCCATGATTCATAAGCACTTGCACCAGAGAAAGTATTATTATCAAATGCCACCTTAGACAGCAGCACCTTATTTTTCTTTTTTTTTTTTTTTACAAAATTTGAAGGTTTATTATACCTTATAAACTACCATTTCAGATAGAGATGGAACTCATTGAATCACTAAAAACACAGCCTTGCAAAACTGCTTATAACTCAAGAATATAGCCTGTCAGCTTGCATGTTGGCTCGTGTAGGAGACTGCTCACAGAGGGTAGTGGAAACAGTTCATCCTACATTTAATTTGTTCATGCTGTTTAAATAACACAACTTTTTGGGGTAGATCCTTATATATAAGTGAGTAACTATATTTGAACATTTGTATGGTCATAAATCTTCATTGTTAAATGGATATGTATTTATAATTAAGTAGATGTGTACAGCAGTTTGATGGGAGAATAAAATGTATAAAGTCTATATGTGTGATTAATGGTGGCTAATTGAGTAACGTATGCAATAAACATTTCATTTTGTGCATGTATACAATTGTTAGCATTTTGTCTTATATATATATATGTAGGTAGGTATGTGTAAGACAAAAAACATATATACACGCACAAAAAAATTTGCATCCATATAAATAAATTTCTTCCACAGGTTTTATAAATACAGTGCTCAATGTTATGAGACAGAGCTATGAGTATATATTATTGAATATACATAATATCCGACATTGATAGTATGACTCAGTTTCATGTAATTGCTGCAGTCTTCAGGTGCAAATACTATCTCATTATATTTGCATATATATTTGTACATATATACATACACACACATATATATATATATATATATATTGAACAATAAAAAATATTAAAAAATTAAAATCTTCACACACACTGGGTTGTAGATTAATATTCTTTTGTTCTTCTTATTATTATTTCATTTAGATTCCTCGACTAGTTTTGGCCAAAATGGCCATCATCAGGAGAAGAAATATTTCTGCTTGCTGGTAGCAGTGAACTACAGAAATGAATGTCTTGATGGAGAAAATGAACTTTTGTCTGTAGTTTTCATTTTTTTTTTTTTTTTTATCTTTTAACATGAACAACACACACACACACACACACATATATATATATATATATATATATATATATATATATATATATATATATATATATAAATAAAGAAAGAACATTAAGATATATAATCCGTGTTCTTATTCGCTTGAGGATGAAATGGAACTAATGTCTTTAATTTAATTACAAAATTAAATTCGGACCTTTCAGCTTCCATTTTTGAAACATGGTTAGAACTGTGTAGCGAACAAAAACCATATTTTAAATCAATTAATTTATATATATATATATATATATATATATATATTGTCATATGCCCTAGTCGTATTAATGGGTTTATAAAGGCGATCATCGCCGACCAGAAGATATATACATTATCACACCTGTGGAGAGATACAGGCTATCTCTCCCAGATCATGACAATGGACAATTAGTAAACAAAAAAAATATTTTAAAGAACACTGTTCGATTAGGATAATCGAACAGTAAGCTTCAGTTTCAACACAAATACTGATCCGCAATTCAAGGATGAACAATAAGGCATAGTGAATTTTGATATAAGATATAAGAACTTTAATATGTACAGATATACAAAATATTAAAATAAAAGAAAATATAAGCATGAGTAAAACATCGGACGACCAGATCTCAAGACTTATGTTGGGATATCAAAATATGCATAACTCCAAATGGATTTGACTGGACCCGAATGGATAAAAAATATAAGTATGAATAACTACAAATGCAGAAATCAACACATAACCAAAAGAGATGGGATAGGAGTTACATATTATTATTTTGACATGTGGAAAGGTGTTTGTAAGAACGTAATATTTATGGATGCATGTGTATCTTTCTAACACAGGTCCAAAATATATGATTACTTATCTTTATAATCAGTTCTCTTTTATATCATTGTCCTTTCTTTTCTCTTTCACGTTTCCTCTTTTCTTTCCCTTTTTTTTTCTTGACACAAATACGATTTCACACACTGTCCGGCTGTAACAGAGATATACACTTTCTTCTCTGGTTTTTTTTCTTTCCTTCTTTCTTCTTCTGTATACAGTTCAGTTTCAAACACGATTCAACTGCAACAGGTATATACACTTTCTTCCTCTCTCTGGTTTTCTTCTTTCTTTCTTCTTTATACAATTCAGCTTGTAACAGAGATATATACTTTCTTCCTCTCTGGTTTTCTCTTTTCTTCAAATGCAGTTTGTATTCCCAGCGTACAAATTCCTTTGCGTCTTCTGTGATAAATAACACAGGTTATCGTCTTCAATTTGGGGTTATTGAACAGAAATACATGTTCTTATATTTCTTGTCCGGAGTTACCTAGGATGAATTGGACAAGTTCCATCATTATCAAATGAGTCTCATCTTTCTGTTCATAATTTATCAGCGCTTCGATTTTGAGTCTTGCTCCTTCAAAGACAAGTCAGCGACTAACTCCCAAGTAATTTTCTAACTGTCATGTGTCCTGCGTTTTGGCGCGAATTCCAGTTTACATCAGTCCCCTGTCTAGCTTCTGTCTAGACATCTGTTGCTACGGGTAATTGGGTCAGTCAACCTCTTGACTTGCTTTCCCAAAATGTCTTGAGACTTCCACGTGACCTCTTCTGTTGTCAGGCGAAATTAACCTTAATATATGCGTGTTTGGGCTATCTGCATCTGTCACATCTCCCAACATAAACTAAAAAAAAAAAGAAAAAAAAACTTTTTTTTTTTTTTTTTTTTTTTTTTTTTTTTTTTTTTTCAACAATATATCCCAACATCATCTGAACAAACAATGGGTCGTCTTCTCTTTTCTTTTCTTTTTTTTTTTCTGATTACAACATCAATAGATACATACTCTTTTATATCATTATACATTTTTTTCAAATATACACAAGAAAAAAAAAATTTACAGCTTTAAAAAAATATACATTTTTTTTTCTTCCAGTTTTAATAAAATACACACTCAATACTATTAAAACATATGCATTTTTTTTTCTTTCAGTTTCCAGCTCCATCAAAAACATATATATTTTATATTTTCTCAGTTCCACTAAATATACCTTCCTTTATTTAATCCTTTTCCAAATTATGGTTAACATCTGCACTTTTTTTTCAATATATCGACAAGGTATCAAGAACTTTATTTGCTGTTCCAGCAATATGCTTTATTTAAAGATTGAACTCCTGCAATATAAGACTCCAACTTTGTAATCTTCGGTTTTTGTTTTCATGTGATCTATAAACGTTAATGGATTTGATCAGTATATACAACTGTAGGGAAAGAGAATTTTATATAAACCTCAAATGTAGAACAGCTAATAATAACACCAAGGCTTCTTTTTCTATTGTTGAATAGGACTTCTGGAACTTATTCAACTTTGAATAGAAGCTTACTGGATGTAACTCTTTATCTTCATCTTCTTGCATTAATACAGCTCCAAATATTCTTAACATCGCTGGCATCTAAATGCAAATTGAAACGGCTTGTTGAAATCTCAAATTTAACACAGGAGCAAATATATGGATATAGATCCGACAGTATGAAGAAAAATATATAATGGAAAAACAAAACTATATAAAAATATAGATCCGACCTTAGAAAAATATACTAAAATTATGCTTTTAATATGCGATTTTAATGTTTTAATGTTTAATGTCAACGTCGGATGTTTCGGTCTAATAAACCATCTTCAGGACATATTCATAAAAATTAACATAGACCATATACAATTCAACATGAAAAAGACGATGGACATAAAAACAATACTTATCCAAACAGATAACTGAAATTTTTATAAGATCAGTGTTCCGTTTAAAAATATGATCACGTCGTCATCACATGGGCGATGTTGTGAAAAACGTATTCCTAAAATTTGAGTATTTTGAATGAAAAATGAAAAGAATTTTATTTTGAACTAAAATTTATATGTACGTTTGTCGAGCATTAATCTTCTTCGCTAGAAAAGGGGAAATATTAAAGAAACCAGGTCTAGTATTCACCGTGCATGAGATGGATATTATGCCTGCTTCATAAATCCGCCTAAGATTTTTTATTATGAAAATATTTAAAAAATCTTCACAGAATCAAAATCAAAATTATGATCTGCTTTAGTTGTGTGTACAACTAAAGCATTATTTAAATTTTGAGGCGAATATCTCATGTTTATATTCGAAAACACGAGATTTTACGGACCTACATATTTCACCCACATATTTTAAGTCACAGTTTTTGCATGAGATTTGGTAGATGCAAGCATCGGATGTAAATATGTTGTTTGCTGGTGCTATTTAATAAACTACGGATAGTTCTAGTACTAAAATTGTAGTTTTGATTTTTATACACTATTTAAATTATTGAGAGACATTCGGTCAAATGGTTTTTGGTAAAATCTTGTGACCAAAAGAATTATTATCAGGGCAGTATCTCTAATAATTTAAATGATGTTAAAAATTAAAGTGGCCAATATGTACCTACTGATGAATGAATTTTCCGAAAGTTTATTTAAATAGCTCTAAAAACAATAATATTCATCGGATGCTTGATTCTATCAAATATCATCAAAAACCTGTATTCATCATTTATAATTTTATTAAAAATCCCAAAAAAGAATCAATAATAAACAATTTTAGTGTTAGTATTTTTAGGTATGAAACTGTAAGTTTGTATTTAAACATGTCATTTTCCTATCATTATTTTCAAAGAATTTGTTAAATTTATTAATTGATTTTAATAAATATGTCTTCACTTATATAGTAAAAGAATTGGATTAGATTCATTTTCATGAAAATGAATGTAGGTCATATTTTATTTAATCTATCAGACAAACATTTGGAAATCATGTACATATTTTTTTTTAATTTCAAAATATCATTATGTATCGAAGTAATGTGTATGCATGAACACAATTTCATCATCCAGATTCAAGAAATGCAAGAATTAATTTTGCAAAGGAATAGGCTTTTGGGGCTTTTCAAAATTGATGGAACCTTTCAATTTATAATGAATATTACAAGGTAAAGATATTTAGCCTGACCAATATTTTTATGTTTCTTGATATTTGATCATAATTGCTTGCTGAGATTATTCATTTTCTATTCTGAAAAAAAGACATATAAAAGAAAGATTCATGTAGTAAAGGGATTTAAACAAAATGCCAATTCAGAACATCCATGGTTCTGCTTTTTCCGTGTTCCATCATATATTTAATTTCTTTTCAATTCCAATTTAATTGATAGTGTTTTTATTGTTTGATAATGACGAGTGTTTTAACTTGTTCACTAAATGACTGTTATAAATTGCACTGCGGCATCAAAAATATGGGATTGTTTCATATATATATATATAAATTTATTATTTATTTTTTATTTTAATTATTAAATTGTTCTGATTTATAGAAATTTATATCATCAATAATTCTCCAACTTTGCTACCAAATTTTCATGAATGGAATTTTAGAATGACCTGAAGTGGTTGGTCTTTTTGATCAACACATAAATAATCCTTATTTTATGGTTCTTTTATACTAGTATTATATTTTATACGTAACTAAAAAAATCATTGGTTGATTAATATGTCATTTATATGTAATTTTAATGACATATTAATGATATTAATATATCATATTAATAACATTAATGTCATTAATATGTCATTTAATTAATATGTTCATTTTTTTCAGATTTATGTTTTTAAGGTACTACTTATAGATCAAGATGAAAACATTTATTGAAATGTAACATTAAATTATTCTTCTTACTGACATCTTTGAATTTCTATCAAATGTTCTATCACCGATATCTATTCATAGGCCCAAATTATTTGCAGAATTTCACATAGTAATAATGATGTTGTTTTTTTAAATATCCCTTCAGTTTGAGCACCATTGAGCCAAGCACCTCTTCAGATTGCCATGGTCTGTATCCATGGCAGTCTGCTGTTTTTTATAATTTTTGCATCAACATCACATCCACCAGCACACTACCAAACATTGATGGTAAAATATGGATTTCTATAGAAATAAAAAAAAAATAAAATTTTAATGAATCATATAATAAATGAAAAAAAATAAATTATCTCAAAGGTGTACAAAAAAGACAAAACAGGGCATTAAGAACAGTGAATACTGGTAAAATGCAAATAGCATTTTTTCATTTTATCGATTAATGTATATGTAAACCAGAATACATTTGAATGAAAAAACAGAATATTTTTTAATTTTGAAATGTAACAAATTATATATATATATATAAATTTTCATGAAGAGGCAGAATAAATATATATATATATATATACATTTTCAAGGAGAACAAAGGTTTGTATAATGTGTATAAATTGCAAAAATATATAGGTGGATCAAAAAGTCTGTTTCAGACATATAGTTATTTGCTGTAGTTTGAACTGAGTATATTTCATATGTATATATTAAATCATTTCTTTTTTTCTTTTTAAACCTATTTCACCCCAACAGTGGGAACCTACTAACACAAGGGGGTTACAGAGGGTGAAAGTGAGATAAAAAAAGAAAATGGGAGGATAGAGGAAAGGACAAAAATTTCAATTGATTAGTCTAATTCATTTAACTGACATTTTTTTAAATTTTGAATATTATAATAGTTATGGGAAGCATTATAATTTTGGAAAAGAAACAGATAGAGAAGTAAAAAAAAAAAAAAAAATAAAAAAAACTGAATGAGTAATTTTTGAATTGTACATATTGTGTTTGAATAGTTATTTCAACTGTAAAAGGGTGGGACCTTTGATGCCAATAAACTTTGTCAGCAGTTTTTTAAGGGCACAGGAGGGAAAAAATGATTAGAATAGTTACCAAGATAATATTGATAGGAAAGACAGAGAGAATCACCATGTCACATTGGGGAGAAAATGACTGAATTCAAGAGAAGAATTACAGATCCTTTTTGATTTTACAAGAATCTTGAGATAAATAATTGTAAATAAACCAAACCAAATATATTCCTTTCAACAAAATTTTCAGGAATTCTTGTGTGATAAAAACCTATTTTGCCAATGTGGCCAAAACCACCTCCCATGTTATATGTAAAGACAATGAAACTAAAAAAACTGAAGTTACAACATCCAAACTGGATACATATAACCTAGAAATAATCCAAATATAAAAAAAAATGCATAGAAGTGTTAATTGAACATAATGAGGGACAAAATGGAATTAGAAATTTGAAATGTTCACACTTTGTTTTAGGATATTTTCACAAATTCATCATCCCTAAAGGAGAATGGATGAAAAGAAAAAAAACAAATGGATTACAGATGAGATTCTTGACATGATGGAAAGGAGACAGAAAACAATGCCAAGACATGGAATGGAATACAGTAAAAATACATAATGAAATAAGGAATAAATTGCAGGCAGGCTAAAGAAAAAATGACTCTTCAAAAAAATGTGCAGAAGAAATAGAATGGGCATCACAGATAAAGGAGACATGCAAAAAAAACAGGAAAAGATATGCTCATCAATAGTCTGCATAAAAATCAAGGATGGAATGCTCATATTAGAGAAAAAAAATTCTTCAGTGCTGGAAAATATATTGGAGATCTCTTCCATGATGAAAAGAGAAACAACTGGGCAATACACAGAAATATCAATGGGCTGGAAATACTAAAAACCAAAATGGAAGCTGCACTGGCCAAAATTGAAAAGAAAAAAACAGAAGGGCCAGACAGGATTGTAATAGAGATGCTGTCAGCCTTAGATGATTTTTCAGTATAGAGACAAGATTACAGAAATAATAAATGAAATCTACAACAGTGATGATATACCAGAAAACCTAAGCAGATCTATTTTCATAGCACTGCCTAAGAAACCAGGTGCAAACAAATGTGAACTCCACTGAACAATCAGTCTTAATGAGCCACATAACAAAACTCATCATCCAAATTCTGATGAATAGAGCACATGCAGCAGAATCAGGCCAGAGATAGGACAAGAACAGTGCAGGTTAATTAAAGACACCAGAACAAGGAATGTGATATTTATGCTCAGAATGTTATCAGAAAGAGCAATACAAAAAGAAGAAGAATGTGTACCTGTGTTTTATAGATTATGCAAAGGTATTCAACAAAGTATGCCACAAAGATCTGTTAGAGCTGCTCAGCAACCTTGAATATTTGGGAAAGATATTAGAATAATCAAAAACCTCTACTGGCAGCAAACTGCCTGCATATGGATAAAAAATGAGTTCAATAGATATATAAAAAATAGAAAGGGGTGTAAGACAAGGATGTGTCTTCTCACCAGATTTATTCAACCTATACAGCAAGGCAATTCTGAGAGAACTAGAAATCCTACCAGGATTCATCATTGGCAGCCACAATCTTAACAATATAAGATATGCAGATGACACAGTGCTGATAGCAGACACATGGAAAGGAAACTACAAAACCTCCTACAGAAGGTAACGAAGGAGAGCAAGAAAAAGGACTAAGCATAAACTACAAGAAAGACAGAATGCATGGTCATCAGTAAAAGGATGAGCCCAAAATGCAATTTACAGGTTGGGGATACTAAAATCAAGCAAGTTACAGAAATTTAAATATCTGGGAAGTGTTCTAACAGAGGATGGAAAGTGCAACACTGAGATTTGAAGATGTATTGGGATGGCCAAAGATGCATTCCAAAAGCTAAGCAGAGTATTATGAAACAGGAAAATTTCATTGGAAACAAAGAAAAGAGTACTGAACTGTTAGGTGATATCTGTCCTGGCAGTGAATGCTGGACAATCTCCTCAAAGATGAAGAAGAGACTCAAAGTAACAGAAATGTGGTTCTACAGAAGGATGCTGAGAATACCATAAGCCGAACATGTGAGCAACAACAAGGTTTTGGAGAGAATGGAAACAAAGAGGAAACTTATACTAACATCAGGAAGAAGTAGCTGAAATTTTTGGGACACATAATGAGGCAGTGGGGGTTAGAAAATCTGATACTCACAGGACAGATAAAGGACAAGTTGGGTAGAGGAAAGCAATGCATAACATACTTAGTGAGCTTGAGTAAATGGAAGATGGAACAGGGTTTAAGAGGAATAACAGACAGTTTATTAAGAGCTACATGGTACACGAATTTGTGGTGAGCCATGATTGACCATGTCCTGAAGGGACATGGCACATAAAAGAAAGAATATGCTTTTGTCTTTTGGATATTACAGCTTATTTAAAAACTGACTGTAAGGGGGGGAAAAAGTTGACATTTACTTAATTTTAAATGGTCATGAACCAAACTAATATTTCAGGCAGAAATACAGATTTCAACCTTATTATGTTACTAAGTTATCTATCTATCTATCTATCTAATCCCTCTATCTATCTATCTATCTAATCCCTCTATCTATCTATCTATCTATCTATCTAATCCCTCTATCTATCTATCTATCTAATCTATCTATCTAATCCATCTATCTATCTATCTATCTATCTATCTATCTATCTATCTAATCCCTCTATCTATCTATCTATCTATCTAATCCCTCTATCTATCTATCTATCTAATCTATCTAATCCATCTATCTAATCTATCTATCTATCTATCTATCTATCTATCTAATCTATCTATCTATCTATCTATCCATCTATCTATCTATCTAATCTATCTAATCTATTCATCTATCTAATCTATTTATCTATCTATCTATCTATCTATTCTATCTATATTTATCTATCAATCTCCATTCATCTATCTAATCCTCTATAATCTATCTATCTATCTAATTCCTCTATCATCTATCTATCTATCTATCTATCTAATTATCTATCTATCTATCTATCTCATTCATATCTATCTATCTAATATTATCTATCTATCTATTCATCTATCTATCTATCTAATCCTTCTATCTATCTATCTATCTATAATCTATTTAATATCTATCTATCTATCTATCTATCTATCTAATCCATCTATTATAATCTATCTATCTATTATCTATCTATCTATCTAATCCTCTATCTATCTATCTATCTATCTAATCCCTCTATCTATCTATATCTATCTATCTATCTAATCCCTCTATCTATCTATCTATCTATCTAATCCCTCTATCTATCTATCTATCTATCTATCTAATCTATAATAATCTGTCCATCTACAGATAGATACAAATGGCTTCAAATTAATGAGGTTTGTAAAAACTGAAATGAATAAAGAAATAGATATTGTTATCATTTAGTCTTCTGCTCAACTAGTGAGCTAGTTACAAATATAGGGTAAAACTACTTTTGTAATTGCTAATTATAAGTTAATAAATAAAAGAACTTAAAGGTGAATACCTTTCTTTGTTGGTAGCAGTAAACCGGTATAATTGGAATTACTTTCTAGAAAAGAAATGAATTTTTTCTTTGTAAAACTAAACAAAAAATGTTATTGTCAGACTCTTCACTTGTTACTCACATTATAATTCAGAAACAGAATATAAGAATTCCATAATTAGATTAAATTTCTGTTTTGGTTGAGCAAATGAAAAACTATGATGATGTGGCACTGATCAAAAAAAAGTTAACTTTTCTCATTAATTTTTTATTACTTACTATAAAGGTAATATGCCACTGCTTCTTGTCAATTTACTAATTTAACATTATTAATCTTTATTGCTCTTATTTGGAAACCAGAGCTTTTATTCTTTGAGACAAGCTGCAATCAACAAGTTTTATCTGTCTGACATTGAGTAGGTAACCGTGAAACCTTGTGGCTATCTTTTCAATGCTTTTCTCAAGTCACTAAGCTCTCAGATGATGAAAATAATTTCTTATGCATGGGCACTTTAATAGAGGCATTAACTTCAAAAGTCTCATATTTGGGTGGATCATTCATCTTTGAAATTGAAGCTTTAAAAGCTGGCTTCCTGATACACTGCACAAAGTACTTGATGGTAGTTTGATATCTTAATGTTTTTATCAAAGCTTATAGTAGGAATAATGAATTAGATACATCTCATTACATATATGTAGTATCTTGTACTTAAATGAAAATATATAATCTTTCTTTAGATAAGACTCTATCATGAAAAAGCCTTTTCATAACAGATAATATCATCTTTGAATGGTATTAAAAAGGCAAGTGAAAATTACTGATTTAGACCCAAACTTTGGCTGATATGGAAACTCACATTTAAATTATTTTATGGATATCTTCATATAGCACAGTTAATGTTTGTTTTGTATTAGCTCTCATAAGGCCTCCTCTTATTTACATCTAATATAAAACTAAAATTATGAGGTTTAGTACTGGTAGTCTGTAGTGTTTGGGTAATCCTTAACTTTGCAAAACTGAGGAATATATATATATATATATATATATATATATATATATATATATATATATATATATATAATAGATATAAATTTTTGGTTGGTTTTTAACACTTTCTAGCAGAAATATATGATGAAACCATTGCTTTCATTCCAATTCCAGATCATAGTTTGTGTTTTGGAAAGGTTGATCTTGAGTAGATGTCAATTAACTGGGACATAATAGGAACAGAATAATTTGGCCCAATTAGGTGGCTGCTCTATTTATGCAAAATAGTATATGAACAATTTTTATGCATGTAATTCCAAATTTATTGTTAACTTTCTATAATATGTAGTGTAAATGATTTTTCTTGTTTGATCAGTTAGAAACAAAAATGTTAAATAAAAACTGAAATAAATTCAATAAATTAAAAATATATATCTTAAATACATTTAACCTTTTTTAAAAATAGAAATTTAATAAAATACTGAATAATGAAAAATTAATTGACTACTGATGTAGAAAATCATTGGAGGTATGTAGCAAAAATAATGGACTATCTTCATTACCTTCTTAGATAAAATAACAGCATAAATTTTCTACTGATTAGTTACATTAGATTTTTAGGAGTTTTACATTTTTTATATATTGAATAACACACAATCATACTCTAAAATTGCTGCTCACAATAGTTATATGTTAGCAGATACTGCATAACTGAAGCTGACTAAATAATGAATGAGCAATGACTAACCAAACAGTTACTTTAGTTTGTTCATGCTGGCCCAAATAAGCAAAGATAATTATCACAAAGGACAGAAGATAAGGATTGACATTGAATTTAAATTTAAATTTTTGAAGATCAAACTTGACTGGAAAATAAGAAACAGGAAGAACTTCACAGGCAAGAAGTGCGAGGAAAACTGTTAGCATAGAACTTATGGTTACATCTAGCCATTTTGATTATAAAATGATGAGATTTTCTTGCTAATCAAGTACTGTTTAAATTCGTAGAGTCTAGTTATCATAGAGGAGAGTTCATGAGACCATTTACTGTGAAAGTGTTTATAGAAAAGGGAAACTACATTATGGCAGTGGGAAAGTGACTGAAGTCAAGATGCCAAGTTAGGACCAAGAACATTGAAAATTCTTTTTTCGGATATTAGTTTAACTAGAATCTAATTTATATTTTCATTCAAATGATTACTCCCCATTACAGTGATATACTTTTATAGAGACTTATGATTTTTTTGTTCAGTGTATATGTGTACACTATTTGTACACACACACACACACACACACACACACACACACACACACACACACACACACACACACACACACACACACACACATTTTTGTGTGATCTGTGCATTGTCTAAATATCATAAAGGATATTAGATGAATGCAATAAATAATCTTTGACTCATGTCAAAAATAGATCAGTTTGTTAGCATGTTGATTTGAAGGTCTCTGGAACAATCTTGTCTTTAATATTGGGTAATATTTTTCCACAAATGATTTTTACTTGATAGTTGAGCTTGAAGTCTCTTTTCTAGGATGACTTCTTATCAAACTTACAGTAACTAGTTTGTGCCAAGTGAATTTATCTCAAACAGAAAAAGTAGCATTATAAAAAAAAATAAAACTACTTTTCATAAATATAAGCAAAATATTGCTGAGTTTGCAAGTAACAAGGGGACCATTTTAATCCGGTTGTAATTTAAAATTTAGTTTTTCTGAAGTATGCTAATATATATTTTAACACATTTTGATATATTTTACAAGTACGACATTGACTGGAGGGACTAAGCATATTTCCCTCCTATTTCACAAATTTGTTGTAGGAAGCCTTACCAAAACTTACTAAACCCCAGACTGCTTGGTCTTGGATTCCATACCTTCCTTCTGAAGTGAACCATTGAATACTTAGTGACCCCAAATGAAGGTGTATTATATTTATAAACTGTGATTATTGGCAGGCTTAAAACTTCAGTTGTTTGTCTGATGCTTGTAAACTTGTTACTATGTCTACTTGCTAGACATCATTGACATGATGATGATGATGTGCATTCACTGTAAAAGAATCATTCCAAATCTCTGAGAATAAAGATCTGTGTGGGTTTTATATTCATATAAATGTCATTCATTCAAAATAATATGCATATATATATCTACCATTATGTATTCACACAATTTACACTGGTAGGCATCCCTCTCTCTTAATTTATGGCTACATATTGTTCAATGGTAGAAGATGGCACTGGAAGATTTTAGAGATTTTAGCTTAATCATTGCTGTTGTATTAAAGAAGTGTATTTATTGTAACTCACTAAGAAGAAAGAAAATGTTGATTCCAAAAAAAGACATGAAGCTATTAAAAGTCAGTCTTGTTCCTGATTATTTCACAGTCTTTCAGATAAATATCAGCTCTTGCAAAAAGAAATCACTGACTTTTAAAAATTTTTATTTTTACAATGATGTTCACCCTGTACAAGGCTCAAGAGCTAATCGAGGTAGAGTATTGCAGAGTAAGAGGCATTGCCACCAAGATGTAAGGAGCCACCAAATGTGAAAGAGAAGGACATGACTTTAGAAAGAACTGGAAACCCAATTCTAAACCGGAAACAAGGGATAAACCTAGACCTCTGTTCAAAAGTGGGGAGGAGTTTAAACTGGATGCTAGCAGAACCTATCTACTCCTAAAAACAAACCTGTAGATTTCATAATATACCCACTAAAATGTATCTATTATGGAAAAACTATTTTAGAAACCAAAAAAATAAATGTAAATTTTAGGAGCCTGTAAGTAACAATAAAAGATACATGAAAAAACATGTTAAAAATGTTTGTGGAAAGGAGATTGGAGGTTTCAGGTTGTAAAATACTTCTTGAAATATGACATGCTGAACATTCAGTAATGATTGCAGGGCACTGCTGTTGCTCTGACAGTTTTCTTGTTGAGTTAATGAAACCTACATGATCTACTTCCTGCTACAATCTCCATTGAAGTTTGAGGCAAAATTATGGATGTTGCTAAATTTTAAAGTGCCACTTGAAATATCTCATGATGAACATTTTGCATTGTTCATGGAGAATTTAAAGTTCCCTTACATCTTCTTCAGAAAGAGTTCCAGTCTAATTACAGTCTCAGGTAATTTTTTTTTTTATAATTTGGGTGTAGATGGGCATCTCACTTTTAGTGTAATAGCAAGCTAGCAGAACAGTATTATTATTATAGTGTTTGATCCTCATTAGATGCTTACATTTATGGCCTTTTAATAGTATTTCCCATAATTATAGTGATTTTTTTTTGTTGTTTTATACTATATTTTCTTAGTTTTATTTTAATTCTGTAGAGTTTGAAAAGAGCCAAAACATTGTTGAATATAGAGAGGATGCTGTTTTTTTTTTTCATTTTTGATGTAATGATCCAATTGTAAAAAAAAATAAATAAATACAATTGTTGCATCATCTATTACAGGATCCTTGCACAACTCTTATTCAATAAATTTTTATTTTTTTTTGTTATACACTTTGGTTGAAACCTAATAGTTGTCCTTTTTCTAGACTGGTTGCTTACCATAGCTGGTGAGGTCAGCCTGCACTGCTATTTAACCCAAAGCTGACTAGAGAAGAGATGGATTCCTACTTTTCCTAAGGGTACTTGTGCATAAGTGAATGTAATGAACTTAACTGGAATTAGAACTTGGCTGCCTGATTTCTCATTCCAAGTTGTTATCTATTACACCAACTGCACATCCCCCTGTAATATCTACTCTTAAATAATTGAAAGCCAATTTAATTTTCTAAACAGAGAAAACTGTTTGGATTAATGTCAGAAAAGACATTTAACAGCAAAAATATTTGATCTTAAATCTGTGAACAACTTTTACAAAAGTTGAACCCTAGGCGTAAGCACAGAAGAGTGCATTCAAACTTATAATGAAGGATATTTTTCTATCTGAAGTATATGTTCTCCAAAATTTCCTGGAAAATTCTTGCAATATTAAATCCCTATAAGAAAACTGGTTTTAAAAATCAATACTGATGGTCCATTGTTTCTGTAAGGTTTTCTTAGAATTATCTTACCAGAGTAAGCTTGTTATTTGAATTTATTAGCTACAATATTACAAGAAAATTACAATTATGTGAAAATTTTATTTAAATAAATCACCTTTTCATAATGATAATAATGCTTCAATGAATGTATGTTGGGAAATATCTAATACCCAAATGCTTTAAATATGTTTGAATTATTGATGTTTAATTTCATTATTATTTGGATATTTTTCTTACTAGATGCTTTTTATATTGTATTGTTATATGAAAGCTTCATGTCAAAACTTATTTATAAAATAAATAAGAAATACATTTTGATTGATTTCTTTTTGCTTTCATATCACACTTTCCTCTTATGATTGTCATAGCTTTGTATCTTTGCTTCTTCTTGATCATTATTTCCATGAATATTCTACAAATTGGCAATCTAACTGCACATAGAATTTTATAGTGCCTCTGGTAAGTGCTCAACTTATATATATTCACTCATTTCCATATTATGTGTGTGTGTCTGTGTGTTAATGAGTAACACTGAACATTTTACATAGCTTATTATTTTTCTTATGTATGCAATTATATATTATGTGTGCAACTTGTATTTTTGATCCACATATGAAAAAACAAATAGAAAATATCAAAAGTCTTTTTCCTTTCATTCTTGTCATTTGTCCAAGTACAACTCTCTTTGATCTCCATTTTTTGTCTCCCTTATGGCATTTTTCTTCCATTAAAAAATCCTGAAACACTCTTATTGATAAGTACTCGGTTGCACATCTTTTAAGTTAATTAATCAAAGAGTGAAGAAAAACTGTATCATATAAGCAAAAGTTTTTCTCTTTGCTTGGCTCTGTGACCCTTTCTATCCTCCATCAGTCTGATCACTTTGTCCACTATAACATTGACATTTATTTTATCACTCTTTCAAAGATAAAAGGTTTAATCATTTGTATTTTGTTCAACCAAGTGCACTCTATTGTTAAGTGAACTAACCAATCATTTCAAAAGTGGCTTAAAAACTACTTTTGACTGAGCTTGAAAGTTCTGCTTGCAGGTTTTGTTCAGTGATTAGAGCAATGGAATGGTAAATTGAGAGATTAGAGGTTTCAATTATGAAGCAGTGTTTAATGAAAAAAGAATCGTACAAAAAATAGAGATATCACTTCTTTTTTTTTTTTTTTCTTTTTTTTGTATCCAATCGTCTCTTTCAACATTTACAATGTCAGCAATATAAATAAGCATTAAAGATTAAAAGTGTTACCTTTACGTCTAATCATCTTGATCACTTTCTGATCTACATCACATCTTCCATAAAAATTTGGAAGGATGAAAGAATGTTCAGTTTTATGTTTTGTGTCTTGGGATTTAAAACCTTACTAATGTCCAAGTTTGCTCGCCAATCATAAAGAGTAGACTTCATAGCTTTTCTTTCTTTGATTCCCTTCTGTTGATAAAATGAGTCATTACTCATCTCTTTCATTATTTTACCTTTCTTTGAAAGATCAACGAATAAGCTAATTTGAATAGTTTTGAATCATATATTTCATAGACCTAATGTGCTGTTTATTTAACCTGCATCATAAGGTTGAGTTATTAAGCAAATACATCAAAACTTTTTATTCACTTTAATAATTAGTGACACAGAAAATTCTAAAAGCATATCTAGGAAGTTTCCACAGTGCATTTAATGTATGAACATACATACTGAATATAACAATAATTGAGGTTCTGCTATAAAACTTAGATAAAATATTTGTATTATGCCACTTTTGGTAAGGGCTATTTACGGGACTATGAATGAATGAATAAAAAACACCATAATACCATTAGTTTTTAAAATTTAAATTTTATAATTAGACACTGTTTTTATCTAAATTCGTTTCAGTACTCAATCTGTATGTTGTGAATTGAACATCTGGAAAAAAGGAATTGTCAACAGACAGGAATTAATCCAAATAAGTAGTGACAAAATAGGGTTATTATATGTATAATTTAATCATTGCTAATAATTTTTACTATAGAAATGCACTAGAAATAATTTTATTATAGAAATATTTTGAAAGCATGAAGAAAGAGATTATAAGTGGTCAGGAATTAATGCAAGTTATCCTGAAAGAAAATGTTATATATATATATATATATATATATATATATATATATATATATATAAAATGTGTATGTTGAACAAACTCTTATAAACCTTTTTATTAACTTTTATTGTTATTTATTTTATCACCCTCAGTAAAATACTAGATGGTGGGTTTTAAACTTAGTAAATAACAATTTAATACCATGAAAACTAGCCTAATATATCAGGGTTGCCAGAAGACTTCTCATTTTTGTCTTCTACTTAAAGTTGCAAAAGAGCAATATCACTATTCCCTGATTACTTTGATCGATTTGTCCATATAAATGGCATTTATCTCATTGATAATAGAAGGTTAAAAAGTTAAAATAATATATTTAAAACTCAATATCACAGAGTTCTAAGATTAGCATGCTGCCAAGTGAAGTAGCCAATAATCTGACTGATGGTTCAAAGATTCTTATTCCTTTGACTAAAGTAGTCAATCTTTCGCAAATCTGATCAAACTGACTCCATTCCAAAGTATAAAACTCACTCTTATTATATCCTCTCTCTGAATAATGAAAGACAGATTTGAAGTCACTGTCTTATGATTCTAATTTTAGTCTTGGTTGCATTCTTGATTTTCAAACACATTGAATGATTTTGACATCATTATTATTGTCATTTTTCTCTACTTTTGCTAAGACTGTATATTTTCTCTTTTGATTATTTTTGCTGCTGTATTCTTTTCCTTCAACTAATGTCTTCTGCTTTGGGATATAGCTTTATAACTGCCTGACCCACTAAATTAACCCACTCACTCAAATTTGTCTTGCCTTTATTCTTTTTCTTTCATGAAACGGGCATTTTTCATTTTCTGTCTATGCCAAATGCTTTGTGTTTGGTAGAGAAGCTAATAATTTAATCTACCTTTTTCTTGACTCCGCTGCTGTAGTACCCTCCTTCTAATTATTGTTTTACATGGATAACATAATTTGTATCCTTCATGCATTTTTGTATCACTAAACACATTTGTTACTTCAACATAAAAGCCACATTATATTGGGTAGTAGAAAGTTTCTTCAGGTTAAGTAAAAATAAAACATTTTAAATTCTTAACTTCATTGAATAACCTATTTACTGTTTTGTTCCCTTATTTTTTTTACCATCTTTCAGGCAACTTCATAATTCTATTCTCACAGAACTTTATTTTTCTGAACAGAGAATTGCTCACCATGCCTTTTACAGTCTTTCAGGGAACTGAACTTTTTTTTTCATTAAGAGAATTCTGTAAAGATTGAAATAAATAGTAATCTTAAGCTATTGAATATGATGGATGAGTGGTAAATTTCCCAGCCAAATTGTAATGGTAAATGCTTACCAAAGAAGCATTCACATAAACTGTACAAATAGACACTATCAGATTTTAAGAGGCAAGTTAATATTTTTACAATAAAATTGGTATTAACCAGTCAATGACATCAAAATTTTCAGAACACACATATCATATGACTTTCTGCTTATAAGTTTTAATTAGAAACACTAACAATCATTTATTTGATAGAATGCAATTTTATTATGTAATTCAAGGGCTATTTATTATATTCTAAAGAAATATATATAATAATATATAAATAAAATGTTATTTTCAGATATATAGATATTGCCATGGATTGTAAGAAAGGTATAAGCTCAAAAATAAAGCAGACCTTGTAAGCTAATTGAGTAAAAGGAACACAACTTTAGAAATTGTGTAAAATTTGAAAAGAGATCATAGAACAATGAAAAAAGAAATTGAGAAAAGATAAGAACAAGAAAAAATAATTGACTTTAATAATATCAAAAAAAGAAATTTGGAGCATTTACTTAAATATTTGTATCTATAAAAAGAATGTTAAACATAAAAAAATGTCTTAAAATAAAAGATAATATTTGTTAAGTAGTGTTTCCTGCTAGTGTTACAATTAGTCAAATTATAAGTCCCTTTAAAGTTAAGGATCTTGTCAAGATAAATGCAAAAAAATATTGTAAGTTCTTGGATAAAATATTTTTTGGGTGGTACAATTCACAACCCAAAAACTTTGGTATTCCTGTAATGGTTGTTACTCACTTTGCCAAAAAATGTTTCAAAGAAGCCAAATTAATGGAATGCCCCCCAACCTCTCTATATATTAAGCTAATAGATAATAAACCCTGGCAAACCCCCAAACAAGTTATAGTCAATATTTTTAATAAGAATAGATTTTACATACTGAAAATATTATGATATATTGCTCATTTGGATATAAGTATATCCTGAAAATTTTAACAACGTTGTTTAATACTCATTAACAATTAAAATAAACCATGCTAACTTCTCAGTCATTGTTATTTGTTCTTGTGAAAAATAAAAGCAAGTAGCTACTTAGTAAAGTAATTAATCTCATGAATATATGTTTGAATAATTGAATTTTATTTTTATTGATGAATACAAGAAGTATGTAATAAAGCATCAGCTTGAAGAATTAAAGAAAATATGAATTTGGAATCTGAATCTTAGAAGAATTTGATTGTCAGAATTCATTTAGGCACACTCTCCTGGGAACTTCTGGGATATTTTGTAAAATGGTAATCATCCCAAATGTAGTTACAACATGATATTTGTATTTGCAACTGATGTCTCTATTATAATGCACTGATTTCTGTTTATAGGTATGTTTTCTTTGTTACCTCAATACAGCAGAAACAACACATTGTAGCAAAATTTTTGCTAATTATTCTTGCAACACCATTAATGCTTTAACTAGATGAATAAAGCTAATTTACAACTCAGTAGTAATAATAATAATAATACAGGGTCTGTGTTTGCATTGATCCTGACATATATATATGTGTGTGCAAAATAAATGTATCCTTATTTCACAGGTATCATTATCTTAATAAAAAATTGTGGATCTTTTCCTTTTTTTAGCTCCTCTTCCATCATCAACATTTCAGTTTATTTTTCACTTTGAAACAAAAACAATTTTTCTAAATTGTAAGTGTGTTTGTTCAAAAATCATTTAACTCTAGACTCCTGCTGATTAGGGATAAGCAGTAATAAAACTAAAGGTAATTTTGTAATTAGAGCTCAGATAATTACTGAGTAGTTGCCATTATAATTATTTTCAAATAAATATAATATAAATTCTATTTATAGGAAGAATTTTGTTATCAAGCTTAATGACTGTTTAAAAACTTTTTCCTTTTCTTTTTTAAAAATAGTTGCTGCTTAAAGTTTAAATATTGAAATACTGAATATTGGGTTGTGGCATCACTGATATGGATAGTATCTGAATGTAGCAAGTGCTATTAAAAGCCTGTTTTCTTTCAGGATTTGTCAGTTGTAGGATTATCCTTGTCACTAAAAACCTGAGGATGCTTAGTGGATTCCTCTAGGAGAAAAGTTAACACAAAAAAATGACTATTGTAAGATGAGAGAAAATGGCTTAACTCCTGGTAGAAAGCAGGTTTGGACATGTCTCATGTGTAAAGTATCCCAAAAAGAAAATGGCAACTTTATGAGTCACATATTTAAGAAACAATAGATCTTGGAGTCATATTTTTGCGAGACTCTTTTTTTCCACCTATGCAAATTTGACTCAAGCTACAAAAACGTGCTTGATGAGGCATCAGAGGATCATGACTGTGGTAGTGACCAGTGGGTTCTGTATTAAGTTACGACTTGGTTTTCTTTTCATCTGCAAACTGGATGCTAGTTTGAACTATTGGAATTTCGCCAGCTAAAATAAGTTGCCAATTCTGATTATATATACCTTTGTGATTCTTCTCCTTCTAGGCCTCCTTCTCTTTCTCTTTCCCCCACAACCCATCACAAAACAAGACAGAAAGAAAAAACATACCCCTAGTGGAGAGATGTGCT
Organism: Acanthosepion pharaonis; assembly: GCA_903632075.3. Taxonomy (NCBI): domain Eukaryota; kingdom Metazoa; phylum Mollusca; class Cephalopoda; order Sepiida; family Sepiidae; genus Acanthosepion; species Acanthosepion pharaonis. Next base: position 362,370 of record CAHIKZ030002674.1, read on the forward strand.
GTGTAGACAGGGAGGTCCTTTCCCAACAGACGATGGCGAGATTGTCAAGGATGGTTGAATTACAACTGACATTGGACTGGAATACTTGGACAATCTGTCAGGGCCTTGACCCCCACAGATTTTCGTCCAGTTTGTTTTTAAGGGACTCAGGCTTAAAAGATGTCTATTGAGCTAGCTAGCTTGAATGTGAAGTGCCTGAGAGATTGGGGTAAGGCTGCCTGCCTGCTCCATGATCTCTTGTACTTCAGTATAGATGTGGCCACAATCCAGGAGACACACTTTTTTTGTGATATTGATGCTGATGTGCTGTCTAGCGACTTTGTTGTATATTCAGCATACAGGGACCAAAGGTGTTTCCTTGTTAGTTAAGCACTCCCTGGATGTGAAGGTAGACCTTGTCTATGTGGGCATGGGGGGGGGACTTCCTCTTTGCAAGACTCATATGGAGGCAATTGAGTGTTTGTTGACCACTCTCTTGAGGGGTGGTCACAAACATTGGGTCTGTAAAGAAGCCGGTTTCCAGCATCTGTGTCATGGGGGGCTGGGATTGCCACACCTGCCAAGTCATTGACATGCCTCAAGGTTTACTTCCCTATGCCATGTTTTGATGGAGGACTTGATTTTGGTGCCAAGTGTTAGGGTTGCCTTCCCTAGCTTTACCATCACTTCTCCTATTTATTGGGTTAAGTGCCATCATGGTCATGGAAGGTTGTCAAGTTTCCTCAGTGAGTGTCAGCTGGCCTTGAAATTCTTTCCTTGGTCCAATGACCTTTCTTGGCCTTGTAGGCTATTTTATTGTGAATTAGTGGAGGTGGTCACGAAGGATCCTATATGTGGCCAGCTCAGCTTGTTGGTATCAAGTTGCACTCTTTCTGTTCTTGGGCACTAGTGACAGATTATCTCAGCAACCCAGAGTTTTCACTTAGCTGGCAATTGATTCAGAATGTGTTATCTCTCAATGGTGTAAACTTCAGATGAGGTAAGGCAGATTTGCTCAACTGTCATCGGTGTGACCTTGGCTTAGAGGAAACAGCTTCACACACCTTCTACCATTGTCCTCATGTGCACCATTACTGGCATTATGTTGGCAAGTTGATGGCTTGTATTGCTCCTGATTGGCTTGTGTTTATTGATCTTGTGTATATGTCTGACAATGTGTAGCCCCAATTCTCCAGGGTAAAACGAATGGTGATTTTCATGTTGCTAGCCATGGCAAGAATGGTGGTGTAGACATTGTGAAAGGATGGAATCTTGCAAGATGAACATTCTTCGCATCAGGATCTGGTTGTTTTCTTTAAGCATCAGCTTAGGGTAAAAATCAGATCTGATAGAAAGCATTTGATTTTGACAGATTTCAGCGAGCCTGGTTTGTGTGGACACCTATTATGTTTTCCTATTTAATATGAATAAGTGTTGCTCCAGCCTGTTCCCCTGTTTTCATATTAGCTGGGTCAGCCTTTGATTTTCCCATCCCATCATTTATTTTCATCCTCCCCATTCCATTAGTGAATGTGCTTCTTGAGTCTGTCTCTCGGCAGAATACATCAGCCACTCTTATTATTTTGAGGGGTGAATGGGTCTTACTAACAGTTGCTTTCTTTTAGTTTTATCTTTGTGTTACATCTTTAGTTTGTTTTCTGGGTTCATCTCCTCCCCATCATTTCATGATTCATGAAATTTTTATATATTTTACTTCATCAAATGTTTATGTCATGGGGTATTTTGTAGGTTCCCTGTGAATATGCAGTATTGTGGTATATGCAGGATTGAGAGGTGACAGATAAGTTCTTGTGGTGAATGAGTAAATTGTAATGATTGAATGGGTCATGAGTCTGATTAACTAGGACTAGAATAGCTAATGATGACCATCCTCTCCCCATGTCCCCTTCAGCATTGTGCCACGATTTTGTATTTATACAAAATAAATAATCAGTGGTAGCAGACAGAAGACATGTGTGTGAAATGGATTAGGGAACATTATTCCAAGCACAAAGAAACTACAGTTATCATCTTAAATGTATTATTATTTTTTTAAATGTTGTTTTTAATTCTAGGTCCAATCAGATAATATTTGCTTTCCAGTTTTGATTAAATCCTTATTGCCTTGAACTTATTCAGAATACAGTTATATTCCCTTTTTGATGGTGCACATATGTATTGGAGAAAGAACATGTTTTTCATATATAATGTTTATTCTATGACTAACAATTGAATAGATATCAAAGTTGGGATTAGTGTTAATATATGTGGAGATTTTGACTAAGTCTTGTTGAGTAACCTTATTATTCAAACATGCTTTTTGGTCTTTGCATGAATAAATAGTTTATCTTGTAGGACTTTTAGTGCAAACCAGCAAAATGTTCTTTTATTTATTGGACAGGCCAACTCTGGCACAAGATCACCTAATGATAATTCTGTAGTTTTATCTGTCTATCTGTGGCAATATGTTCTGGTCTGTCTATTTAAAATTAATGTAAGACAACTTGATTAAGTGTGTGTGTGTGTGTGTGTGTGTGTATATGTATTGGCAGTTTTTGCAGTGTGAGTATGCTCTATATCAATAATTTGATAGAGCAATGGTAAAACCAGTGATGAGAGATAAAAAGTATGCAAGTTTAGCAACTGAAAGTTTCATACTAAAATGTGATTGTCAGGCAATTATATCCTTGATTTAACCCGTACACTAACTTATGAGGGACGTGTATGTTAATACCAAAAATTTTTTCTTTCCAGGTGTAACTTGACTGGGGGGGTGGATTTTTTTACTATTTTAATTCAGAACCCTCCAGCTGCAAACCCTTGTCCCTATTTTTTTAACAAATGGTTAGCAGATGAAACCGATGACCGCTATTTATCTGCCCGATCGATGCGCTCCCGACAATGACAAAGGCGTGTCTCTCGCCTATGCTACACCTCCCATGTCTCCTCACAGTCGTACTAGAGTCAAGCTCAACAGGGTATATTTATGCAGTCGTTCCAAGCCTGTTCCTTGGCTGTGGTTTCTTTAGATACAGGTAGGGATTTTGGGACCTCGTTGATCTGTTCATTCATCTTTTAATTAGATGACGAGGCATTTGGCTAGTTGAATGACCCACCCACCGCCCAGGAAATGCGCTAATCTAGCCGGTCGGTACTTTGGAATCAGCCTACCAATGCCGAAAATTAGGCCCTTCTTTTACAATTTCTTATCTACACATGTCTTAAACCCCTATTTGTAACCACATACCTATATCTTCTTATATGCCTATGAGTTCCTATATACACCTACAAACACATTCACACGAAACGATACATGTATATTTCTATCTTTACACATATACACCTGCAGAGAAAACGCACATCCACATGTCTCCATACCTATCTCCATGTATCCTTATACTTACATATATACATATACACACAAGGACATCTGCATATCCATATATACTCATACACACATATATATATTTACACATCCATACGTATACACATATACACATACATACATACATACATATACATACACACACATATGCATACGCAATATGCAGAATATCTACATACCCACATATGCGTTAATTTGCACTTACATATATCTACCCACGTATTTGTCCCTATCCTCATGTCCACCCGTGCATCCACTTATGCCTGTGTTTAAGACTATCTCTGTATTTAATTACATTAAATATATCTTTACACATATAATATTACCAATTTCATATTTATGGCAAAAACATATAAGTACCTATCTAATTGTACATCTCCACACTCACAAAAAAAAAAAAAAACAAACTGGTATGTTTTTTTTTTTTACGTAGCCAAAAAACATATACATGTACATATCAACAGGTGTCTCAGTGTGCAAATACATTATCATAGTTGTATACATATAGTCATGTGTTAGCAAAAATGTTTGCATAATAATATTTCTAAAAACAAAGGGAATATAAAACATTCAAAATTGCTGTTCCTATATGATTATTTCTTAATTTGCTTAGGTTTTAGGTTGTTTTGAAATTGCGGCATTTAAAAACTAGTTCATTGTGTTTATTTAGTAGTATGTCTGGATGTTTTTGTTTGATTATGAAGATTTTCTCCTTCAAACATAAGTTGCATCTGTCTTGAGTTTTTTGGGAGTTCTGGCTCTTGATATTATTCTCCACTTTATTTGTGGTAAAAGGCCACTCTCAACAAAAACCAATAATGATTTGATAGTGCTGTTTGTTTTTTTTACATTTATTTTTGAAGGACAAAATATGGTTGTATAGTCGGTGTTTCCAATATGCACGTTAAATAAATTTAACTTTATATATCAAAAAATAAGAATTTGAATGAAATTTTGTCGTAATTTATTGGGGTTGTTGTAACGTCTTCCTTTAATGTAGTCCTTATCGCTCACCCTTTTTGTGTTTTTATCTAAGAGACGATCTTGTTTAATTTGAACAACATCCATAATTAAAGAACACACTGGGGTTAAAATAGGAAACTAAAATGATACATATGACACACTCATATCCTCTCTTAAAATGAAATTGTTTCTTTTTTCGTTAAGGTTTAGTTTTGATGAGGTCCGTAAAAAACGTGTGAATACATTTTTCATTTTCATTTCAGCTTTTTGGAAGTAAAGTCTGATGATCCAGAACCCTGTTAAAGGGGTTATGGTGAAATATATATTACATGGAATCTTAATGTGGTCTGTCTTTTATTCAAACAAATATATATATATATATACCAGGATTATAATATAAATAAAATGTAAAAGAATAAAATAAAGGCAACTCAAATATATATACAATATATGACCATATAAGCCAGGTTGAATCTTAGTATTGAATTAAATATATATATAATGCAGTAAATTTTAATCTCTCTCTCTCTTATATATATATATATATATATATATATATATATATATATATATATATATATATATATATATATATATAAATTGAATTGATTTATTTAAAATGTTTTTTTTTTCGCTACACAGTTCTAACTATGTTTCAAAAATGGAAGCTAAAAGCTACGAATTTAATTTTGTAATTAAATTAAAGACATCCTCAAGCGAATTTTGGAGTAACTTTTAAAATTACTGGGTTTTAAAGACACAGCTAAAATCATAATTCATGTTTCCAAGGTTACAGATAAATCTACTTCAACTGGACAAGGGGTGTCTGGGTGTTCATTATGTCTGTATTATTGTATCCGTTTTTTAGTTACATTTTGGTAAGGGGTAGGGATATATTTTTCAATGAAATCTGGCATCCGTTGAATGCATGTCGTTTGGATTTTTTTAAAAAAATTATTGTTAACAAAAAAAATTCTTACGGCATTTTTTTTTTTTTTTTCTATTTGTAAATTTAAAGATTTTTGGGGGTGTTTAGGTTAGAATACATTTTATTTAACTACGATTTGAAATATTTTAATTTTTATTATACTATATTTTTTAAGAACAATTAAATGTATTAGAAACCCAATATAGTATGTAGATTTATTTTTACATCAAGTATAAGTATGTATATTAGGTTACAAATTTTTTTTTTTTTTTTTTTTGTATTTATTATTTAAGTAAAATTTATGACAATGACGGTAAAAATAGTTACTTAATTTCATTGATTTAGTAAACTTTTATTTTTTATATAAACCTATATAAACCTAGTAATATATTGTTTCTCATGTAAGTACAAAGGACATGGGTCATTCAAAAGCTTACATCTTCTGGCATTTCATATTAATTTTATTTTACTATAGGTGTTTTATTGGATTCTTTTAAGTGCGTGTAGTACTAATAAAAAAGAAGTTTAGGTTAGAATTCATTTTATTTAACTACAATTTTAATTACATTTTTTAAAATATTTTCATTGTTAGTTTTAATAGACTATATACTTTTTATAATAGAAGGAAATGTATTAGAAAATTACTTATAGTAAGTAAAATTATTTTTCCATATCAAGTATATGTATATTACGATTTTTAAACTTTTATATTTAAATATTATTTAAGTAATATTTATGGCACTTACTGCAAAAATAGCTAATTCATTTCTCTGATTTAGTAAACTTTATTTATTTATTTTTTTTTATATATAAACTTAGTAATAAAGTTTCATATGTATGTTTCAATGGCCTACATCATCTAGCTTTTCGTTATAATGTCATTTTTTAGTAGGTGTTTTATTGGATTCATTTAAGTGCTGGTAGTACTTTTTGAGAGGTGTTTAGGTTAGAATACATTTTCTTTAACTACAATTTTAAAAGATGTTTAGGTTACAATTCGTTTTAACTACAATTTTAAATACAACTTTAAAATATTTTCACTGTTATTTTAATAGACTTTTCTTTTTTTTTTTTTAAAGAAAAACAAGTAAATGTAATAGAATTACTTACAGTATATAAAATTATTTTTTCATGTTAAATATAAGTATGTATATTACCTGATTGCATTTTTTAAATTTATTTTTATTTTTAAATATTATTTAAGGAAAAATTTTTTTTGACAATGATGGCATAAAATAGCTATTTCATTTCTCAGATTTAGTAAATTTTATTTTTTATAAACTTAGTAATATATAGTTTCTCATGTAAGCACAAAGGACATGGGTCGTTTAATGACCTACATATTCTAGCTTTTCTTATTAACTTCCATTTTACTGTAGGTGTTTTATTTGATTCTTTTAGATGCCAGAAGTATTTTGAGAGATGTCTGATTTTTATATTTATTTATCCTAAATGAAGTTTGATGTTGATTGAATTTTTTTTGAACTCATGGCTAGTGCAACTATATATATTTTTTTTGTTTTCAGGACTTTCAATCGAAGAGATATTGCATTGGTATACTAATGATTCAGTGCAACATTTATTTTGTAGAGGGCAATTATGAGGGTTTCTACAGTTACATAGTTTTTGTTTATTTTTCATCATTTTTTTTATCTTTATTTTTCCATTGTCTAAATTTTTTTTGGTTTTGGTATAAGTGTTTATTTAAGATATCAGCATTATGGTTCTTAATAATTTTTTCTAACTTTTCTGTACAGCTGTAACTCAATTTTAGTGTGTTTTTATTGAAAATAGTACTTAGTTTACATTCACTAGAAAAATGCTTGACTATTAATGCGAGGAATTTGTCCTAATTTGTTCTTTACCATTTGGTTGTATGGGGGAGTATACCAAATAATTTTTCTACATCTGTTTTTTCTATGCTTTCCATTTTCATTTTTTATATAAGTTAGTTTTGGGTTTTTGTAGCCACTCTCTTTTAGAGCCTTATTATAGGAATTGATATGCTCATCGAAAATCTTGTCATTTGCTGAATTTGTACTAATTTGTTTACTGATAGATAACGGTATGTTTAATTATAGATGGGGGTGGTTTGATTTAGGGTGTATATATAAAGGATTGGTGTTGGTTTTTTTATAAGGTGTGTATGTATTTTTATTTAGATCTAATGTTATATCTAGGAAGTCCACTTTTTTTAATTTAGCGCTAACCATAATTTTTAAGCCCATGCTTTTAAATTCTTTATATAATACCTTTCTAATTCTATCTATTTTGAAGTTAGTTGAGTTTCTAATAACCATAAGTCCATCGTCTCTGTACAAACCAATGTCATTTATGTTAATATCATAGTGCGCTGTAAGGTTGTATAATATAAAAATACCAATGAGATCAGAAGACTCAGCTGAGTCTAGTGATCCCATTGTGATGTCAAAGTGGTCATAAGAATTCTTAATCCATTGCTTTCTTTCTTTTTTTATATATATATATATATATATATATATATATATATATATATATATATATATATATACACATACATACATATATATATATTATAAGTATAAGAAACTATACTTGTTTGAAAAACTTTGGTGTCTTGATTTACAAATAATCAAACCAATACCAAAGGAAAAAAGGTATAAAAAAAATATATATATATATATATATATATATATATATATATATATATATATATACACACATTAATTAATGTATTTATTTTTAAGCCAACATTTATATTACTTTAAATGTTGTTATTATAGTGTATACATCTTTTTTAAAATATGACTTATCCACTATAATAATGTTTAAAGTTATATGCATGTATAAATTTATATGTCAATTAATTTTTCAATATGAACAAATATATGTAGATATATTTTTCACATACATATGAATAAGGACTATAACGTTCTTAGTCTGATCAAGGAAAGCAAGTAAAACCCATGAAATGTACGTGCTATTCTGATTATTTATTCACCCTGCGGCTCAACATACTTATCACATTCTCTAAGAGAATTGTTTGGTTAAAGAAATAATGATTTTGGAGTTGATGAGCTAAATAATTATGACCACCTTTCTAATAAGGTATTTGATCTCCAACTACTAGCAAAAACAGAGCAGGTGTGGACTCCACAAGACTCTAAACCTTTTTACCTGGGGTCAATACCCCAACTACTTGGTCATGCAAATATAACTCATAAGTCCTCATAAGATAATGAGCCTGGTTTCAAGCATGGTTTCAGAGTCACAACATCATTGCCACTAACTCGGGATTCCCCTACAGTAATTTACAAAACCACTAGATTTATTATGGAGTACCAGGTGCAAGCAGATGCAGTCTCTACTCCAATCTTGAAACTTATCACCTTTGATATCAACTGGACATCAGTCAGATTTATATCAAAGCAGAAGTAAGAATGATAACTCAGCATCTGATTACAGTAGGATAAACACTCAGCATAAAGCCAATATTTCTACCCTTCCCTTGCCCTGGCATAGCTAAAAAACAAAATAAAACTGAAAAAACAATCAATCTATTCACTGTTAAGTATGCTGCTCAGAAAAACTAAAGACTAGACAAACAAGGAAAATAGAATTGAATTTGTATAATTAATAAAAAAGGAAAAGTAAATAGACACTGGACAATCAGCAGTACCATGACTGAACTTTTTTTTTCTTTTTCATTCAAGTTCATTCTGCACAAGGCTCGAAAGCCACTCAAGGTAGTAGGCTACTGGATGAGGTGTGTAATATGTAAGAGGTAGTATTAGGAAGATAAGGAGGATAGATAACAATTGGCTTTGTAAATGCAATGTCAGTTATCTTTTGTCTTCTTAATTCTTGTTCTTTTATTGTCTCCTCTCCTTAATAATATATTTTTTTCATATTCTCTAACACTCAGTAACCCTTTGCATCTTACTGGTTTTATTGCCTAGCTTGGGGGTGAAAGGATTAAAAACAAAACGTGAAGAGGTTAAGATTGTGATGTTCAGGAAAGTATCCATGTCTATTCCACAAAGTAACAGCTTTTGGGAAAGAAGCTATCTGAGTGCAACTTCCTCTTTGCAATTGGAATACAGTGGATTTAAATCCAGTCTTAGCTATAAATATTTGAGCTGACAGCTTTCTGTGATTCTTTGACAGTGATTGAACTCAGTGTTGAATATTCAACCTCTGACTGATTGCTAAATATTCACATCTTGCAGTTAAGAAGGTTGTACATTTTCTAATAACACCAGTCACTGATGTTTGGTCAAAGTATTTTGAATACTGATTTTCAAGGTAGAAAACTTCTCATCACTTGAAAATCTTATTAACCTGATATTTGTCCTTATGCTGGCTGAGATTAATTTGGCAAATATCCATGTGTGTTCAATTATGCATATATGTAAGATAATATTCTTCTATGTAACATATCCCTTCAGAACATGGGTGATCACAGCTCTCTACAGTTTCCTATCCTTTGTAGCTTTTAATAATTTTTTTTTTTTTGCTATCCCTGTTCAGTCAACCATCTACACAAGTTTGTTAGGTAGGTTACTTGCTGCTTTTGTCTGCCTCTTTTGTCTTCAATATATCTTGTGAGTATAAAACTTTCCAAGCCCCCTTTCCTCATTAGTTGCCTTAAAAATTTCAACTGTAACTTTCTATGTGTAAGTGTCTGTTTTGTTTTAATTTTCTCTAAAATTTGATTGTTGCTCCCATGTTCTGTCCATAGTATTCACAGCATCCTTCTGTAGAACTACATTTCTTTTACCTCAAATCTCTTCATCTGTGAAAAGATTAATATTGGAAGATCAATATTATGTAACAGTTCAGTACTCTTTTCTTTGTTACCAACAAAATTTTCCTGTTTCTGAATACTTTCCTTAGTTCTTGGAAAGCATGTTTCACTATCCAATTGCACCTTTGGTATCACATTTTCTGTTCTGTTAAAACACTAGATATTTAAATTGTTGAACTTGCTTTTGATTTTGTTATCTGTAATTTGTAGTTCACATCTTAGACTCTCCCTTTTGCTAAATAACCATGGATTAAATCTTCTTACAATTAATATTTAGACATTTCTTCTCGCTTTCCTTTACTACCTTCTGTAGGAGTTCTCATGGTTTTTTTTTCTGAATCTTCTACTACCAAAACCATGTCTTCTGCTTATCTAATGTTTTTAAGATTGTGGCCACCAATAATGTATCCTGGTAAGAATCTCTCACGGTTAAATAAGTCTGGTAAGAAAATAAATCCTTGTCTTAATGCTCTTGTTTTTGTGTATTTACTGAATTCCTTTTCTATCCTCGTGCAGGTCAATAGCTCCCAGCATAAGTTCTAGATTATTCTAATATCCTCTTTCCAAATAAATCAAGCTTACCAAACAGTTCTTTGTGATATACTTTATCAAACAATCCTTTTGCATTTGTATTGCACTTTTTGATATTATTTTAAGCATAAATATAGCATTCCTTGTTCCAGTATCTTTAACAAAGCCACATTGTTCTTGTCCTATTTCTTGTCTAATTCTGATCACAAGTTTTATATGGCTCATTAGTCTGTTTGCCCCATGGAGTTTGCATTCATTTGCACCTGGCTTCTTAGGCAGTGCTATGAAAATGGATTTACTTAGGTCTTCTGGTGTATCACCACTGTCATATATTTCATTTAATATGTCTATAATTTTGCTAATGTTGAAATCATCTAAAATTTCCAGTATTGCTGTTACAATTCTATCTGGCCCTTGGCTGATTTCACTTCAGACTCTTTTATATTTCTGGTCCTTCCATATTTCTGTATATTGCAGGCTTCCTCTTTTGTCATAGAAGAGTTCTCCAATGTATTTATTGTATCTTTGAAGTATTTTTTTATTTCTCTATTATCAACATTCCTACTTTGGATTTTATGCATCCTTTTGATGAGCATATCTTTTGAAATATTATTTCTCTTATTCTTTTCTGCATATCTGCTTTGTCTGTGAGACTCATTCTTTCTATTTCTACAGATTTTTCATTGAGCCATGTTTCTTTTCCTTGCTTACATTTGTTTCTAATTACTTTGTGCATTGTTTTGTATTCTGTGCCATACCTTGGCATTGTTTGCTGTCCCCATTTAATTATACCAAGAATTTAATCTCTCATTTATTTCTTTTTTCCCTTGTCTAGTTTTCTTTGGGATGATCTGGTATTATGAATCTTCTCTTAATGCGTCTCAATTAGATTTTCCATTCTCATTCAGTTTTATTGTATTTGCTTTTAACTCTGTTCATACTTGGCATTGTCTGGTGTACAGTAAAACTGTTTTGTTTCTTTTGTATTTTGTGCTATCAGTATATATATACTACTGCAATGGATATATTAAAAGACTTCCCTTTCAGTTTAACTACAAAAATTTTATCAATAGTTAATAGTATCCCAGAACATATTTCTTTATGGCTTAATATATTCTACTCTCCTTTCATTTTTCTCTCTACCTGCATATATGCTCCTGTATCTGTCATTGATGAAATTTCCATTGTTTACCCATCTAGTTTTGCATATGTCTAAAATATTAACATTTAACCTATTCATTTCCTGATTTATATTCTCTAACTGGTTTGTTCTGATTTAGTGTTCTCCATATCTCTAAAAGTATTTTTTGTTTGATACCAACAGTCACTATATGATGGTCTGGTGACACCTGTTGCTCATGTCATTCCTTACTGGGCAACTTGAATTTTAAAAAATAATATTCATATTGAAGATAATGAGATGCATTGTTATGTAATGTATAATACATGACTCACTGCAAAGAAACACTTCAACATTTTAGAAGCTATTATAATACAAAAGAGCCAACTCACATTACATAAAATATCTTTCTTCACAGGAGATGGTATATTGAAGTGTGTATAAAATATTTAATATGCATACAAAATATATAAAAATAATACTTGGAAATATTTTGTAGTCAGTTTCTTTGTGCTTGGAATAAAATTCCCTAATCTGTTTCATTCACCAAACAGCATGCACAAGCCAAACAATCTACCACATGTGTCTCCTCTTTGCTACCTAAATAACACTGCTATGTTGCCTCGTCAAGCATTTTATGTAGCTTGAGTGACAGGTCAAATTTGTATAGGTGAAAAAAATAGTCTTGCTAGATCTAATGTTTCTTAAATGTATGACTCGTAAAGCTGACATTTTCTTTTCAGGACACTTTACATGCAAGACACATTCGAACCCACTTTCTACTAGGCAGTAAGCCATTTTCTCTTGTGTTACATATTTGATACATGGATTTCTGTTTAACTGTTTGAAGTAGTATGAAATGTCAGCATACACACACACACACACACACACACACACACACACACACATATATTAGGTTGCATCAAAAAGTTTTTTACATACTTAAAGCTTTAATTAATATATAGTTTAAACAAATTATTTACGAAAAGCATTTCTTCATCAAAATATACCCCATCATATTCTATTGTCTGTTGCCACCATTGTGCTAGAGGCTCAATTCCATGCTTATACCATTTGGCTGGTTTAGAGGTAAAAAAAAAAATTCTTGCACATATTGTTGAATCTCCATCCATTCAGAAAATGAACTATGGTTTGGAAAAGGTGGTAATCTAATGTTGCAAGGTCTGGGCTGTTACTTGAGGTTGCAGACTGGAGTTCTGTTGCTCTAGTTTCTGGGTAGATGAGGCAAGTACACTTGGGGGATCATGTCTGTATCTTCATTCCTGGATTATTTGTTCCTTCTTTAAAGGTGCTGGAGGTAAACAATTTCTGGGTTTTAGTGTCATCTGCCTGATAGTCATGGATATGGACCTTTTGAGTAACTTCAAAGGAGGCTATCCTATCAGTAGGTACATAATATTGGGGCTATTATACTGCCATTTTGTGAATGGGTTCTGGAATGTGCTGTAGTCTCCAGTGGGGGATCTCAATGCTATGATGAAAGGTAGAGTTATAGATGGATCTCTGGACAATTCAATCAAGATTATAGATGCATACATCTCCTGTGGATGAAGTAATAATCAAATTAAAAACTTCTCCTGCCAAAATAATAGTTAGAATATACTATAACAATCAACCCCAAAACTGAATAAATAGCTTTAATTATCTTCCCAAACCAAACCAAACCAAAACTATTAAATAAGCGATATAAACAAATTTTTACTATGTTAATAAAAACACTGATTAAAATAAAAAATATATATATAAGATAAGAAATAAAAAAAAATAAAAATAAATAATGACAAGCAAAATAATTTAACCCAAATAAATAACTAAACAAATAAACGACTTCCGGTAAAATAACTGCCAAAATAGACTACCCGCAATGCACCACTGACCCGTATATATAAATAGCCAAGAAAAAAATAACAGCACTCATGGCCTGATGATTGCGTCTAACATGAAACAGACTGTCACTTCTAAGTGTTGACTTCAATGTTCATATATTATATATATATATATATATATATATATATATATATATATATATATATATATATACCAACATTAATAAAGGATATATTCATACAATATATACAAATATATTTGAAAAAAGGAGATGGAAGGTCAAGGATAAGAAAAAAATGTTACTCACTATAAAATGGTGAATTTTATTTTAGTTGCTATGCACATGTTGACATGTTTTATCCGTGATTGAAGTGCAAGGGGTGATAATCATTTAAATTTTTATTGTTGTTGTTCTGTTTTATATTTTTCAATTCATCATTTTCACATTTACAGAGAGCGATATACTTTTGTTATCATTAGTTTTCTTCCTCCTTTGTTTTCATATATTTGCATATATTATGGGAATATATATTTTTTAAATTGTCTGTTTTTAAAGCCATAATAAAATTTTGTACAACTCATAGGTTTTATATATATATATATATATATATATATATATATATATAAAATTTGTCACCTAGCTGATTGATGTTACCTTTACTATGAAGTTAGTAGACAGACATTCTAGCAATCGCTCTGTTCACTCGTCAGGAGATATCAGCAATTGACTTTCTATTTTCTCAATTTCCTTAGATGAGGATGTGCTGAAAAGTTTGATTACTTGCCTAAGAAATCTGATTTTTGATTATTTGGTCAGATTTTGGGAAATGAGTTGGACCACATACTTTTCAGCACTCCCTCATTACACACTCACACATGAAATACAAACTTATATCATAAATCAGTACACACACTCGCATATCACACGATGAATGAAAAAGTGATAAGGATGTAAGCAGGCTTTCAGGCCATAGGTTAGCTAAGCAGTATATTGTGAACTTTAGTGGCAGCAAAGCAACCTTACATCTGATACTCACTTACTATTGTGATGTCCTGTTGTGTGCTGCACATATGCTTGTTTCATAACACTCAGCTAAAAAGACTAAAATGATGTTTGCTAGAGGAAAACAAAGTCTGGAATTTCTTTCATCTCTACAGCTTTCTTAGAGAGCAAAAACAAAACTCTCAAGATAAAAACCATTATTCAAATAACAACAAAACTAACCAATTAGCAGTGGGGCATTTTGGTTTCTAAGGCATGCCAATACATATGCATACATGACTGCACATGTGTGTTGTGTGAAGAGAATACATATTTATAAATATATGCACACACATACATCCATACTCATGAATACAATTATATAGTGGATAATAATTCATAGATTAGTAATTTTATATATTTATACATATGTGGTGCAGAAACTGACAATTCAGAAAAATATCTATAAATGTATAAATCATGTCTTTATCTATTAATATGCATGTAGAGATTGGACTCCTGCTCAAAAGCTTATTCTATATGCAGATAGAAATTTTATATATATATATATATATATATATATATATATATATATATATATATATATATATAATGTGTGTGTGCTTATTTTTCATATACATATATATAAATTACATTAATGTATGTATGAATATATATGTATATATTATGCAAGTGAGGTTTTTCACAACAATTTGTATTAAGCAACTAATCTTTGTGAAATGTTCAGGATATTTTTCTATGAGCAATGTATCATGTGAGTTTCAGCTTATGTTCTCTTTAACATTCTATAACCTTCATCAGTCTTTCAGCAAAAAGATTTTGTTAACTTCACTTTTGTTTCAGTTTTAGCATTACCTGCAACAACTTTTTTGCTTCTAAGATAGTGTCTTTGCTTGAATATTGTTTTCAATTCTCATAGACCTCCTCTTTTAATGATGGACCACAAGTTTTCTGTTGGATTAATATCTAGAGAGGCTGGGAAGCATTCCATTAATTTAGTCAAAAACTCTTTTTGGCAAGGATGGCAATAGTTAGCTTTGTAGAATATGGATGAGCATTGTCTTGCATGAATACCAAGTGATCTTCTTATGATTTTCAGTAGCAACTGAATTTTTATTCAGACACTTTATCAATCTGACATCAAAGATAGATTGCCTTATAGGACTAAAAATTCTAACTTACCCATTAACTATTTTACTCATAGGTGTGTAGGGAGGAAATTTTTCATAACTTTCCTCAGGGCAAACTGTCCCAATTGATGTTTGAATTCATTTGGCAAATTCTATCTCTCTTTGTGATATTAACCATTATGTTAGTTACACACATAACAATAGAGAAATAAATATGAAAATATATGTGTGATACATATAAAAATTAAAATTTGTACATTTACAGAAGTTTTATTCAAGACATACTTTTGTATGAAAAAAAAAAAACATACACTTCTGCCTTTGCAGATAATCAGTGTAATGATGATCATACACACATATACACATTATTTGCAGATATATATATATATATATATATAGAAGTAATGGTTTTTTTATTTGTTAAATGCATTATTCATGTACATATATTCATGTTTTCTCATTTATTCTTTATACACACACACACACACACACACAAAGCTGTAAACAAAAAGATGGAAAGCGATTGTATAAATGCATTTGACTCGTCTTTTGCTCAGCTGTTAAAGCAATTATTTTAAAGCAGAAAAAAATATCCAAAATTTGTCAGAAATATTTAGTCATGAGTAAAAAGAAAAGTGTATAAAATTAAACATCCTGTAAAGTGAGAGAGGTACTTGGCCATCCGGTTACTTTGTTGATGTCTATTAAATGCTAAAGTTTTCTTTAACACATACACACAAATTTATATATATATATATATATATATATATATGTATATAAATAAAAAGAAAGAACAGTAAGATAAAAAGAAATAAATTTTAAGCATTTTTATTGGGAAAATAAGATTTTTTTTTTAACTTCATATTGTTGACTTTTTACATTCTTAAATTCCTGATGTGATTTCTCCAGTTGTGCCTAATGTCCTGGATAATATGTTGAAGATAAAATCATATCTTTTTACTTGATATAATTCTTTTGATTCTAAACATCAGTTGTGGAGTTCAAGAGAAATGGCTTTAATTTAATTCTTTATTAGGTTTCTTGCATTCCTCCTCCTCCTCCAATTACTTTTCAACTTAGCAATCCTTCTTAAAAATATAAACAAAGCAAATAATTTATTTATTTTTACAGTACATAAATCTTGTTTAATTTATCATCCTTTGGTATTTCAGGATGTTAATGAGAGTATACAGGATCAAATTGTTTAGGTCATGTAACAGGTTTTTCTCTGACTGCCCAATAACATAGTATAATATAAAATAAACTTTACAACATACTATATAAAATACAAAATAAAACACTATATTCTATTACATAACTGACCACATACATAATATATTTTATATAAAATACTATAATAAATAGTTAGTATACCACACAAAGTACTATTTAATATATCGTAGAAATCTACTACATGAAATACTAGAAATTATAAACTCTCTAAAATATCTTAAATACTATAAAATATATAAAATATTACATGAAACGCTATATAAAATGTGATATATTATGTGTGTAAAAGGTTTCCAGCATTTTTTATTAAAAATAATTACTAGCTACTAAATAAATTTACTATCAAAATATTTTCTTTGATTTTATACAACCTTATGCCAACATGCTGGAAGTTTTTGAGTTTCATCTTGATAAAATAACTTTGGCTTCAACACACTAAAGTTTTCAATTAAATTTTGAACATGAAAGGCATCTTTGAATTTTTGATAAGATAAGAAATTTTGCATTGATCAAAACAAATGATAATCTCATGGCACCAAGTCTGGTGAATATGCCATGTAAGGAATCATTTTCCATTCCAACAATATCATGGTTAACAAAGGGACATGTAGATGAGTGTTGTCATTCAGCAGTATGATGTTTCTGACTTCCAGCAAATATCCCCCCCCTTTTTTTTATAAATCCTATGTTCAAACTTTGAAGATTACAACTGTGATGTACTGCAGTAAGTTTCACTTAATTTTCAGTAATTTCTAATCCAGTTTGTCTTTTATATCCTACCAAATACAGAGCAATAACATTATTTTTCAAAATGGCTGAATTTTACTGTTGATGCTGTCATATAATAAATATAAATGGTGAGATGCTGTGCAATTCTTCATTCTGACAATCTGTGTGGAACCCATTTCCCAACTTTTGAATCTTCCTCATATGTTGCAAACTTCTTACAACTGTTGAGTAAGTTCTTTAACTAATTCCAATTTTGATCGGTTTTGGGTCATCATTCAAAAAGTGCTTGTAAGTCATCATTTCCAAATTCTTGTGTTTTACCACAGTGTGCTTTCTCTTCCAAGTTAAATTTTGCTTTCTTGCAAACTGTACTCTGCTTCTAACGGAACCCTCTTCAGTGACTGCATTAACCATCTTTGCTTAGTTTTCTGTTTTCTTATCCAGCTTGAAAAGGAACAACATTCATGTTACACATGTATATTGTCTGCTATGATTTTTATTTTTTTTCTTAAAACAGAATAAATGGATATTGACCACACTCAAAATTAGGTTTAAACTGCTTTCTCCAGTTTTCACAAAAGAGGACACAAAAATTTTGCACATACTAAATAATATATTATCAATGTACACATAGCATAGGGGTTAACCAGTACAGAAAGAGAGATTGACATGTCCAGTTCAAATTCCAGCCAAGTCTGTTGCATTTACTTTTGCACAAATACCCTTGTAAAAGTAAGAATCGAATTCTTTAGTTTTGGTTGGCAACCAGTCTAGGAGAAAGATTACTCTGAATTTAAAACCAATTGGGTGTGGGGCTAGCAACTCAACAACACAAAAAATTACTTGGTATGAAAATCACAGCAGCAATACTTTGTATGGTGAGGCTCTGTTCTTATACTCCACTTGGAGTCTACATGGTTAACATATATACAATATTATATGATGCAAAATACTACATGAAATACTATATAGTATATAATGAATAATGTATTATATAAATTACTGTATGATATGAAGATATAAATATATATATGTAGAGAGAGGCACTCTACATAAAATTTCTGGCACTCAATATTAATCTCATCTTATTTAACATTGGAAATGTGTAATAAAAGTTATTTACGATGGAAGATGACTAACTTGAATTTCTTGTTTGTTATATTTGATGAAACATAATTGAAATAAAGGTTGCTGTCTAAATAAAAAATAAATAATAAATACATATATACACGCACACACACACATATATATAGTCTTGGACTAATATATTGGATGTCAAAATTTTGTGTGTCTGCATTTTTAACATTTCACTGTAAATTATAATCAGCATTTGTTGTATTTCTTCTTTTCCTCTATCTTTTTATGTAATATAAAATTGATCCCATCAATATAATTGTTATTAGTCTGAAGAAGTTCCTTCTTGGAACAAAATGTATCTAAGTAGATTGCTTCATTTTATCATTCACTTCACTATATAAACTCCAACATAAGATGTGATATTCTTTTTCATTCCTTGAAATTATATTGACAAGAATGCAGTTTAGTTGACATTTCATTTTTGAGTTTTTATTGTAAAAAACAAGTGAATCTGATGTCACTTGATTTCAGCTTTCATTTCTTCAAGTCATTTATTTGAAGGGAATAGTATTGCATCTAGATATTTATTAAACTTAGCTTAATCTGGCACAAGGGCACAAGTGTAGTGAACCCAGTGTATACTCTCTATTGCTTAGTATAGATTTCTTGAATTATTGTTGCCAGTATTCTTAATCCCATTCCATCCAAAATGTACTTTTATGATTGTATATTTTATTGATGACAATCCATATTACTTTTCCCTCTTTTTCTGTTGCTTGCAATTTCTTATTCCTCATTTATGACACATTTAAGCCACCTGCAATAGAGGTTTCAATTTCAAAGTAGATCATTGTTAGTCTAGTCAATTTAAATTTTATTGGTACCCAACTATTGCGACCTTGTGCCAGTCCAATTTAAGATTAGTAAATATCTGCACAACTACAGCCAACTCCTCATTTTTTGTCTCTTTTTACACACTCAGTCTTTGTTATATGGAATATATAATTGTATAGGCTGATATTTACATCTAATTCTCTTATGGGCACCTACTTGTGGGTTGTGGAGGTCAATTGCCCCCCCAATTTATATTAGACATTAGACACAATGCTGCAAAATAATAACAAGAAGAAGAAACAAGAAAATTCAGACAAGAGAAATTGTACAAATAAATTGATTTTTATATAATGAATGTACAAAACAATAGTTATGAATGTCATTTAAAATGATGAAATAAACTTATTTTAAATTTTTTGTGTGTGGTAATGTTCCAGTTGATAGACTGTAAGTTGTAGAGTAATTTGTGTGAATTTGGAAAAAATCAGTTCAATGTAATTTTGTTTGTGTTCAACAGTTCAAAGTTTGTGGAAAAAACATGTGTGGGTCTGACTTAAGTTGAGTTTGACATTTGAGTGTCTGTCA